>VZSR01001651.1:1682791-1693630 GCA_013398615.1 Brachypodius melanocephalos | reverse complement strand
CTGCCCGCCCGGATCCGATCGTGTCCCGGCCGCTCTCTCCCTCTCTGGGCACAGGGGGCCATTCCCAGCCCCTCGGAGCGCGGGGTCCGGGCAGTGTCGTTCTGCTGAGCTGCAGTGACATCCAGCGGCTGCTCCCGAGTGACTGGGCTGGCACTGCTGCCACCAGCTCCGCACACCCGCCAGCGGAAAAGCAGGTTTTTCTCTGAGCATTCCTGCTCAGGAAGCTCCTGCTGGCCCTTCAAGCAGCACAGAGATGTATTTTAACCTGCTTTTAAATATAGAAGTATTTAAAATCCTTTAGAATTTGCTTTTTTATCCTCCTCACTGCCTACGAGCTCTGATTTACAAACCCTCATCTGAACCACAGCAGGAATATATCCTACCTAGGAAAAATCCACAGAGGTTCCTTCTGCGCTGTTGTTTGATTTTTAGCAAAAGTCCTGCCTTAGTGATGTTTACCTGTCATGAAATTTAGGCAGGAAAAGGCCCAGCAGGAGCTGGTGACAGCTGTGGATATTCTGAAGCCACCATTCTAAAAAATAATCAGCAAACCCCAGTGAAAGGGGAAGGCGCTGCTGTTCTTATGTATTTAATGTGGGGTTTTTGCATTTTAGAGCAAATAAAGCAGGTGCCCAGCAGGGACTGAGGGCTGTGTGTGCTGACAGAGCTGGAACTGAAACTGGGATCCCACAGGGATCCACTGGGATCCACTGGGATCATCAGCAGTGGAGCTGGCACAGAGGGCAAGGCTGCAGCTTCAAAGCAGATGAGCAGACCCAGGAGCAGCCGGGTCCTCTCTCCTCTGGTGCCCTTGGAGCTTGTGAGCAGATTTAACACAGAAATAGCCCCTTACATGTGTTTGGTGAAGGAGATTTAACACAAAAATAGCCCCTCACATGTTTTTGGAGCAGATTTAGCAAAAAAAATAGCTCCTTACATGTTTTGTGAGCAGATTTAACACAAAAATAGCCCCTTGCATGTGTTTGGTGAAGGACATTTAACACAGAAATAACCCCTGACATGTGTTTGGTGAGCAGATTTAGCACAGAAATAGCTCCTTGCATGCGTTTTTTGAGCTGATTTAACACAGAAATAGCCCCTGACCGTGCGTTTTACCCTCTCTGTTCGGTGCTTGCCTCCAGGAACCAGTGAAGACCTTTTCCAGGACTCTGAGGGGCGGGAGGGCTCTGAGCCCATCGAGGAACACCAGTTTTCAGACCTCGAGGAATCCGACGACGATGACGAGGACGAGGAAGACGAGGAGGAAGAGGAGAGCCAAGACGAGCCAGCGCCGAAGCTGCCCGAGGGCACGCACGGCACCCTCCTGCCGCACCCTTCAGGGGGCTCCCCGTCCTCTCCAGAGGAAGGCACCGAAACACCCACAGCTCCAGAAGCTGCCTCCAGCACCCCGAAAGCAGGGGAAGGCCAGCAGGCCTCCTCCTCCTCCTCCTCCTCAGGGCTGGAGGCCAAGTGGTCAGCAGACAGCGGGGACATCGCTGTGTGTCACAGCTCCCTGAGCATCCACAGACCGGCTCTGACCTCCACCGAGCGCTTGGCCCCTGCCGAGAGAGAGTCCGTCACACGGCCACAGATGTCCTCGGCCTCCAAAGACACCTCCCCGAGGAAAAGGTGGTCCCCGAGCCAGGAGTGTGGCAGAGGGGGTGGCAGCAGCAGACCAATGATAGCCAGGAAGCACGCACTGACCAAAAACGAAACCTCCCCCAAACGCTTCTCCCCCACGGCAGAGCTGCCCTCCCTGCGCTGCCTGTCCCCGGGGAGGGGGCTGTCCCCCTGCCAGCGCCTCTCCCCCAGGAGGGAGGTGTCCCCCCTGAGATGTGTGTCCCCCAGGCTCGAGCTGTCGCCCAGCAGGCACCTGTCCCCTCGGAGGGAGCTGTCCCCCAGGACAGCCCTCCCCCCCGACGGAGAAGCGTCCCCTGCCAGGCACTCGTCGCCCAGCAGAGAGATGGCGTCCCTGAGGTACTTCTCCCTGAAGAAAGTCTTGTCTCCAGGCTGCTTGGAGCTCTCCAGGTATCCACCCCCCGGCAAAGAGGACTTGCCTGGCACGAGCAAATCGGCAGAGGACAAAGTTCCAAGCTCATATCAAGCCCAGCCCGGGATTTTCTCTTCGATGCCTCTACCTCACAGGTTCTTTGGCAAAAACTTACAGCTCTACGAGTCCAAGCTGGTAAGTCCAGTGCCCTGCTGCCCTCTGGTCTCCCCAGGGTGGTCTCTGATGTGGTTTGGGGTGAAGGCTGTGATGCAGAAATGGCACAGGGACTCTGTGACCCAGAGAGCAGGGACAGGGGACAGCAGTGGGTTTGGCACCCGTTTGGGTCCTGCCCTTCTCAGCTGGAGAGAAATAAAGTTATCCCTTCTCCAAGGGGTTATTCCCACTCCTGAGCCAGCCAGTCCTGCTGGGACAATCAGCAAGGACAACTCTTGGTGATTAATTGTCACTAAGAGCTTTTCTGCTCCTGGGAATTTCATTCCCATCCCTGAGGTTTCCCCGGCTGGGGTGGAGCTGTGACCATTTTCCACTGGTCAGTGGGCTGAGCCAGCTCTGCAGCAGCCCTGGCTGAGCCCTGTGTCCACCCACAGCCAGCCCTGCTGGATGAGCTGCTGAGAAATGTTTGTTTGGACATCTCTCATCTCATCTCGCTTCTCCCTTCAGCACACAGAGGGGTTTCCCACTGGGTCCAGAACATGATTTAATCTCTCTGCTGGACAAATCAAATCCTGTGGGTAAAGGAAAATCGCCTGTTCCTCGCAGTGCTGCAGGCAGATTGATGTGGGGTTTGGTGGAATGTTTCCCGTTCCTGCTGCAGTGCCTGGCTCTGCTGTCAGCTGTGCTGAGGAACGTGAGATCCCCTCGCTGTGGGGAGAGACTGCAGCCCTCAGGGACTGCACTGGGGACAGAGAGAGAGGCCTTTATAGAACCCCTGCCACCCCAGATGCTGAGCCAGGGCTTCTCCAGACCTTTCTGTCCTGTGGTGCCTCCTTCCTCCTCCTTTCCATGCTGAGCCTTTGTCTCACCTTCCCAGAGACTCTCCTTTATTTTAGGTCCAAACCTCGGCTTCCTTTAATGCTGTTCCCCTTTCCTGTCAATTCACTTCTCGTGGTGAATCTCGGGGCTCTGGGAACCCTCATCCTGCAACTCTTCTGTCAGGATAACTTCCCGCTGCCTCTGCTTGCAGCAAATCCCCTCAACTCCCAAATCCACAGTAGGAGGCATAGTTTTAAGCCCTGCCTGTCTGCCATTCCCACCTTCCATCTCCTTTGTTCACATTTCCCTTTTGGCTTCGTCTTCCTGCTCCTTTTCTGCACCCAGAGCCACCACTGTTACTTTTCCACGTTCCTCCAAAGCAACAGCAAAAAACACGAATGGAAAAATTCCCCTTTATCAGCACGATGGACAGCTGGGCTTTCATTGCAAAATTAACATTCCTGGAAAGGCCACCAGAGACAGAAAGAGAGAACAGGGTTTACCAGGTCCCAAACAGAGCTTGAAGATGATCTTAGCTCAGTTCCAGCACCAGGCTTGCTGCCAAGTCTCCCCACGACCATCTCTCTTCCCACTGGCCCTTGCTTAGGGCAGTTTCTCGTGGTGATTGTTGCACCACTGAAATATTTGTTTGGGGTTTCCCAGCATCCCTGAAGTGATTTAGCCAAGGCTTCCTGTGGATAAGTGACATTTAGCAATGTTTGCGCTTGTCGCTGCTGACCCGGCACACACTGCCTTTGGTGGCTCTTCCTTTTTCTCTTTCCTCTTCTCTTTTGCTGCTTTCCTCTGCTGCCTCTTCAGAGACCCAGCTCAAAGGATCAGGGAATTATTCCCCACAATCCTACAAAGAAATGTGCCCTCCAGTGGATCCTCACATTTTATCTCCAACCCCATCTAAATTGAGAGTTGATTCCAGTTTCTGTTGCTTCCTCTTCTCGGGAGTCCTGTGCAGGGATTTAGTCATAACCTCATCACTAATTAATCCATTTCTGTTTAGCCACATATCTCTCCATGATGTACGTTAGGAAACTATGGGAAGCATCGAGAGAGAAAGAGGAAAAGGTAAAATGTAGGGTCTGAACCCTTGATTTGCACAGAGCACCCCGTGAGGGTGGTGGTGGGGACCCACTGCTGGGTGTGCTGGAGTTGATGCCACCTCTGGCTGGAAGCATCCCTGCACTCAGCAGCTGTGAGGATGCAATCCTGCTTTAGGAAAGCACAGTGAAAATAAATAAATTAATGAATTAATAAATAATGAAAGAACCTCATTCTGGGCTCTCAGGAACGCCCTGCACTGACAGGGATCCGAAGCAGCTCAGCTGGCAGCAAACACTGGCTCTTCTGCTGGTGCTTCAGAGGCAGCTCTGAGAGTTGGGGTGATGGTTTTAAACTAAAAGAGGGGAGATCCAGACTAGGGCTAAGGAGGAAATTATTTACTCTGAGGGTGGTGAGGCCCTGGCACAGCGTGCCCAGAAAAGCCCCTGGATTCCTGGAAGAGCCCAAGGCCAGGTTGGACAGGGCTGGGAGCAACCTGCTCTGGTTAAAGATGTCCCTGCCATGGCAGGGGGTTGGACAAGATGGCCTTTAAAGGTCCCTTCCAATCAAATAAATCTCTGATTTTGTGATGATCCAGGCCTAAGCCAAATCCTTGGATCTGTGCCCCAACACACCATGGGCATCTTTGTCCCAGAAGGGAAACGCTGTGGGCTGTGCTGCTCCTCACCTTCAAGGTTCGGGGCTCCACATCTCCCTCAGTTGACTGACCTCCCTCAAACCAAAAAAAAACCACCAACCCCAGTCCTCGCAGTGAGCATTGAGCCCATCACCCGCGTGTCCCACTGACCCAGCTCTTCTTTTCCCCCCCCGGCACAGAAGCTGGAACCGCGCAGCCCGCCCTGCTCCCCCGGCAGCCCCCGGCCCCTGCAGGCCCCTCACGACCTCCACGCTCCCGGCCGAGGGGAGGAGAATGTCTTCAGCCACCTCCCGCTGCACTCGCAGCACCTGGCCAGGACCCCGTACCCCATGATCCCCATCGGGGGCATCCAGATGGTGCAGGCCAGGCCCAGCTCCCACGCCGGCCTGGTGCCCGGGCCCGTGCTGTCCCTCCAAGCCGGACACCTCGCCCCCGCCGCCGGCCGGGCCGCCAGGAGGGACGGGGAGCCCCAGAGCCCTCCAGAGCCTTCGTCGGAGTCCGTGTCCCCCGTCGCCAAGGTCTCCAAGTACGCCCTGTCCCCGGAGCCGGCGGCCGGTGGCTTTTCGGAGGAGAAGATGAGGACTAGCGATCTTCAGGCGGAGCACGAGGAGCACAGCCCCGCGGCCGAGGCCGAGCCTGGCCCGGCCCAACAACCGGGGCCCTCGGTGTCCCCAGGCAGCCCCAGCACCCCCCAGGAGCCCTCTGCGGAACCCTCGGCCAGCGGGCAGGAACCCTCCAAAGCCACGGGCAAGCAGCAATCGGGCAGCTCGAGCACCCCTTCGGAACCAGCCTGCACTTTCATCTCAGCCGTCCCCTCGCTGGCCAGGGACAGCCCCTCAGAAGCCCCCCCTGGCCACCCCCAGGCCCAGCCCTGCTCCCCGCGCCCCAGGAACCTCTCCGGGAGCAGCCCACACCCAGAGCACTCCGATTTAGGTCAAACTCACAAAAAGGTGGATGAAAACGCGGGAAGTACTTAAGCCTCCGCCAGCTGTTCCACCTTTAGGCTTCCTCTGTAAAATCAACAGACATTTTCAACACTATTTCCTTTAGTATAATCATAAGAAGCACTCTAGTGAATGACCAAACCCATGGAAAATTCCTGGTTTTCTTTGTCCCAGTCTGGTATTATCTCCACATGTATGCAGTTACTTGTGCCTTTTTCTATACCTTTTGTTGCTTGAAATGTACAAAACTGTTTGAGGCTGTGAATATTTTTTTAGAGTTTTTTGGAAAGGGGGTTTGTTAGACCTTGTCTTTTTTGCCATTTAGGTGTGCGTAATCCTGGGCCTGAGAGATGCAGAAAGGAAAGGGTTAAGTATTTTAAAGAGGAAGAAGATGCACTGAAAACAAAAACAAAACAGAAACAAACCTTTTTTTTTAATATTGATTAAATGATTAAAAAAAAAAAAAAAAAAGAAAAAACCCAAACCCTTACTCCTGTGTACAGAAGTTTATGATTCGTATTTATTACACGCTTTATTTAATTCTTGCAAAGTGCTTGGTTTTTTTGTTGTTTTGGGTTTTTTTTTTTTCCTCGCATCCATATGGTTGTGCTTTAAACAGTTGAAACTGCTTTACATTTGAAAAAACGTGTTTACCCTGACCTTGTGACTGAAAGTAGCACTTCCTTGAGCAGGGGAGGTTCGTTGCGTGCAGGGAGAGAAATAGTCCCTCGAAAAGAGGAAAACGAACCGTGAGCACCCCTCCCTCCTGCAGAACCCAGCGAAGCACTTTTCTAAAAAAAAGGAAAAAAAAGGGACAAAAAAAACCTAAAAAAAAACCTAAAAAAAAAAAAAAAAAAGGTTCTTCTTCAAAGATTTACCTGCGAGAAGGTAGGAATGTATGGAATGTAGAGCCCGTGCCAGGAAGGGTCTCTCGCTGGACGAGCCTCCTGCTTGCTTTGCTTTAATCCTCCTGCGGCGCCCAGCAAAGCCCTGCCTGTGCTGGAGCCCTGCCTGGGCTGGGAGAGCCCCTGCAAACCCTCCCTTGGTGTCACGGGGGGAGGAAGGTGGCCTTGGAACCCCTTCTCCCTCCGGCATGTTTGAGTTGTGGACAAGCTCCCCTCATCCCATCCCATCCAATCATCCCATCATCCCATTATCCCATCCCATCATCCCATCCAATCATCCCATCATCTTGTCCCATCCCATCATGCCATGCCATGCCATGCCATCCCATCATCCCATCCTATCCCATCATCTCATCCCATCCCATCATCTCATCCCATCCCATCCCATCATCTCATCCCATCCCATCCCATCTCCCATCCCATCCCATCCCATCTCCCATCACATCCCAACCCATCATCCTATCATCCCATCATCCCATTGCATCATCCCATCCCATCCCATCCCTCGCTCATTCCTGGCTGCTTTGGGAGCTCCAGGGATGCAGGAGGGCTCCGGGCTCTGCTCCTTTCCGGTGACTCTGGCTCTTGTTCTCACCTTTATTTATTTATTGACGTGCGACATCCCCAGCTCAGCCCTCCTGGTGCGGACAGGCCTCGTTTTTGGCTGGTTTTGGGAGATAATAATTTGATGCTGAATGGTGAATGCATGCAAAATCAGCTTGTTATGCATGTGCAGCAGCTTTTTCCAGAGCAGATTTATTGGGATGAGCATCCCTGGCAGAGCAAAGACACCTCAGCTGCCAATAAATCCAAATCCAGACACCAAATCCAGAGCGACCCCAACGGAGCCATTCCTCTGTCACAACTTTTTAAACCACAAAGCTTCAAGTCGTTTGCCCCAGCAGTTCCTTTACTACTTCAGAGCGTTTTCTGGTCAATGGAATCTGTACAAACCTCTTTTTTTTGGTTGTTTTTATTTTAACAAAAAAAAAAAAAAAAAAAAAGAAAAAAAAAGAAAAAAAAAATATTTAACCAGTGGACCAGTTCTTTCTTCTTTCAGAGCTGTTCCAGTTTATCGGGTACGTAATACACTTTTTTTAAAAAAAATAATAAAAATACAAAAAAAAAGATTAAATAAAAGGAATCAAATAAAATCGTGAATGAGAACATATTTCCTTGCTAGACTTGATGAGCTACGAACTGTTCCCATTTCATGGGCAAAGAAATTTTTTAATAATCTTCTGTCATTTTTTCTATTTTTTTTTCCTCTTCTTGTAAAGGGAATTAAGTAAAAAAAAAAAAAAAAAAAAAAAAAAAAAAAAAAAAAAAAAAAAAAAAAAAAAAAAAAAAAAGATATCATGGAAATACCATTAAGGCTGTGACACTGACCAAAACAACGTCCAGAACCCATTTATCCCCTAATTAGCACTTTTATCAGGTTTTCCTTTTTCCCATCTCCCCGATTTTTGGCGCCGAGCCTGGAAGCTGCTCCTGTTGGCGGATCCAGAGGCAGGAGCAGGGGCTGGAGCTCACTCGAGCTCTTAAGCAACAGCTTAAACCCTCCTCAGGCTTTAAGTGCGTGCTTAAAACGCGCTTAATCCCGGGCTGAGTGGGAGTGGAGTGCTCGGCCGGGGCTGCTGTGAGCATCCCTGGAAACCATCCATGAAATCCAGCGAGTTCCCTGATTTCTGCCACTTTCTGCCCCTTTGTCGCACTCTTAACTCGATCCAAGGTAGCTTTTTGTAATTAATTTTACATATATATATATATATATATAAATACATATATATATATATATATGGTACATAAAAATACTGCAGCAGCTGTGTCTGTTTTTTTTTTGGTGCATTTGCCGTGAGTTTTGGGCTAGATCAAATCTGGTCAGCTTCTTTCTGTAATTGCATTTCAATCCTTAATCTATTTAAACCTTGTGTGGATTTTTTTTTCCCTCTGTCGTTTGTGGAAAGAGAGGGAGGAAAAAAGAAAAGCCCAAGAAAACCTCGAAGTCTTTACATTGGTTTATTGATTATTTTGCTGTTGTTGTTGTTGTGGGGGTTTATTATTGTCATTATCAGGGTTTTTAAGCTTTTCCCAGCAGCTCGAAGCTTTTCGCGGAGCAGTTTGTGTGTAGCCATCCAGATCCCTTCACCCGGGGCCAAAATAAAGGGAAAGGAATTTGGGAACGGGCTGAGGTGCTCCCGGGGACATTCCCTGCCCAAATCCCATCCCCACCCCCGGCAGCCACGGAGCGGGGCAGGCAGGGACCGCTGCAAACTCAGGAGATGGGCACAAAAACCGAGTCCCAACCCAGTTTGGCTTCTCTGGCTGGGGTGAAAATGGTGCTTCACGCTGTACCCAAGGGGCGAGGAGGCTCCCCCCCGAAAATCACTAATTGCTAATTAAGGGCTAATGGTCGCACTGCCAGCTCGGAGCTCCGCGGGAGGGACCCGCAGCCCGCCAGCACCAGCATCTCTGTCTGCGGAGTCACCTGCGACCCTGGGCTCAAGTGTCTCCCTCTGCCCCTGCTCGGCCGAGGAGCACAGGAATGTCATTCCCGGGATTTTAACAGGGCTGGGTGTTATTCCCAACCCTCACCGGTGGCTGCCGTTCCCACCCGGATCCCCCTTGGTCTCCCTGTGTCGCCCTCGGTGAAAGCTGATTGCCGGTCACAGCTTTTCCTGAATGTGTGTTCTGCCTGCAAAACAGGGATGGGAAATCCCTTTTTGCATCCCACAAGGGCTGCGAGGGCGGCTCTGTTGCTCTGCAGAGCAATTAGCGGGATTATTTGCCAGAGAATGTATTAATAATGCAAATAAGCAAACGAAAAAGCAGAGCCCCAGCCCTTCCTTTTCGGCAGCAGGTGGAAATAAAACCCCCTCGCTTTTCTCATGGCAGAGCTTCCCCAATTTATAATCCACGAGGGCACAGGGTCTGGCTGCCCCTCTGGGGTGTGGCTGCCCCATCGGCCCCAATCCCACAGGGATATTTCCCTCCCTGCTGAGCTGTTTGGGTGGCTCCCATCCGTGCGGGTCCTGCCTCTCACAGGGATGCTCTGGCAGCCAGAAATCCTCCTGCTCACGGAGGGCTTGGCCCAAGCTCTGGAATCAATCCTTGACAGTGCTCTTCACACCAGGAATGACATCCGGAGCTCACAAAGCTCTCGGACCTTGATCTAAAGCACCTCTGGAGTTTCGGGAGCTCCTTTGTGCTGCAGCAGGGATTTAGCTCCTGAATTGAGCTCGGGGTCTCGCAGGGCTGAGCACACCGTGGGATGAGGAGAGGGCTCCCCAAAACCTCCCCATCCTCGAGGCAGAACTCGGATTATTCCCAGGTCCTTGGCTGGATACCCAGGAGCTGCAGCAGGGAACAAAACCACAATGGAATAGCTGTGAATTCCCAGCTTTCCACTGAGAAACGCAGTTTCTCACCTGCTCCTAAGGGGTGACATCCCAGCCCTGGTGTCCCCAGTGTCCTACCAGTCCCAAGCAAAAAAAAGGAAATTCCTTTGATCCCAAATCTAGCCCAGCCCTGGAGCAGAGCAGGGAATTCCCACCTGTGTCCACCCAGAGCATCCCAAATCCTTCCTGCCAGAGCTGGGGCTCTGCCTCCCCCTCCACAACAAACCTGCAGCTTTCCCTGCCCCGGGTTTTGTCCAAAATCCACAGGGACAGCCCCTGAACAAGCAATATCCTCGGAGAAATCATTCAAATTATCCCAATTTCCACGCAAAATCCTCCAGGATTTGATCTAGCCCTTCCCTGCTCTTCTTGCTTTTCCTTTGTTCATAATTTGCTTTTCTTCTTTCCTTTTAACATTTCTGTCTATTGCACAGTATTTACAAATAAAACCGTATTGTAAGTTATTTACAAAAAAAAAGAAAAAAGAGAAAAAAAGAGAAAAATTTTAAAAAACGTCAGTTCTGATGGCATAAAACCAATCTGTTTTCATTACTGAGATATGATGGCACTTACGATCACTTTAGTAAATGTAATGTAAAAAAAATAATTAATAATAATAATTAGTAATAATAATGTGTACGCAAATTTAATATACATGGTCTCATGTAAGATAAATATTTGCCTTTTTTTCTAAAAGGTGTATGTATTCTGTAAGTGGAATAGTCTGTAGAAAGTTTCTATATGTTCTTAAAATGGCAATACATTCCAAAAAAAAAAATATGGTACTGTAAATATGTACAGCGTCCAATGGAATTTGGTAGTTTTGCCTGTAATTTTATTTGAACTCCAGTTTCTACACTTGCATCTTGCAATGTCTGTATGGTTATATCAGTGCAAA
>VZSR01001651.1:1634924-1646164 GCA_013398615.1 Brachypodius melanocephalos | reverse complement strand
AGAGGCTGGAAAATCCAACTGGGAGTTGTGAGAGGCTGGGAAATCCTCTCCCAGCTCCCTCCAAAGACAGCGATGTCCCCTTGGCACGTCCTGTCCTGCTGGCCCCGTTTGCCCATCACCTGCAGCGTGTGGTACCCAGCAAAGTCACCCCGGTGCCTTTTTCAGCTCTCATCCATGAAAATCTCCACGCTCTCATTCCAGCAGAGACTGCAACGCTTTAAAGAGGATCTGGGGTGGGGAATGAGCCTCTCCCCTGGGGTTTGATGGCAAACCCGAGGTGCTGCTCCGTGACTTTGTCGTTTAAAAGCGAATAATTCTCCCTCCAGCTCCGTTGCGGGGGGAGGAGGAGGAGGGAGCACACACGGAGCAATTAAGAAAAATGTCTTTGACCTTCAGCAACTTAATCAGTTGCCAGCGTTCCTCCTAATAGTGTGCTAATGGTTAAGTTCTTCTGGCTGCCATAAAAAGCGCTGTAACTGGAGGCTACAATAAAGTGCTGATCAACCCATCAAGTGAGTCAATCCAAAAGTAATATCTGTCTTTGTAATGACTGCAATAAAAGCCATGCCAAAGCCAGGGGATGACGTGAATGAGAATGCTGCTTAATCACACCCGCGCTGCTCTGCGCGGCGCTTGTGCCACACTTCCACCCTGAGCTCGGGTGGCATTGCCACCCCGGCCTGGGCAAGGCAAACTTTGTGTGCCCAGTGCTCCAAGGACAGCCCTGAGGGGTTTGGACAGGTCCCCATCCAAGCCAAGGGGGGGTTTTGATGTGGGAAAAGCTGTTGGATTTGGGTTGGGGCCGGTTCATCCTGGCAAAATGCGGGAGGGAGGAATCGCTGCCGTTCCCTCTGTGAGAGGATGGGGAAAGGGAAAAGGGTTGATAGATTTGAGATATTCTGGTGTTAAAGACAGCAGGGTGGAGGTTCCCTGTGCTAAAAAGGGGGAGCAGAACGAGGGGGGAAGCCAGGATCAACCAGGGAGACCCTTCCAGGCACTGGGGTGGATCCGAGGGGCTGGCACAGGTTGGACCCCATCCCTGGGTGTTTGCCATGGGAGGCAGTGACCAAGAGCCCTCAAGGGTCACTCACACATGAGGAGCAGAGGGGCTGGAGGATCTTTCCCTGCCTGATTCCTTGTCCTGATTTTCCTGCGGGCTGGAGGCTCTTGGCACCCCCAGGGCAGGACGGAACAAATCCCCCCGCACAGGTTCTGTCCGTGCTGCCCTCTGCAAAGGCACAGGTGAACCACAGAGCAAACCACCCCTGCACAATCTGGCATTTCCCACCTGGGGAATCTCCTGCAGCGCACGGGGGAGCTGGATGGAGCACAAAGGGCTGAGGAACACCTGCAGCTCCCTCTGCCTTCCTCCAAAACATCCCGGTGCTCCGGCATCCCTGCGAGCACAAAGAAGCGAGGAGCAGGAACCCCCCGGCGCGGGGCTGGTGGCAAACACGGCTCAGCCTCGCAAGGAACGGCAGGGCAGATTCCTGCCCCCCTCGGCACGGAAAACAGGATGCAGGCCACATTCCTGCTCCCCTAGACAAGCAGCACAAACACATTGCTCAGCTCCAATTAAACCCCGGCTTTATATCACCTCGCTGCTGATAAGGCTCTGATTAATGGAAGAATTGTCTTTTTTTTTTTTTTTTTTTTTTTTTTTTTTTCCCCCTCCTCCCCCCCCAATAAAGTCCCCGGCGTTAATTGTTTTTTCCCCTCTCGCATTTCTTGTTTCAAAGGCGCTTTCGAGGAGGGCTCTCTGATTGTGCTGGAAGCTGTGTGGGAACACTTCGCCTCTTCCTGCTTTTGTTTTTTTCGGAATTTTGGGGGCTTAGCGCTGCCACTGAGAGCAGCAGCTCCGACAGACGAATCAACCCTGCCTCCCGATAAACAAGTGCAGATCCACGTGTTTGTCCCTGACACAGAAAACTCCAGAACAATGATTTGGTGACTTTTTTTTTTTTTTTTTTTTTTTTTTACCAGCCTTGTTTCCTCTGCGTGCCCCGGAGCAGCCTCAGGTGCGTAGCAACAGCTCAGCAAAACAAAAGCCAGCCTCGGCGAGGCTTTAGGAAAACATTATCCCGGTCCCGAGGGTGGGGCTGCGCTTTCCATCGCGGCTGGGATCGGCCCCACGGCCCGGGCTGTGCCTCCTGAATCCCGGCTGAGCTCCTGGGAAGAGCTGTGCATCCGTGGCACAGGAGCTGCCGCTCCATCCGTGGGTGATGCGCACCTGTGTCACACCTGGGAGTGAAAATGGGGGGGTTCAGTCATCCGAGAGCATCTCCTGTCTGCCCTCCTGGGTGATGGAAGGTGGGGATGGATCCACGGGCACCTGCAGCCACACAAGGGGCAGGGATCTCTGCTGGGGGGACACATCTGGTCCTGCCTCTGCCCTGGTGCAGGTGAGAACTCAGGTGGGAACTCAGGTGAGAGCTCAGGGGAGAACTCAGGTGAGAAATCAGGTGGGAACTCAGGTGAGAAATCAGGGGAGAACTCAGGTGAGAAATCAGGCCCTACAGATCCTGGGTCAGGTATGAACTCCGGTAAAAACTCAGATGAGAAACCCTACAGAAAAAATGGACATCCTACAGAAAAATGGACATTCTACAGAAAAATCCTACAGATTTCTCACCCAAGAAATCCTTCCCCAGGTGAGAAGTCCTACAGACCTTGGCTCAGGTGGGACTCAAGTGAGAACTCAGGTGAGAAATCAGGCCCTTCAGATCCTGGCTCAGGTAGGACTCAGGTAAATCTCAGGCCCTGCAGATCCTGATTCAGGTAAGAACTCAGGCCCTGCAGACCCAGACTCTGTAAGATCTCAGGTAAACCTCAGGCTCTGCAGACCCTGATTCAGGTAAAAGCTCAGGCTCTACAGACTCTGGCTCAGGTAAGAGCTGAGGTGAGATCCCAGGCCCTGCAAACCCAGGTGATGTGTCAGGCCAGAGGTCAGGCTCTGCAGGTGCTGGCTCAGTAAGAACTGGGGCCCTGCAGAGCCCAGCCCCAGCAGAGCTGACACCCAGCCCCAGCAAGGACACAGGGACCCTGCAGTGCCCTTGAGCATCCTCTGGACACTGCCACCACCCTGGGGACACTCAGCAGGGGACAGGGCTGAAATGCCACCTCCCAGCCTGGCACCCAGAGCTTTCCAGCCAGGAGCTCAGAGGGATGGGGCGTGCAGGAGCCCAGGCAAAGCAGGGCCTGAGAAAGCAGGAGGAGGTTGTGAACAGGGAAGGGACCGGCCAGTTTGGGCCAGGGGGTGAAGGGCTCTGAGTTAACGGGGGAAATGCTCAGCTCCCAAGAACAGCACGAGGTTCTCCTGCTCTCCAGGCTGCTCTCACCTGCAGGGAACTCTCAGCTCTCAACCCTGAGCATCTCCTGTTGGTGACACCATCACACCTGCTCCAGCTGTGCACTCCTGTCCCACCACTGCTGCCTGTCTGTGCTGTGGGATGGGTGAGTCCTTCCCTCACTCAGGGCAGCCTTTCCCTTTCCACTTCCACATTTGAAGCTTTCCACACTTTCTTTGCACATCTCTCCCCATCTCCACCCCCCTGCTCTGCTCTCCTGCTCCCACTTTTCCTTCCCCTTCCTTTACGTCTCTTGAATTCTCTCTTAACCTTTTTGTTGTTATGATTACTCTGATTCATCCCATTTTCTTCCTTTCACCTTTTCCTCTCCGTTTTTTCCCTGCACTTTCCACAGCAGGTGAGTTTTTAGATTGAAGTAAAAAAGAAAAAAAAAAATAGGACAAGAAGAAAGAAATGGGATGGGGCAGAGGGGTCAGGAGACAGGAGATGTGGAGCAGTGAAAGAGAAAGGAGTGGCAGGAAAGGGCATCCCAATGCCAGCTCACGCTTCTGGGGTGGGCACTGAAATGAGCTGGCCTCGTTTACATTCAATATTTGTATTAAATACATGACATTTCTATTCCTAAAGGCACCACCCACAGGCAGAGCCCACCCCAGCCCAGTGGGAATGAGCAGCTCGTGTCCCACTGCTCAGGGGGCTCCTCCAGGGCACAGGGCCTGGCTCCAAGCTCTTTTTTGAGCTTTTTTAATGACCTTTCATTGTTTTCGTGGTGGTTTCCCAGGCTCCATTGGGATAAACCAGCTGGGAATGGCCTCTGAGGAAGAGCCAGAGGGGAGGAGTGCCCTGAGGAACCAGGAGAGGGTGACACCAATTCTGTGCCCAGCTCTGGGTGCTGTGCTGGGCACGGGACCCTCCCTCAGCACAGGAGCAGCCTCTGGGGGCTGTGGGTGGGAGATTTGGGGTGCTGATGAACTTGGCCAAAGCCTCCTCGAGGCGCAGATTTGTGGCCAGCGTTGGGTCCAGCAGTGAGAGGAGCCATGGGAGGGAGCAGGGAGAATTGTCCAGCCTGAATGAACAAAGTGTCAGAGCAGAGGGGCCCTTCCAACCTCACAGCACCACTGCAGAGGACGGGGAGAACGGAAAGAGGTTTTGGGTGTGATGGAGAGAGCTGGATCCCTGGGCAGGGGGATGGGTGGGTGTTCTGTGGGAATGGCTGCACAGTCAGACCCTGCCCCTTGAGGGTCTGTTCCTTTCTCAGCCTGGTTGATGAGGTGTAAAACCTCAGGGGAAAGGTGCTGGGCAAACACAGAGCTGCCACACACATCCTTAAATACAGAGAGGAATTATCATCCCTTTTTGCGGCCACGGGGATGTGCCAGCTCTTGGGCACAGCAGGGAAAAGGGGGCTCAGCAGTGCCTCACCCCCCCCCTGCCCATGGGATTTGTGGGCACGCTCCCTGTGTGCCATTCCCTTGGGAAAACAGGACCCCAAGTGACTCTTTGCACCCTCCTCCTTTTGCCTTTCTCCTCCCCTACACCTCGAGCTGCCCCTGCGAGCTCACCCCGCTCTGGCTGCTGAGAGAGGAGCCATGGGGCTGCCATGGGGGGCACTTCCAGACTCCGCAGGGCTGTGACCTGTGGATTTGGGAAAGGTGCGAAAATCGGGGAGAAAATGAAGTGGAGCTACTTAAATCAAGACACTGATTGAGCTGCAGTTCCTGAGAGTCTGAGGTTCAGCTGCTGCTTTATGGGTCAGATCCCCGGAGGGCTTTGTGAAGTGCTTTTCTCTCTTGGCTCAGAAATGTTAAAGATCACGGATCTGTGTGAAAATGACTCCAGTTTAACACCGACTCCAGCATCTGGCTGTGTAGGGAATATCGGTGTGGGTCTATTTAAAGGCTCTTTTTTGATCCTGAGCCAGCAAATGTCACGATTGAAGTGTGCTTTTTGACAGGGAGTCTCTGAGGAAAGAGCAGAGCTTCACATCCCACCATCAATCCAGGAGCTGGCATTTAAGGAAGATGTCAAAAACTCCAATTGCTGCATCCTGCTGTTGGGGAGGGGTCCTCTTTCCAGTGAAAATCCTGGAGTTTCAGCCCACCTGGGTGTGGTGCAGGGCTGTGCTCAGGGATGCCCAGGACAGCATGAGCAGCAGTGGCCATAGAATAAATAAATTATAGAACAAGTTCTACCTCAGCATGACAGGGAACTTCTTTCCATGGAGCTGCCCAGGGAGGGTGTGGAGTGCCCCTCCTGGGGCATCCCAAACCCACCTGGGTGTGACCATCCTGTGTCACCTCCTCTGGATAACCCTCCCTGGGCAGAGCTGTGACACCAGAGGTTCCTTCCAATCCCAAAATTCCAAGATTCTGAGGTTCTGTGGGCAGCTCTTTGTGATGTCTTGGACAGAAACCCACTTTTCTGCCCCGTGGAGCCCTCCAGCCTCCTCTGTGTGTTTTTGGCACCCTGGGAGCTCAGTCCCCACTGCCTGGGCCGTGCTGGATCTGCCCTCTCTGATCAGGGAGAGCCCAGGCAAGCTGGAACAGCACCTCCACATCTGATGCTTTGTTCAAGGGCTGCTCTCTCTGTGTCACCTTTGAATCCTCGCCAATTAGCCTCTAGAGTGTGATTTAAATATTGTTGCTAATGTTAATGGAGGGTGTGCATGTTTTTGTATTTACAGCTCGCCTGCAGGCTTGGAATAACACTTGTCATCCAGACAGGAGAAGGAGCAGCAGGGTCAGAGTCCCAGCAGGGGAGAGGAGAGCTTTGCTGCCCGTCAGAGATGTCCAGTCCTCCCTGAGGTCCTGCTCAAGCAGCAGAATTGATAATTCTGTAGCTCTGTTTCTGCAGAACCCCTTGGAATGAGTGATGGAGTGATGGATTCATCCCTGGTGTCAACTTCCAGCTGCCCCCAGGAAGGCTCTGATGGGGAAGGGGAACAAGGCTGTGGACTCTTCCCGTTTTTAGGAGGCTGTAATCTGATCTTACGACCCTCCTGAAAATGGGAAGACTCCACACGAGGCAGCTGCTGGTGTTCCCTGGTGTCCTGAGTGTGGAAGGACCCACTTGACATCAGAGCAGTGACTCGCTCAGCTCATCCCACTTCCAGCTTTTGGAAGCTCTAAGCCAAAAATTAACCTTCCATGGCTTGATGGGGTGGGACAGGGGCTGGTGCTGGGGTCTGCAGCACAAGCAGGGACAATGAAAGGTTCCTCTGTGGCTCTTGGTGCTGCTCCAGCAGAAGGAATTCAGCCTTGTGAGGTTCAGAGCTGCACTGCCTAAAAAAGGGTGGAATCAGGCACTGAGAGAGAGGGGCTGCTCCCAGGGCAAGGGGTGAAACCCCTGCAGCTGCCCAGAGTGGAGGAGCAGGGGCACAGCTGCCTGTTTGCTGCTGCCCTGGGGCTGGGAAGATCTGGGAATGCTGGTGATCCCCAGCACGAGGCGTGTGGGGACACCTCTGCCTGAATCTCCTGTAGGATAACTCAAGCACTGTGACCAAGCCAAGCTTTCTTGGATCACATCCACCATTTCACAGAATCACTGAGGTTGGAAAAGACCTCCAAGATCACCAACCTTTGATTGAATTCCACCAAGTCCCTAAAGCAGACCATGAAGTGCCACCTCTGCTCGGCTTTTGAGCACTTCCAGGGCTGGGCAGTCCCTCACTGCCCTGAGCAGCCCCTTCTGATTCCTTGACAGGTTTTTATCTTCTTTGTCTTCTGTTAAACCCAAACAAATTATTAATTATTATTCTTATTCTTATTAATACTTAATTATACTCAAGAAATACTGTTTTTCGTGTTCGGACTCAGATGTTTATTAATTCTTATCTCTGTTACAGTCTCACAAGATGTGAGTTCCAGCTAATAAAGTGAAAAATGGCTCTGTCTCTAACTCTTTACAAGGCCTTTTAAGCACTAATGGTCCAATAACGAGATGACACCTAAATTATTTTTACTTTTAACCCAATAACCAATCGCTCGTGGCCCGCAATGTGGATTTTTCCACCCAATTACAAAAAAAAAACCCCACCCAAACCCATGAAGAAGAAGGTGGAAGAAGAAGAACTTCGCCAACATCCTAAATCCTCCATAATCCCAGTGCCATCACTCGATTTTGGGAGCCTGTTCCACGGCCTCAGGTCAATGCAGAGTTTTCTTGAGGGTCAGTGGCTTTCAGCACAGAAAGCCTCAAATTCTCATCCTCCAGGGTTCCAACAATTCCTGACCACTCTTCCAGAGAAGGAATTTTTCCTGATTCCCAGCCTGAGCCTCCCCGGTGCCTACCCAGATTTTCCCAGCTGTTGCCACTCGTTAGGTGGCATTTCCACAGCCAGATCATTTCTGAATTTCACTTTCGCTTTCCGTGGGAGAAGCCTGGCTGGTCACAGGGCGTCAGCACAGCCTCTCCTCATCCTCACAGATGGATCCAGCAGCTTTGAGCTGCGTTTCCTCTCAGTCTGTGCCTCCAGGGGTGGTGGGGGATGCTGTGCTGGACAGGAGGGATGCTGGTGCTGCAGCCCAGGGATCCTGGTGGCACCCTGGAAGTAATCCTGGCGCTGATAAGGGAGTTTTGCTTACGGGTGCAATCAGGCAGGAATGCAGGACAATCCAGCCCTCCGCTGACCTACCTGTGACACTGATCTAGAAAATCAGCAGGTGTTTAAAGGAGCAATTCTGAAATCAAGGGATGGTCCTTCAAGGAAATCTGTTATGGTTTATTGTCATTGCAGTTCTGGTCCTGTGCTGGGGCTGTGAATGATTAACTCCGTGTGCTGCACCATGAATGAGTTTTATGCAGTTTTTTAACTTCATTTGTTACTGGAAGAGCCAGGCCTGGCTTCTCAGAGTGGAACCACCTGCAGTTGCTGGATGGAGCCCCCAGCTCAACTAAATAAACGTGGCTGGGGCAGGAGTTGTCGCTCTGAGCGTGGTTTGCAGGCAGCAGCGAACGAGTCGTGGCGCAAAGCAGAACTCTGAGAGCTCCTGGGCACTGCCCAGGCTGAGCCAGCCCTTCTTCCCAAAGGAAAAAGTGTTTCAGCATCACTTCAGAAGTTTCAAGTGTGTTTAATGAGTTTCTTTTACTCTCTTAACACCTGTGCCACCACTGGGCAAGGAGACATCAGAGATGGGAACCTCCGATGGGTAAAAATGGAGGAACTGCCACAGGGAGCAGCTGAGCAGAGACCTTGGCTTGAAGGATGAAGGAAATGATCCTGGTGATCCCCAGCTCTGATCCCAGCCCACAGGAGCCGTGCTCTTGCCCCAGGAATATCAGATCTACCCTGGGAGTCGGGGGTGGGTGGTGGAGGGGAGGCTGCAGGGGCACGAGAAATCCAGAAATGTGGGATTGTGAGCTTTAATCCTCTCCCAGAGTCAGGGAGAAAATGTGTCAGTCGTGGAATTATGACAATAATTCTGCATAATCCGTTTGGAGGAGGGATACGGAGAGAGCACTTGGGTGATGTTTTATTTTCACTGGGCAACTCTCTGAGCCCTACTGAACCCTGAGGCACAAGGAGCAGCACAGGCAGTGCTGAGGGTGATTTGGGGTCAAAAAAGAGCTGTAATTTTAGAGCAGAGCCATTTGAGTGGCCAGGTTTGTCTGTAGGAGAGAAATGAGCCTGGCTTTGGAAAAAAACTGAGTTTTGTCTTTGATAATCCCGGACCCGAGGAGCTGCCTTGGTGCTGTGAGCAGGTCCCTGAACACCAGGAGATTTTGACAGAGCAGATTTTTGCCCTGGCCTTGGTGCTGGGGGTTGGACAGGGTGGAATATCAAATCCCTCCTGGAGAAAAGGGTAAAAGAGTGATCCTGCTCTAATCTTGTGCTGCAGGGCTGAGCTGGGACTGGGATGCCCGTGGGCTCTGAATTTTGTTTTATCTCCTCCAGAGCACCCCACATGAGATGGGAATTTGTACCAAGGTGGGGTTGAGACCCTCCAGCATCTCCTCCCATGCCCAGAGCCCCAGGTTATCACCAGGTTTGGGGTAAAAAACCTTCCTAAGCTGAGTTTGTCAGGTTCACAGCTTTCCTTCACTTACTCTGAAAAACAAGGAGACACCTCATTATGAAGGATAAGGAATCAGGGGGAATATTCAATTCTTCTTGGAGAAAGGGGGTTTTCTCCCTGGTCTCTGATAAATCAGACATTCTGAGCTAATCTTGTGCTGCAGGGCTGACCTGGGACTTTGCTGCCTGTGGGTTGAATTCAATTCCATCTCCTCTAGAACACCCCAGAGGAGACAGGATTTTGTACCAAGGCGGAACAGAGACCCCTCTTCCACGCCCAGGGCCCCACCTTATCATCAGGTTTGGGGGAAGGAAACTTTCCCAGGCTGAATTTGGCAGCTTCCCTTCACTCCTTCTGAAATACAGAGACACAAGAGTTCCTGGGTTCATCCCTCACCCAAGCCCTGTCCTGCTGTCAGAGGGACTCCAGGATTCAGATCTGGACAGACAGACAGACAGACAGATGTGCTGAGCACCCAGCTCTGCCCAGCAGCACCCTGTGCTGTTCTTCCCTAGGAAATGTTGATTTAACCCTCTCAGGAATCATCCCTCCTCGGGGCAGCGCTGCTTTGAAGTGGTTAGCAGCCCATGAGCAGGGCGTGGTGTCTATCTGCCAGGCAAGGGTGGCATTCTGTTTCCTGGGGACAGAAGCTTTAATAAAGGGAGTTTCCCTGCTTGCAGTGGGCAGGTAGGAGGCAGCTGCCGGTCTTGAGAGCCAGGTGAGATGTAAAATTTGGTGCAAAAAAAGCCACAGTGGGATGGTGTTTTTTGTTAAGGCCACTTCAGGCTTGTTCAGTGGCAAAAAACCCCTTAAAGGTCCAACTCAGTAGGACACAAGTTTGAGTGATTTAAGAAGTTTCTGCTGCTGCTCAGGACTGAATCAGACCTGCAGACCCAGCTCTGGTTTGTAGGGGGTTGCAGTGATGATCCCCAAAGGGTTAATTTAATTTCTGCTGTGCCTGTGGACTTCTAGCAGGGAAACAAAGCTAAAAATTTGGTACCAACCTGGATCTCTGCAGAGGTGGTGGCAGGAAAACTCCTCCCGTGTGATGCTGCAGGGGGTGACTCCACGATCAGGGTTTGCACTGCAAACACAGAGATTTTCCTGGCTATTTTTTCCCCCAGCTTTGCCCCACCAGCGCTGTATTTGGTAGAACAGCTGCCACCAGAGGCAGAGCTCCAGCTCATCCCTGTTGCAAAACACCTGGTGAGGTGTGAGAGGTGCTCCCAGCCCGTGCTGCAGCCGGTGCTTACTCATCCCAGCGGGTGCAGAGCTGGTCCCTGGGCATTTGTGTTGGCAGCTCTGCTGGAACACCTTCCCTTTTGGCTGTGGTTATGTAAGGAGCTAAAAATGCTGCGGTGACTCACGGCTGTCTGAGCAGAGCTGTTGGAACAGGAATGGAGCTCCGAGCTCCCCCAGCCACGGATGCATGGCAGGCTCTGGAGACCTCTCCCCTCTTCTTGGTGCTGCTCCTGTTGAAGACCCTCCTGCTCCAGGGGGTTCTCTGTGCTCTCATTCCCCACTCCTGCTCTCCAAATGGTGTTGGGGCCCCTCCAGAGCTCTGATCCCTTCAGCAGCTTTTACTGGGGCCATCCCAAGCCCCTCTTATCTCTGGGCCTCCTGCATCCCATCTCCCTTTGTTTCTCCCTGTCCATTCTCCTCCTCTCTTCCTAAGGAAAACTTCAATCCAGAAGCCCCCGCAGTTAAGGGAGGCTGGGTCCAGGTTATTTTCCTTCTTCACAATCTCATGTTCTATCCACTCACGGATACCTTGGTGCTCTACTCTTCCATCCTCAACCTGACCTGGTCCTCACCTGATCCATGTTGGGGTGTCCCTCTCCAAAGGAGACTCAGGGAGCACCTCAGATCTTCTTCCAGGAATGGCTTTTCCTGATCTGGGCTCATTTTTGAGTTCTCC
>VZSR01001651.1:1529663-1539974 GCA_013398615.1 Brachypodius melanocephalos | reverse complement strand
ACTCCCTGCCAGATTCATTCCCAGTCCCATCCTCAGGCTTCTCCCATCTCTAAGGAAACTGTTCAAGCTTATTTCTATTCCTGCCAAGATGTAAAAACAACAGCCTGCAAAGTTATCTTCCCCTGTTATCTTTATTGTTTGCACAGTGCAGATTTCCCTCGATGCTCGGAGCGGGGCTTTTATTCTCCCTGGAAAACAGCCTGGACTTGGTGTAGGGAGCACACCAGGCACTGGAATGCATTTCTGGAGTCTGGAACCTCCAGCTCCACTGCTCTGCCCCGGTGACCTCCCTGCCATCGCTGGGGACCCCCACTAACTGTGAGCCTGGGCAATTCTTCACAGATCCCATCGGGATTTGCTTTGAAGTCAGATTTCCCATTCCACTGGCAGGGATCTCTTTGGGCCTGAGTAAAAACAAAAACACAGGAAAAGGTCCCCCATCAGGATAAATGAAATTCTCCATTTTGATGTAATCTGGATGTTTGGGTGCTGCTGCAATTCTGGGCTTCCTCCTGAAAGGAAATTCCAGCAGCTCTGGAGTGGAGCCCTCTGACCTCACCCAGATATTTTGGTTCGATCTTTTTATCCAACGCTGAAATTTGCCAAAAGCAATTCCCTGGAGAAAAAAAGTTCTGCTTTGATGTGTAGGCAGTTTCCAAGAGAGATATTCTCCATTCCCAAACATTCCCCAGCCCTCATCATGGCATTTCACAGGATGTTTTCATGGAAGCCCAGCTTTCCAGGCAGCAGATGTGTCACTAACCTGGAGATAACCTGCATGGATGATCCCAGAAAGGGAGGAATGACTCGTGCACAACACATTCGGGGAGGATCAGATGCTTGGTTAAAAATCCAGGCACCAGTTCAAGGCCCAGGAGAGTCAGGCCTTCCTTCCAGGCTCTGAAGATGGGGAAAAAACCCTTGAGAAAATGGGAATGTTAATTGTTCAGTCGGTTCATTTCATAACCCATGGGGAATCAGGGGATAATCTCACAGGGAATCTCATCCCAGGAGCTCTCCAGTGCAGCCTCAAGGTGTTTCCTCCTCTCCTGACAGAGCCACAATGTCTGATTTCAGCAGAAACAGCTCCAGCATTCACTCCCTGACACCCAGTGCCACTCCCTGTTCCTCCTGGTGCCCCACTCCTCCTGCTGTGGGCTTCTCTTTGTGTCTGCCGTGAAAATCCAGAGCCAAACAGCCAATTCCCATGGGCATCATCGTGTGTTCTCTTCCAGAGATGCCTCATCAGAGGATCTCAGAACATTCCCAACCATTCCTTAAACCCAACGACCTGCCTTGGCAAACAGGCAGAGTTTTCCCTTGTCAGGGAACTCAAGGACATGGACATCAGCTGGCTTGCCAGAGGTCGTAAAAATCTTTGTCCTTGCACAACCCTGTGCTCTGCAGGTGATATCTGGCACGGGTTTTTGGAGCATTGTGCAGGGGCAGTGGCTGACACTCAAATGAAAAACAGACCCTGTGGTGTTCTGTTGGTCTCCCAGCATTTCTGGAAGCTCTTCTGCCACCTCGTGCTTTGGGTGAGATGGTTCCTGTGTCCACCAGAGGTGTAAAAACCAGCTGGGGGCTTTTCCTCAGCCTCAGCAGCGAGAAGGGGAGAGTCCCAGGCTGATGATTCCTGTGGGGAGGGAGGGATGGGTTTGTTCTCTGAGCTGACAGTGCCTTGAGGAAGCACAGACTGAGCTGAGCTCAGAGTCTGCCTCTTCCTTCCTCCCCTCCAACTCCTGCCTTGAACGCACCACCAAGTGCTGGACATAAATACCAGGGGATAATTAACATTTCCTTTGTCTCCCAAGTCTGGGAGCTGTAGCTGATCCTTTCAAGTTGCTCTGCCTTTCCTGTTCTGGCCATCAGTGCCCTGCTGGGCTTGGCATTGTCCCCCTCAATAACTCATCTCAAATATTCTCGGTGCTGCTTAAGATTGATGATGTTTTCTCCTTTTCCTTTCTCTTTATATTGTCACTTAACTGCTCCGGCTCACAAAGCTGTTAATCTTTCACACACATGCTTACGTTAAGCTGCTTAAGAGCCCTGCAAACACTTTATCCTCATAAAGATTGAACTGCCCTGATATGAAACTTGTACCCCCCAGAATAGAACAAAATTTACGTACACAAATAAAAGCTGAAGGTCAGGGACGGGCAGAGAGGCTGTAAATATTCCTGGGCCCAGATTTCAAAGGATTTGGAGAGAGGGGATGTGTTGATTTGCTCCCAGCTGGTTCTGGGCCCTGAGTCAGCAGGAGCTGAGTGGAGAAGGAAGAAAGTGCAAGGAAATGGCCACAAAGCTCCTGGCCCAGGGGGATCAGCTCCAGACCTCTGAGACTCACGCCATCCCAGCCTGGTGGGACCATGCTCTGGCTTAGAGAGGCTCGAGAAAATTCCTGAAGTTTGTTTCTCCCTGGGATGAAAATTAAAGATGAAAACGAGTACCGAAAATTAAAGACGAAAATTAAAATAGAAATTAAAATTTAAAAAGCAAAATTAAAATTAAATACAACCTTTCCTGATAAAAGCTCCAAGGTGAAAGCCCTGGGGTGAGCAGGAGGCTTGGCTGAGCCCTTGGCTTTGCCCCTTGGTGGGCACCAGGCAGAGCCAGGACAGCACCAGTGATCCTCTGCTGGGGCTGCAGCTCCTCCCAGAGCTTTCCAGAGCTTTCTCTCAACCTGCTTGGAGTCACCAAGGTTTTGCAAGTGCCAGCACAGGCCCAGTTTGGGGCTCAGTGAAAGAAAGGTGCAGGATTTTCCAGCTCCATCCCAGACTTAACCATGGAATATTTGCAGAGTGAACTCTAAACGGTGTCACAGGAAAGGTTTATGGCTGAGATGGGCCCAGCACATTCCCCAGCACGAGGAACATCAATTACTGAAGTGCTTTATTAAAGGTGTCACTTAATTCACTTCGTTAACTAGACCTGGTGGATTTGTTCAGATTTTTTTCATGGTCTACCGGAATCACAGAGTGGTTGGGGCTGGACCTTAAAGATCGTGTAAATCCAACTCCTCTGCCATGGGTTCCACTGTCCCAGGTTGCTCCAAGCCCTCTCCACCCTGGCCTTGGACACCTCCAAGGGATGGGAATTCCAAGGGATGGGCAGCCACACTTCTCTGGATAACCTTCTGCACCTAAAATGGAGCACAGGAGGTGGCCAGGACAGGCAGCAGCTTCTAGGCTTATTATTTCCAATGGCTAAATTCGAGTCATATTTATTCTTTTCCTGTTTCTGAAAGGTGTTTCTGTCTTTGAGAGCAGTTTGGGATCGCCCCTGGCTCGATGCCTGGCAGCGCTGGCCGCAGGGTTTGCCCTCTGCTCCCTGCACTGCTCCAGAGAAGAAGCACAAACCCCAGGCAGCCTTTTGATGGATCAGTGATCGGCTGGACTCACCCTCGGAGCAGGATTTAACCCTTTGCAGTGGCTGGGCACAGCTCAGGACGCCTCAGGGGCTGCAGAAGCACCCAAAGACAAGCCCTGTTAGAGTGGAAGGCTCTGGGACCTCTCCCAGGTGTGATTTCTTTCATGGAAGTGATTTCTCTGTGCTGGGCTGCTCTGCTGTGGGGAACCATCACATCTGGTCCTTGTCACAGTGCCCCAAAGTCCTGATCTGGTGCTGCAGCCCCTGGGTCACTCTGGCCCTGGCTGCCCAGTCCTACTGATATTTATTTCCCAATTCCAGCTGTGCAGAGCTGAAGAGGAAAAGAAGATGAATATGAAGAGCAGCTGTGAGCAGGTGTCACATCCCAGGGAAGGATTTGGGTCCAGGGCACCTTCAGCAGCTCTGGGATGGTGGCATAACCCGACCTGTGCAGGGCTGTGGAGCACAGGATGGACAGATTCAGTGGATTCCCTGGATTTTCCTTGACCTGCAGCTCCCTGCCAAAACTTCACAGAATCCCCGAATCACAGAACCACTGGGTTGGAAGAGACCTTCAGGATCATCGAGTCCAACCCAGCCCCAACATCTCAACTAAACCCTGGCACCAGTGCCACATCCAGGCTTTGTTCAAACACACCCAGGGATGGTGACTCCACCACCTCCCCGGGCAGATCATTCCAGAACTTTATCACCCTTTCTGTGAAAGCTTTTCCTGATCTCCAGCCTGTATTCCCTTGGTGCAGCTCGAGGCTGTGTCCTCTGGTTCTGTCAGTGCTGCCTGGAGAAAGAGCCCAACCCCAGCTGAGCACAGGCACCTTCCAGGGATTGTAGAGAGTGATCAGGGCACCCCTGAGCCTCCTTTTCTCCAGGATAAACAACCCCAGCTCCCTCAGCCCTTCCTCACAGGGTTTGTGCTCCAAATTGATCCCATTTCTTGGATTCCCTTGGTGCAAACAGGAATGAGGTCACTGTCTCCCTCTTTTCCTACCCAATATTTCCTCTCAGATCTCTCTAGCAGTGATTCCTCTCTCCTCTTTCCCCTCCCTACTGGGAAAGGGCTGCTGCATTGAAAGGGTTAACCTTCCCCAGGGCTCGTGGTGGGGATGCAATTTATAATTGTGTTTTCCAGGAGAGCCATAAACTTGTCTGCTATCAGTTCCCCGGCTGAGGCGGCGGCTCATCAAGAGTTGCATCAGGGCTGAGGTATAATTCAACCAATTAGAACTGGCAGGTTACGCTGCTCTTGTAAAGTGCGGGTTTTAGAGCCTGCAATCGCTGATAAACAGGGCTGCGGGCAGAGCCCAGCGAGATCTGCCCGCGGGGAAAGGAGAATTGCATCGTTTAACCCTTTCCTCGCGGGGGATCCAGGCCTTGCTGCCGGGGATGCTCTGCAGGTGTGGTGGGGAGGGGCGGGCACCTGTGGAGGGGCTGCTCCAGGGATCCTCGGTGGGAAAGGCGGAGGGGTTTGGAGCTTGGAACCCAAGAAAATCCACCTGCAAACGAGGAACCTTCCTGGGTCTCCAGCCCGTGGGTGTGCAGCCCTTGGGGAGCTGTGTCCTCTCCTCCTGCTGCCAAAGCTTCGTCTTTCCATCCTCCACTCAGACCCACAATTCAGTGGATTCAGCAGAAAATCGGTGTAATCTCACTGTTGCATACTTGTCCTTTAGTCTGGGCGCAGCTTCTTTCCAGATTACACGGGATTACATCACGGAGATGGGAAACGGCAAACTTGAGCCAAACTCCCATAAATGCTGGCAGGGAGAGAGCAAAGGTTGTCTTGGGCTGCAAAAATAAAAACCCCTTTCCCTGCTGCTGCAGAGCCTCCAGCCCCCAAAACCACTCTGGGGCCAAGGAAGAGGAGGAGGAGGAGGAGGAGGAGGAGGAGGAGGAGGAGGAGGAGGAGGAGGAAGCTCAGCTGGGTACCAAATTGCGCGCAGTTTAGGCGCTTAAACCCCTTTGTAAGCAGATCATCCTCCTGTTACCATCAGCCCCAACTGCGTGACCCCACAGCTGTGGGACATCCTTGCCCTGCAGCTGGAGGGACATTTGGGACCGGGGCCACTAGAGGGCAAGCTGGCCTTGCCACAAACAGCCCTGCGAGCCACCCCGGTGTCCCTGCAGGGTCCCTGCCGGGTCCCTCAGCCGGCTCACAGGCTCTGAAGGAGGCAGGGATGAGCCCCTCTGGAGTTCTCCAGGCTGTGCTCAGCCAGCACAGTTCCTCTGCACCTTATCGCAAACGTTTCGTGACTGCGGTGGGCTGCGGGGAATTCTCTTCCATCGTGGGTTATGTGGAATAAAACATCGCCCACGATGGTTGGGTTTGGTCTGGTGGCCTTGGAGGGAGCAGCTGGGACAGCAAAGGGGGGCCCTGTGTCCACACCCTGTGTGTGACCTGTGCCCAGGGAGGGGACAGGACAGCAGGGAGGGCTGTGCCCCTGCTGGAGCTGCAAACGCCACAAACCCGGCCCTGATGATGCTCACTGAGCTCTCGTTGTCTCCAGGCTGGAAGCAGGGATTTACTCTGTAGATTTTCTCCTCGGTGTTTCTGCCCACAAGCTGTGGGCTTCTGATCGAAGAACTGAGCTTCTGATTGCCATGGTGTGAATTACATCTGTACTGTCTCACCCTTCACATGAGGCTGAAAATGGAATAAAAGTTTTTAAAATGCCTCTCAGTTGCCCCATCTCTGGGTCAGAAAAGGGCACAATCCAACAACAAACTGTCTCCATTCTTCCACTTTTTCCATTTGTGGCTCTTGGCTGGCTCAGGGAGCAGAGGAGGGCTCAGTGCTGTTCCCTGCCTGTCCTGCCTGGAGGGTGCTCCTGCTCCTGGGGCACTCCAGGGAAGGCAGAGGGTCCACGCTGGGCCAGGCAGCTCTGATAGACTGAGCAGTGCGGCCGGGATGCCTCTGACACCCCCGGGAGGAATTCCCTTCATTTCTGAGGCTCCCACTGATGGAAACTCCACGTTTCACCCCATGCTTCCTTATCCATCCTGCCAGGCGCTGCCAGGAATCTCCCCTGTGCAGCCCAAATTCCTTTCCTGCTGCCTGAAGCCCCTCAGGCACACAGAGCTCACCTCTGTCCTTGCTGCAGCAACCCTCTGAATCCCCTCAGATCCACGCTGTGCCCAGGCTGAACACATCACCTCTCCCTGCCTTCCTTTGGAGAATGCCATCCCAGCCTCTGATCCCATCCTCGGGGTGATCCTCAAGGGCTTCACAGCTTCCTCAAAGAAAAGAGCAGCTCAGAGCCAGTGGAACCAGGGGTGTGACCACCGGGAAGGGCCAAGAATGCGGATTTTTTATACCTTGGCCCAAATAAATGTGAAGCAAGCAGAGAGGAGTGGCACAGAAGCAGCATCTGTGCAGCCCCCGCTGCCCTCAGCAGCGACGAGGCTCAGAAATGTTATCTGGGAGCTAGGGGGAAGAAAGGGCTGGGTGGCTGAATAAATAAAAATAACATCAAATGCTGCTGGGAGCCCCCCTCAGTTCATAATCCCAAGTATCCAGGATCAGGCGTTTCCCACAAAACCTTCGTGTTTTCAGTGGTTTTGTGGAATGACAACACCACAATAACAACGTGGCAATGTGGCAATGGATTTGTGAGAGGACAATGGCTCACACGTGAGCAGCAGGTATTTTTTTGCCAGTGAAGTTGCAGTGAATTGACCCATAAACTAAATTTAAAAATGGTAGATAAAAGCAGGGTGGTTTTCCTGAAGAATTTCTGAAGTTAAAAAATCAAAAGCTTGGATTCAACAAGAGAGTCCCCGGAGGAAATTCTGAGTGTGGATTGCCCCAAACCTGCACTGGTGTCTCCTGCCTTCCAAATCTCTGAAATAACGAGGTAATGAGAGGGTTTGGTGATTTCTGTCCATGTTTTTAGCAAGGTTTTAACCAGCAACAGCTCCTTGGCTCTTTCCTTGCTCAGAATTAACGCTGAGGCTCCAAAAATAGCTTTAAATTGGCCAATTCCAACAATGTGTGGGGCACTGGTTTTATTTCTAAAGGATCAAAGTTTAAGGAAGGAGCTGGACCGTGTAAAAAATGAGTTATTTGGGCCTGGAACTGCTAAGGGGGAAATCCCATCTCACAGGCTGGGGGTAGGAGCTGGATTGATGATCCCTGTGGATCCCTTCCAGTTTGGGATATTCTAAGAGCAAAGGGGATGTTCCTTCCTGTCAACAGAGGACACATGACCTCTGAAATCCCTTCAAACCCCATTTTTTCTCTGATTCCACGGCTCTGTGATTCGATTTTGGCAGCTGCTACAGACCTGAACATGCACCACTGTCCCAGGCAAACACTGCTGCTGTTTTCTTCGGGGCTTTGGTTGTTATTTCTCACCCCTTTCACTCATTTATTTTAAAATAAAACCTATCAGGCTTTTGAACACCGCTGCTTCTCCTGCTGGGGAAATTAATGATGCCCACTGCACATCAACTGTGTGGATTTTAATACTGAATATAAATGTAGGGGCGCAACTACAAATTGTACAGAAACAGAAAGTCAGGGCTGGAGATGGGGAAGGGGAATTGGTCAGGCTCATAAGCAGAGACCAGGCAGCAAAAACTTCCATAAATCCCCTAAATCCATAAATCCCTTCCACCCAACCCCTAAAGAGCCAACACCAAGGGGTGCCGCAGTGCTGGGATTGGGTGGCAGGGATTTATGGATTTGTGGGATCACCAAAGCCCCTCACTCAGGGCTCTGGGCACTCGTGGGGGTCAGCAGAGCTCTGTGCCTGCCCTCAGAGGGTTTGGGCTGGGTGCTGACACCCTGCAGTGCTTCACTGCCTGGCTCTAAGGTCAGCCCAAGCCCTCCTGTGCCCACCAAAAATTCCTGTAGCAAAGCAAGGGCAGCGCAGAGAGGAGACCAGGGGTGAGCTGCGTGCTCTCAGCACTAATTACCCGCCTTGATTGGCCTCGCTGACACCTCCCCAGGCCTGCAGACGCATTTCCTCACTTGCTTCTTCTCCTGGATCCAGCAGGCTCCTGGGAGGGATGTAAGACAACTTCCACCTGCAATTATCTGGTACTGCAGCAGGAGCTGGGGGTGAGGACCTCGCTCCGTGACCTGATCTCTGCTCCTGAGCACAGGGACAGCCACCAGCTGCTCCAGCCTGGCCTCAACAGCACCTGTGGGGCTAAAGAACAGCCAATTCCATCTGCCAGGAGCTGGGAGCGTTCCCTTTTCGCTTGGATTGCTTCATTTCACCGGCACAGCCAGGTCAGACCTCAGTGACCCACCAGGGCTTTGCTGTCACCTGCCCCATGCACTTGTGACCCCAAACCCATCCTGCTTCTCCCTGGCTGGGCACTCTGGGGCTGCCAGGGGGCTTTCCCTGCTCTGCCCCTGCAGGAATGGGGTTCATTTCCTCCACCTCATGCTCCTGGTGTGGGACAGCCATCACTCTGACAGAGATGGGATTTCCTTCCTCCTCCTCCTCATTCCATGGATTTCTTTGGAGCAGCACTTTGCTCTCATTTAACCACTTCTGGCTCCTGAATCTGGATCCATCCCTCCACAGCAGGGCTCACTCCAGGTGCCTTCTGTGCATCCTGGCAGTGGAATCACAGGATCCTTAAGGTTGGAGAAAACCTCCAGGAAGTTCGAGTCCAACCTTTGACCACTGCCACGCCCTAAGGGCCATTTCCAGCCATTTCTTGGACACCTCCAGGGATGGTGATCCCACCACTGCCCAGCTCCAATGCCCAACCACTCTTTCAGTGAAGAAATTCCCAATATTCAACCCAAACCTCCCCTGGCCCAGCCTGAGGCCGTCCCCTCTCCTCCTGTCCCTGTTCCCTGGAGCACAGCCCGACCCCCCCGGCTGTCCCCTCCTGTCAGGGAGTTGTGCAGAGCCACAAGGGCCCCCCTGAGCCTCCTTTTCTCCAGGCTCAGCCCCTTTCCCAGCTCCCTTAGCCTCTCTGGATGTGTTCCACCTTTCCAGGTCTGTCCTGCTCAAAATTGACCCCAGGACTGGAGGTGTCTCCTCAGTGCCAGCACAGGGATATGGTCACTGCCCTGCTCCTGCTGTCACGTTATTGCTGGGACAGCCCAGGTGTCATTGTCCTTCTTGGCCACCTGGGCACACCTGGGCTCGAGTTTAGGTGCTGTCACCAGCACCCAAACACGGGTGACAGCCCCAACAGCTCCCTGGAGGATCAGGAGTTCCTTTAAAGCAGAACACAGAGCCCTGAGCTCCCCTCCCTGGGCAGCACAGAATGGTCACACTGCTAAAAACAGATGGATTTGCTCAGCCAAGGCTTTGACTTTGGACAATTAGTTCAACCAATTCCTTAAGCAGGAGAAGAGGAGCCTTCCCAGGACAGTCTCCCAGCAGAACACGGCGTTGGTGGACCCAGCACACAAAATAAAGCTGGCTCAGCATTTTAGAAAAGCCTGCAAAACCGTTCAGGGGAACAAGGAAGAATAAATTTTAACCACCAGCCCTGAGGATTTGGTTCTGAGCAAGGTTTGTGGCACCGTGCTAGGGGTCAAGGACCCTCAAACACCCCCAGGGGCAGGAATCCCCAATGAGGTGAGGAGGGACCCACTCACACAGCATGGGGTGTCACAGTTCTCTGTTCACAGCTGGAATATCCTGCCCTGGGCAGCGGGATCAGTGAGCAGTGGGATCAGAGGGTTGGGATCATGGTGTGCAGTGGGATCAGAGGGTTGGGATCATGGTGTGCAGTGGGATCAGAGGGTTGGGATCATGGTGTGCAGTGGGATCAGGGTGCAGTGGGATCAGAGGGTTGAAATCAGAGGATTGGGATCATTTTGCAGTGGGATCAGGATGTGCAATGGGATCAGGATCAGTGTGCAAGAGATCCCAGGGTTGGGATCGGTGAGCAGTGGGATCAGAGGGTTGGGATCAGTTTGGATCAGCAATGGGATCCCAGGGTTGGGATCAG
>VZSR01001651.1:1485737-1496398 GCA_013398615.1 Brachypodius melanocephalos | reverse complement strand
CCTCCTGCACCCAAAGGATCCCGGCTCCTCCTGCTCCGCTCTCCCCCAGAGCTCTGCTGGCTCCCGGGGCTCTGAGGCAGATTGAGCTGTTTATTTTGCCTCGTCTGTCTCTTTATGCATCCCCAAGTCCCCAGTGACTCCCCCAGCAGCTTCCAACACGGGAGGCATCCTTGTTTTCATATATCTGTTAAATAAAATGTCAGCAGGTGACAACACAGCCTTCCTTGGTGCTGCTCCGTAATTTAACTGAGTTGAGAAGGGATCAGAGCCTGGCACCACATCTAGATTTAGAACCTGGGCTGGGCTCTATTTGATACAGATCCCAAAGTGTAGAGACAACCTGTCCATGCCCAGGCTTCCTTGCAGTGCTTCAACCTGTGGCTGATCGCTCTCACCTGCAGGAGGAGAGCAGCCCTCAGGTACCCCCAGCCTGGCACAGGTGGGTGGGTGGGCACTGTCACCTCTCCCACCTGTACAGCTGAGCCTGGAAAAGCAGGAAAGAAGAAGCGTTGGAGGTGTTTTCACCACCACCAAAATTTCTGCCACCACCACCACCATGGTTTTCGCTATGGTTAAAGGCTCATTTTTCCCTCTCAGCCACCCCAGTTCTGTTGCTGGCAGGAGCCATCACAGCCTTCTTGTTGATGCCTGAGGATTTTAGCTTTTTTATTTTTATATATTTGTAATCCTGCAGTTCTTTAGTGTGTAACTCTAAACTCCACACACAGTGGGAGCTGCTGCTTCCCCATTTTGGGCAGACACAGCAATTCCTCTCCAGGCCTGGGAATCAAGGACACCTCACTGCCTCAGGCCCTGAGAGTTGGAAACAAAAGTGAGTTATGGGGAGCAAACTTGGGGTGAATGATTTCATTACCTGAAGCTGTAATTGGAAGATCAACCCCCCATATACAAATGGACCAAACTTACAAAAGTGTGAAAACCCATGACCCAACTTATAAAAGTGTGAAAATTTGTGACCTGGGGTCCATTTTTGGGTGCAGCCCCTTGGGGGGGCTTTGTCTGCCCTAAATGCACCTGAAGGCCCTTCAATAACTAGAACTGCTTTTTATTCCCTTCATTTTCTCTCTGTTTTTAGGTAGCCCCATCACTGCTCATCTGAAACCAGAGCAGCCCAACCTGGGCCTTCCTCTTGGATGTTTTAATTTAAAAATTAAATCGCAGAACCAGGCAGAACCTGGACCATTGAGTGAGCAGGTTCCCTGTGCTGGCACAGGGGGTGCAGCACGAGCCCCCCTGAGCAGCTGCAGCCCTGTTTGCAGGGTCTCATCCAGAGCAGCAGCGCTGTCAATCACAGCCCGTGTTCCGGGGAGAGCAGACAGATTCTCTCCTCTCAAAGTGACAGGTACAAACCCCAGCCCTGCCCTTTGCTCCCCCCAGCTCTGCCTAACGCTCTGAGAGATCCCCCCCAGCCAGTGGTGGTCTCTAGGCGAGCGTTCAGTATTGAAATCTTACATTTTATAGCTGAAATAATTTTAAAAAAGAAAAAAATCTGTTCATTCTGTGTGTGGGGAGTGTTGACACCACCCTCTAGCAATCCTTGCTTTCAGCTGAGGCTGCTCATCACGACTAAATATGAAATTTTAAATATCAACTTACCACGACCATGAACTTCATTTTTATTGCAGAGTATTCACGTATTTCCTTTTGTTCATTCTGCAGCACACGCGCTGCTGGACTCCTGCTTGGCGGTGAGTGAACTGTCCTGAAATCCCCTTTAAAAACAAGCAGAGACATCCCTTTTTTTTTTTTTTTTATTTTTTTTTCCACATTTATCATTACGCAGCTGGTTTGTGAAGTATCAATTAGCCGTGTTGATTTTTCCATCCTTCAAACCACCCTGCAACCACAGCAGTGAGGGGTTTAACCCAGCCCTCACCTTCCCGCATCCTCTGCGGTGGGAATTCATCTCCAAACGGGTTATTTTGCAGAACAGGAGCTGCCATTTCGCCTTGCTGAGCTCAAAGCAAGGAGCTGGGCTGGTTCTGACTCTTTAAAAAACTTCTCCACTCTTTAAAAGCTCCACACTTTCCGCTCTTTCACCACAGATGAAAACACGGGCTGTGACGCCCTCGGTGACGTCAGAAATGGTGAAATTCTGGTGAAAAGCGGTGAAAAACTGAACACACAGCGTCTGCCACAGGCTGGAGGTGTACACAGAGCTCTCTTTGCCAAGCAGCCCTTCCCAGGATCCTGTTGAGGCAGCAGGAACAGCAGAGCATCCATCATCAGCCATTTCTCCCCCAAACTCCTGTCTGCGGGCCGTGGGAAGTGCCCCCCTGCACCACGCACGGTTAATTAATTTGTGTCTCTGTGCAATAATTGAGTCTCTGGTTCTTTTCCCCGTGGTGTTCAGCCAGTCTCTTCTCTCCATCGGGCTGAGAGTGGCTCTGCTGTGGGCTGGGGGAATTTGGGGAAAGTTCTGGAAGCATCCAAGGCCAGACTGGAGCCCTCTTCCCAAGGGTGTGGAGTGGCAGGGAAAGGTGGAATGGCCTTGAGCTAAGGGAGGACAGCATTAAATGGGATATTAGGGAAGAGTTCTTCCCTCAGAGAGTTGAAGGCCCTGGCACAGGGTGCCCAGAGCAGCTGGGGCTGCCCCTGAATCCCTGGCAGTGCCCAAGGCCAGGCTGGAGCAGCCTGGGACACTGGGAGGTGTCCCTGCCATGGCAGGGGTGGGATGGGATGAGCTTTAGGGTCCCTTCCAACCCAGAACATTCCATGATGCTGTGATGGTTCTGTGTCTCTCCTCTCATCCCACACCAGACCTGGGAGCTGCAGGTGATGCTGGACATTGTTGGAACCTTCTGGAGGCTGAAAATTTCAGGCTTTCTGTGCTGAGGGGCACTGACCCTCAAGCAAGCACCACATTTGACTTGAGGCTGCGGAACAGGCTCCCAAAATTGAGTGATGGCCCTGGGGTTGTGGGTGTGGAATTTGAATGGAATTGTGTGATCTCACAGGGTGGAAAACTTAGAATTTAGGATTTTAGTATATAGTAATACATGTGAGACAAGATGGAGGACTTTGGGAGTTACCAAGTCCTTCTTCTTCTCCTTCTCCTTCTTCTTCATGGGTTTGGGTGGTTTTCTGCCACTGGGTGAAAAAGGTCCACACTGTGGGACTTGGGCAGTCATTATTGGGTCAAAAGTATAAATAATATAGATATCACCTCATTATTGGCACATAATTAGCACTTAAATTAGCACTTAAATACCTTTAGAAAGAGTTAGAGGTGCTCCATTTTACCTTTGTTTTCTAACTTGATAGTTAGAGTTCACGGCTCTGGAGTCTGTAAATAGATAAGAATTAATAAACGTCCAAGTCCAAACTCAAACCCTACATTTCCCGTGTATTAATGCCGACCTTGGCAGCGAAAAAGAAGCCAGAACTGTGACAGGACAGGAGCTCCCCAGCTGAGCAGCACAAGTGCCCTGGCAGTGCTGGCCCTGCCCTCCCTGCTGAAGCCAAACTGATTTTCCCAGAGCTCATCTTGGATCCGGAGAGATCCATCCCAGTGCTGTGCCCTGGCTCCCCATCACAGCCTGGAATCCCCCCAGGGATGCTCCCATCACCCCCAGAATGGCAGGATTCAGGCCAGGTTGGCCACGGGCTGCTCTCTGCCTTCACCTCCTGCTCATGCTTGTGCCAAACCCCTCCCAGGGGCCCATCCCCATGGAAATGCCCATTCCCACGGGAAGAGCGTCCTGCACAGGAGCTGGTGCTGCCCTGCTCAGGTTCTCTGAGCACTGAGGAACCACCCAGTGCTCCATCCAGCTCCTGCCACGAACAGAGCCAGTCCTGAGAGCCTCCCCTTGGGCTGACCCTGTCTGACCCTGCCCAGCTGCCTGCAGGAGCTCCCAGGGCTTTGCCTTGACTCTCCCCCTCGTTTCTTGGCTCGCTTTGCTCCTGGCTCCAGGGCCAAGCTCCCCAGAGGTCAGGTTCCTGCTCTGGCTGATCTGTACCCCCCAGCAGGACCCTCTAAAGCAGCACTGCACTCATTCTGCTGCTGCAGGGGTGCAAGGTTGGACCCTTTTGTTCATCCCCTCCTGCGTCCCTCAGGAATTCCCACACGGGAGATGAAAGGAGCAAAGCACTTCAGGGACTTTTTTTTTTTTTTTTGAATGTGCAAATCCGACAAAAAGCGAGTGGCCGCTTTGCTCTGCCCTAAACCGAGTTTGCATCGCAGGAAGAGGAACCCTGAGGTGGGTTTGGGAGGTGCCATGGCAGGGAGAGCTGCAGAGCTGGCACTTGGGGCTGTGTGGGTGCCAGGGCTGGCTGTTTGCAGAGCTGTCAGGGCACTGCAGCCCCCAGCCCCTCCTGCCAGCAGCCAGAGGCTGTGTGCATCCAGCCCGTCGAGCTGTCACCGTCCCGCGGTGACAGACACTTCACAAGCTGCCAGACAGACAGGGCTCAGCACCCTGTCTGCTGAGCTGGGGCTGGGGGCACAGCGGGCAGGGGATGAGCTCAGATTCCTGAAACCAGGCCAGCAATAACACACCCAGCCCAGCTGCCGGGGAGGCTCTGCAGGAGGACATCTCCCCAAAGAACTCCACCAACACACCCTTTCCTCAGCCAAGCACCCATCTCCGGCTGGGATATGTGGCTGTGGCTGCCATGCCTGTCCCTGTCCCCACCCAGGTGACCGTGACGGGTCAAGGTGGCTCAGCGTGGTCGGGCAAAGCTGTGCTTTGCACCTGCGGAGATATTTCAAAGGCAGCACCAGAAAACGAGGGCGTGAAAGGAGAGCAAACCTCCTGCTTTTGAACCTCCTGGAGTTGTTCGTCCTCTGGAAAGGAAAACAGAACATGAAAACACTTCAAAGGGACCCCTCCAGCAGGCAGAGGGGAGCTGCAGTGGGAGCTCAGGCATCCCCAGGCGTGCCAGTGGCTGAGAGCGTCCCCACATCACAGCCACCGTGGGAATCACACCCTGGGCAGGGGGATAAAGCACAGGGCAGCTGCACACGGTCACCCCTGCACCGGGAGGGATGTGCTCAGCCCTGCAGCCCCAGCCCTACCCCCTGAACCGTATCCGAGTGCAGCTGCACTGCGGGGCGGAGGAGAAAATTCATTAAAGCCCATCCCTCTGGAGGAATGGCACTGATATTAAGGGCCTATCAATAATGATTCACTAGGCCATGATAGCGGTGAAATTGCAGTGATAAAGGGTGACAAAATATTGTAAGATATGTGCAGCGAGGCTGTGGAGCAAATTATCTGATGTGAGGCTCAACGTGTGATGGTGTGCAGGGAACCAGCTGCTGCCCACGGGAAAGGTTAGGGAAAGGCATGAGGAATTCACTGCTGGTGGAACAGGGATTTTGTCTGCTCCCTGGGGATGGGGGCTGACCCCAGCACGGTGCCTGCACTCCTCGGGGAGGAGCCCTGGCTCTGGCCAGGCTTCCTTGCAGTGCACTCAATTAATCACTAATGAGTGGTGATGAAGAGCAGCGCTCCTCCCGCCTGAACTCCTGCTGTGCAGACATCTCCCATCCAAAGAGCTCTTCCGGGCACACCCTTGGGTGCCAGCAGTTGGATTTGGGGTTGCTCCTGTCACTCCCAGAGCAGGCTCCGGGGCAGGACAGGCAAACCCCAGTCAGTGCCAGCTCTGCCTGTGCAAGAGCCATCAGAGCCAGGCTGGCTGTTGAGGAGCTGCCCAGCTGTGCACAGAGGGATCAGGGGTAGCACGAGGAGCCAGCCCAGCTCTCCACATCCTTCTGACAAACTCTGCCTCACCTTTTCCAGCCTGGGACACCTCTTTTCCTCTTCAAGGGGCCCTGGGCTGGCTCTGGCAGCAGCAGAATTTGTGGCTCTCTGGCTCTAGGGAATCCCCTGTCCCTCAAGCACTCCCCATGCCAGAATTCCCAGCCTCCTGGTGCCTGCTGTCATTTCCTGCTGCCATTCCCTGAGCCTTTCCCTTGGTGCTGGCTCAGGATTGATGGGGTTTAGGACTGTGAGCAGTAAAAGCGCGGTGCGGGAACTGCAGCGCCTAAAAGCTGCCCCATAAAGAGCAAAAGCTGCTTCTTCTCCTTCCTCTAACCCGTAAAACATCCAGTAAATCCCAGGCCCAAAGCAGCACAGAGACCCAATCCCAAAGGGCCAGGAGCATCCCGTGATTGGGTGGATGTTGTGAGTGATGGTTTTGGCAGGGCACAGATGAAGTTTGTCTGGAACCCGCTCACAATTTGTGATTTGACTGGGGGGATCTCGAAATGAACCCACCTGTCCAGCAGCCTTTGCTATGCCTGTTCCACAGCGCTCAGGGAATGTGCTGCTGCTCCCACCAGGCTGAACCTGCCAGCCTGAGGCTGGCACAGGAGTCCAGGGAGAAATGGGGAAGAAGAGTGGGAGATGGGGAAGGAAAGTGCAGCAGGAGCCGCAGTGCTTTCCTGCTTTCTCCTTCCCTAATGCACTCAATAATCGACTGGCAGTGGGAGTGAAAGTGCTCTGGCCATGGAACATCTGATCCCCTGCCAGGACCTGGGGGGAAGGAAACAGCCCCGAGAGCCAGGGATGGAGCAGGGAGCATCCCTGAGCAACAGGCTGGGATTGCTGAAGAGGGCACTCCACCCTCTGCCTCTCCTGCCCACGGCAAAGATGTGCCAGGGGGCTCTGCTGAAATCCCTGCCTGGCTGATCCTGGCTCAGCTGGCCAGTCCCACCCCACCCCTGCCAGGCCAGCAGCACCTTGTGGAGCTCCAGGGAGGGTGGGACATGCCAGGGGGTGCTGCCAGCCTGGACACAGCCCTGCACAGCGCTGCCTGCTCAGGGTGTGGAGAAATGGAGACTGGGGTCATGGAAAGCAACCTGTGAACTGAGGGGCCATGGCCCCTGTCCCCTGATCCCCCTTACATAAAGCATCTGCTGAGGTCACTGCTGTCCCCAGCTCCTCCTGGTGGCTCCTGGAGGGCATCAATGACATGATTATCCCTCCTTAGCAGAGCGTTTCCAAAGCCCAAGGAGGGCTTTGCTCACTAATCTGGCATTCAGTGCAGATAATAGGCTTTGAGATGAAGCCCTCCTGGAGTCTATTTTAAGGTGGTTTTGTGGCTTTGTCGCCTGTCACAGCAGGAGCCATCCTGTCACAGCACTCCGGGGACACTGCCCCATCACAGCCCCTCTCACCCACTGTCCCCTGCCAGGGAAGCTCCTTCCTGTGCCCCTGTGCCATCCCCAGCCCCTGGACCTCCCCAGGCTCCTGTCTTCCCCTTTCCAAAAGCTTTAAGGGGTCTCCTCAGGAAGGAGGTGGAAAGGGCATCTCCCAGGCCTGGAGCAGGGCTGGGCTGAGGTGTGTGTCCAGCGAGTTGTCCATCCAGTAATGTGTGTGTCCAGTGAGGTGTGTGTCCAGTCAGGCGTCCATCCAGTGAGGTGTCCATCCAGTGAGGTGTGTGTCCATCCAGTGAGGTGTGTGTCCATCCAGTGAGGAGTGTGTCCAGTGAGGTGTCCATCCAGTGAGATGTGTGTCCAGTGAGGTGTGTGTCCAGTCAGGTGTCCATCCAGTCAGGTGTGTGTCCAGTCAGGTGTCCATCCAGTCAGGTGTCCATCCAGTCAGGTGTGTGTCCCATGTCACCCTGGCAGTGGTGCCGTGTCCATCCCTGGGAGGTGCCTGGGCCAAGGGGCTCCACGCTTCTGACCAGGAATTCCCTCAGTTTAGGAAATTCCTTGTTTAGGGTGATGGCTGAGGCTCATGCCAGGTCTCCTGTCAAGTGTGTCCGGCTCAGCTGGAGAAAGGGGACGTGTCCAAGGTGGGCTCTGTGTCCCCTGCACCCCCCAGCTCCCAGAGCTCTGTGGACAAGGTGAGTCCCCAGCTGTGTCTGCCAGGAGATGCCAGCCCATGGCACGAGCACTGGGAGCTGGGCAGGCAGAGCTGCTGGGATTTGTGGACTGGAATGGCATGAAATGATGCTGAAAATCCGGGTTAATCTGAACCAGCTCCAGAGGCCAGCGCTGCCAGAGCCACCTCTTTATCTGCAGTGTGAATCTAAATCCACAGCAGGCTTAGCTGGGGTCTTGGCAGCTTTATGTCGGCTCTGATTAGTTCACAGCATCTCCTTTCCAGCTCCCTGACCCTCAGCTGGGGAGGCTGCCTCCACATTGGCAATATTTTATATTTACACAACGGTGTCACCATCCTCAGCTGTCCCCAGGGCAGCTTCCAAAAACGTCCCTGGCCTCCTGCCTGCCATCCTCACACACACCAGGACACTTGTGGGGTCAAACCATGGCCATAAAGGCAGGAAGGTGTGTCCCCCATGGGTACAATCCCCTGTGCCACACACAATCACCAGGGCCAGGGCTTTCAGCGGTGACCAAACAACTGTGGCAAGCAGAAACATCCCCCAGCCAGGGGGGAGTGTACAGACCCTCCTGCCACCTTCCTGCAGCCCCTGCCTCACTTCCCAGCCACCAGAGCCCTGCTGGCCCCCGGGGTGCTGGGATTCCCCACATCAGGACCTGCTGGTGTTTGTGGGGCAGGGAGGGCTGCCAGGGGGGGATTTGCTGAGCTGTGGTGCCAGGGGGGTCATCTAAGCCAGGCTGAATTCTGAGCACAGAGATTCCCACTCCGGGACCCGCTGGCAGAGCCCTGGGGTCTGTGGAAGGAGGAAGGGGGCTGCCAATGGGCACTGCCAGGTTTGGCAAAGAACAGCAGGGAAAAGAGGAGAGGATTGATGCTCTGGGGTTTCACCAGAGAGCACAACACGGCACTGGCTGCTCAGGCTGCCATGGACAGCCAGAAAGCCTTTCCATAAGATCTCAGCTCTGGAGAGGTGCTGAGGAAGGTCTGAAGGTTTGCACCAGATGCCAGCAGGGCCAGGATGGAGCCAAAAAATCAGAGACTGTGTCAGCTGCTGGGATAGAGAGTGTAAATCCCTGGATGTTGGCTGAGAAAAGCGACATTGCTGCCCTAAATTATTTCTGCTCTCTTCACTGTTGTCCCCAGCTGCCTGTGCTGGGCCATCCCCGCTGCAGCACAGGCTCGTAATGTGCTGTAATTAAGTGGGCACGAGTCTAATCAGTCTGCAGAGAGCCTTGGACAAGGGCACTGCTAATCCCTGCTGTCCCCCTGCAGCAGGGCCAGGCGATGTGTCAGAGCACACAGAGCACCGGCCAGGCACGGGTTGTCGCCTGGTGGCTTTTTCTGTGGCACACTGAACTGCTCCAGCTGAAATCAGCTCTGCCTCAGCAGCCCCTGAGCTGGAGAGGGGCAGCAGCCACAGCAAGGGGACAGGGGGATCCAGCTCTGTGCTCGGCACGAGGATCTGAGACAGGAACATCCTGAGGGGAGCAGGACAACAGAACCCCCAGGAAGGGAACAGGCAGCCCCCAGGAGTGCCAGCACTGCTTTTCCCAGGGAGACTCAAGCTGGTGAAATCCTGGTCCAAGTTGAGCAGGAAGGATGCCGCAGGCACTGACTGTGATGTTTGTAACAGCCAAAAGGATTCCTAAGAGCTCTAGCTCTTCCAGCAAGGTCACAGAATCACAGAATCAGAGACTCAGAGAACCACAGAATCACAGAACCACAGAATCACAGAATCACAAAATCACAGAATCACAGAATCACAAAATCACAGAATCATAGAACCACAGAATCACAGAATCACAGAACCACAGAATCAGAGAATCAGAGAATCAGAGAATCACAAAATCACAGAACCACAGAATCAGAGAACCACAGAATCACAGAATCACAAAATCACAGAATCACAGAATCACAGAACCACAGAATCACAAAATCACAGAACCACAGCATCACAGAATCCCAGAATTTCAGAATCCCAGAATCCCAGAATCTCAGAATCCCAGAATCACAGGATCACAGAGTTGTTTGGGTTGGAAGGGACCTTAAAGCCCATCTCCCATGGCAGGGACACCTTCCACTGTCCCAGACTGCTCCAAGCCCTGTCCAACCTGGCCTTGGACACTTCCAGGGATCCAGGGCCTCCACACCCTCTGAGTAAAGAATTTCTTCCCATCTAATATCCCATCTAACCCTCCACTCTTCCAGTTTGTCACCATCCCTCCTCGTCCTGGCACTCCATCCCTTGTAAATAGTCTCTCTCCATCTTCCTTGTTGGCTCCTTCAGGTGCTGCAAGGCCACAGCTGGGTCACCCCACAGCCTCTGTTTGGGTCCTGGCTGCTCAAACAGGGTCACACCCCAGTGCAGAGTCACTGTCCCTTAAGGCAGAGCCCTGCTGCCTTTGTGCCCTGGCAGTGCCTGCAGGAAGGGAGGAGTTCCTGGGGTGTAGGGACCCCTGAACTGTCCCTTTGGCCCCTTCCCACCCCAGCAGAGCCCAGGCAGCAGAGGGGTTAAGCTGAGCTCCCCACCATCCATCCATCCATCCTGCAAATCTGACGGCCCCATCTCTTCAACGGGCCCAGATTGATTTCTTGACTGGGAGCAATGAGCAGCTTCACATGAAAAATGAGGCTGGGTGCCGTCAATAGAAGTTCTAATTACAACTTAAACCCAGGACATTCTTTACAGCGCACACCAGATTTACAGCGCTTGCAGGTGGGCGTGCAGCCCTCTCTAATTAAAAGCAGCACGCATTGCAGATTGCTCCAGACAGCCCTGGCCCAGCTGCTGGCACTGAGCTCACTGGGAGGCACCAGGCACCCCAAGGGCACTGGGCAAGGATGGGG
>VZSR01001651.1:1443338-1453533 GCA_013398615.1 Brachypodius melanocephalos | reverse complement strand
AATAAAGAGAAAAAAAAAATATTAGTTCCTCTTCTAACCAATTCCAGCCAATTTATCCTGCTGCATCCACCCAGCTCCAGTGAGATCTCACTGGAGGCATCGGGGTGGGGATGTGGAAAGCAGAGGGAGTGGAATCTGCTCTTCTGGAAGCAATAAATGCCTCCTGCCTTTTCCAGGCACTTCCTGACCTTGCTGCGGCTGATGGGCAACTTTTATGATCTTGCATTTCAGCTAAATGGAAGAGGCAATTACTCTTCCCTTTGGACTGAAGGGATTTTAGGCACAGAAATGCTAAACGAGTGGAGAGCCTGGCAAAAGCCGGCCCAGGAGGAGAGCTGGGGTCTCCTAGGAGAGGAGCCAGAGATGGAAGAGCTGGCAGGAGGCAGCTGTGGAGCACAGGGCAGGCTGGAGGGATGCTGGAGGGGAGCCTCTGGGGCTGGGTGGCCGGGCAGGGGCACAGCTGGCAGGGGAACCACCACGGAGCAGCCCCCCAGCCCCAGCCCAGCACCAGCAAAGGGAAACCCCTGCTCCTTCATCGCCAGCAGCCTCCCACGGCCTCAGGGCTCGCACATCGCTCAGAGCCAGGGATAACTCCACAGGAAAAAAACCCTGATGTGTTTCAGCATCCCTGCCCTGGTGAGCTGGAGGCCTCCCTTTGCAGGGTCTGGGCTGGCAGCTGCTCCCCAGAGGAGGAGGAATTAACCTCAGCAAGCACTGGGGAGAGGAAAGGGTCCCCTGAGCTCATCTGCACAGGACATGGGCACAGCCTGGGGACAGAGCCCTCTCCAGCCCTGCAGCACAGCAGATCTGGAGCAGATTTCACACGGACAGGAGTTCCCAAATCCTTTCCTCACACCTCCCCACCCATCAGAGGGAAGTAGGAAGGAAGCTGGGAGGATCTGACACAGCAGAGGGAATCTGGGCAGCTTCTCCCATTGATGCCCTGCTCTTGCTCCTTGTGGTGTCGGAGGGCACTGGGGCAGGACCCTGCTGCCTCTGTGCTGCTGCAGGGGCCAGGCTGAGCCCAGCACGAGGCTGTCCTGGGCTGTCACCCTTGTGAAGCCACCCAGGCTGTCCCTGCACCCTCCAGCAGCACAGACAGGCCCCAGCTGAGGCAGCACCACCAGCACCCATTCCTCACTGTGGGGTGGCAAATGCCATCCTCCAGAAGAGAACAGGCAGACTGGGACCCCAGGGTGGGAGTCACTGCTGTGCCATCCTGCCAGACCTCCTGGGGACCCTCAACCATTGGAATCCCACAGAGAACCTGCTGTGCTCACTGCTGAGGGGAAAACCCTGCCTCTCTTTGGTTCCCGATAGAGCAGAGATGAGTTAATGTGGATTTCCCTGTAGACAGTTCTGACCTGGACCCTCAGACTGGCACCTGCAATGTGCCAGGGCCCTGCTGTCCTTCCCTTTCCCCAAATTGCAGCACAGTTTGTCCTGGGGCTTTGCTGTCTCCTCCCCGAGGACACCCTCCACCCAGAGCACCTTCCTCTGCTCTTTCTTCTGCTTTTCTGCCTCTGATCCCTTGTTGTGCAGCAGAGATCTCACCTCTGATGGGCCTCCTGGTGAAGATGCAGCAGCACCGGGCACAGGGATGGGCACAATTAACAGGATGCTCATAATTAACACCTCCTGAACTACAGGCAAAGCTCAGGGGTCGTTTCCTTGCTGGAGCCTCTCCAGTTGGCCCTGACCAGGATCTCCCCACCTGGGTGAGGATTCTCTGGCTTTACACAGGGACTTGTGCTGGGGTTATATAAAGAAATACAAAAAAGGTCTTGAGTGTGTCCAGAGAAAGCCACTGAGTAAATCCCAGGGCTGAGGCCCCTCTGGGAGAGCTGGGGGTGCTCCCCTGGAGAGGAGAAGGGAAAACTCCAGGGAGAGCTGAGAGCCCCTGGCAGGGCCTAAAGGGGCTCCAGGAGAGCTGCAGAGGGACTGGGGACAAGGGCTGGAGGGACAGGACACAGGGAATGGCTTCAAATGGGAAAAAGGGATATTTGGGTGGGAGATTGGGCAGGAATTGTTCCCTGGGACGGTGGGGAGGCTGCCCTGGTGCTGCTCCTGTCACGTCCCTGCCCAGGCTGCCTGCAGGAGATTCTTCTTCTGTGCGTAAGTCCAAGCAAATAACGACATTTGGAAGGAGATGCTTTTCTTTTGGCAGCGAAAAGGTGCGGAACAAATATGTTTTTTAATAAACATTTTGACTGAAATTGAGCTTTCTCACCGCAGGAATTTGATTCTTGTCATAATTGCACTTTTCAAGGGGAAAAATAGGTGTTTGGTCAGGCGGCTGGGATGTCAGTGAGCATCACACCCTGGGGAGCCGGGCACTGCAGGGGTGAGCAAAGGCTCAGGGCATGACAGCTCTGCCTGCCCAGCGTGGGCTGGTGAGGGGGAGGGCATGGGGAGGGCAGGGGAGGGCATGGGGAGGGCATGGGGAGGGCAGGGGGAGGGCAGGCCATGGGTTTCCTGTCTGCTGACCCCTCATTTCCAGGTGGGAACAGGGGCAGCCATGCCCCAGGATCTGCCCCCTGCACCCCTGCTCGCCCCGGGGTGAGCCAGATGTGCCAGAGGTGGAGAGCAGGAGCCTGCTATGCACGAGGGGCAATCCCTGTGCCTGGCATCCACCTCTCACCTCCAGAGCTGCTGGTACCACTCCTGGAGCTGGGATGATGCTGGGAAAGCTGGGCTGGGAAAAGCCTGGAGAAGAGAAGGGTTTGGGGTGACCTGAGTGCAGCCTTGCAGCACCTGAAGGGAGACAAGAAACATGGAAAGGGACAATTTAAAAAGGCCTGGAGGGACAAAAGAGGGGGAATGACTTCACATGGACAGAGGGCAGGGTTGGGTGGGATACTGGGAAGGAATGGAGGGTGGTGAGGCCCTGGAATGGAATTCCCAGAGAAGCTGTGGCTGTCCCATCCCTGGCAGTGTCCCAGGCCAGGTTGGACGGGGCTTGGAGCCACCTGGGATAGTGGAAGGTGTCCCTGCCCAGGACAGGGCTGTGACTGGATGAGCTTTGAGGCCTTTTCCAACCCAAACCATTCCATGACTCCATGATTCCATGATCCTACGACTGCCCACAGGCTGGGTGCCTGCTGCTGCTCGGCGTGAGGAGCTGTTGGGATGGAAATGGCAGTTCCAGAACAGCCTCTCGGGGCTGTGCACAACCAAGGCATCCAGCTCTCTCCTGCTCCAGGACTTTTCCAGCCTGGCTGCTGCCCCTTGGCTTGCCTTTCTCCATCCCTAACCCGTGCAGGCAGCACTGAGATGAGGCCCCTGGTGCCCTGGGAGGGCTGTGGGGTTCTGTCCCGGTGTTCCCCGGCCCTGCAGAGGTCGGGCTGGGGATGGCCGGGCTGGCTGGGAGCCCGGTGGTAATAAATGAGTGAGGAGCACATCTGCACGCAGCGGAGCCGCTCCCTGCCAAGCCGCTGCACTGCAGGACCGCTCTCATCTGTCTCTCTTTAACAGGAACAAATGGAAATGAGCGAATCAATTAACACAGCACATTAGCGAAATGTCAGAGCCTCCCCGCCGCACTTAACCCTTCCCTCAGCACGGGCTGAGGCAGCAGAGGGGGTCACCTCTCTGCACAGCCTCTCCCCACCTGCCCAGGGAGCAGAGCCTGGGGCTGGGGTGGCACCAGGGACCCCTCCCTGCGGCTGGAATTTAAAAAAAAAAAAAAGTGTTTAAAAAAAAGTGGATGTGGCACTCAGTGCCATGGTTTAATTGATGAGGAGGTGTTTGGTGATAGGTTGGATGTCACTGTAGGACATCAAAGAATGAGATGCACTCGGGATCGGGTTCTGAGGCAAAGGAAGCAAAGTTTATTTTCTGACTCCATTTCTATAGCTTTCTAAAAGAGGTCAGGGATTGGAGAATGAAGTTGCCACTTCTCCAAGCTCACTGGTGAAAATCCCAGTCCATCATCTAACTCTTCCTTAGAGAAAGGAATGATAGCGAAAGAAACGCAGCTCCAAAAATATCCATAGCTTACCTGAAAACCTGTGAGAACTCCATTGCAAGAATGCAAAAACATCAGAAGGCTAAAAAACCAAAACGATGGTTGGACTTGATGATCTCAAAGGTCTTTTCCAGCCTAGCTCAGTCTGATCCTGGGGATGGCACTGGGAGCTGTGGGACACAGCACAGCTGGTTTGCAGCTCCTGCACACCCTGTGCAGAGCAGCTGGGAGCACTTTTCCTCTGGAGCAGGGTGCCAGCTCCTTTATTTCCCCATCCTTGCCTGGAGAAGCCTCAGTGAGGGTTTGATGTGCTTGAGGTATCCCAGTGCAGAGCAGCTGGGGGTGGAGAATGCTGGAAGTGTGTGGGAACTCCAGATGCTGAGAATTTTGGACTTCAGGGAAGCACTGCATTTGACCTGAGGCCTTAAAACAGGCTGCCAAAAATGAGTGACAGCACTGGGATCATGGGGATGCAGTTTGGATAACATTGTGTGATCTCACAGGGTGAAAAACTTAGATTTGGGATTTTAGTGTATGGTGAGATATGGGAGCCAAGATGGAGAATTTTGGCTGTGGATTTATTGTCTTTTTTGCACCTTCTTCTTCCTTCTTCACGAATCTGGGTGGTTTTCTGTAACTGGGTGAAAGAGGTTCACATTGCTGGTTTTGGGTGATCACAATTGGATTAGAAGCATAAATAGTAGAGATGTCAATTGTTTATTGGATAATTGGGACTCAAATAGCCTTGAACAGACACCATTTTAGCTCACTTTCTCAACTTGTTAGGGACAGCTCACATCTCCTGAGTTTGTAATAGAAAAGGATAATAAACTTCAGAGTGAGCCTTCAAAAACAACATCTCCTGAGCCCTATTCACCCTGACCTTGGAGCAGGAAAAAGAGCCAAGAATTGCAGCAGAGGTGGGCTAGATTTCACAGCTGTGACCCCCGTGGCAGTGGTGGGACAGGAGATGACAGCCTCAGAAGGTCCCTGTGCAACCCTGGCACACGTGTGAGCAACAGGAGCATCCAGCCCTCTCCTCCTGTGTGCCACTAAGTGCCCCAGGCAAGCCATAATAAACCCTCATCAGCTAATTAATGATTAGAGACACTTGTGCCTGAAAGCCTGGCTCCAGTGGTGGGATGATGCACCTCAGCTCTCCTGCTGGCACAAGCATCAGCTGTGGAAAACCAGGCAGGATCCAGGGCTGAGACAGAGAGCTCCCAGCTTCCCAGTCCCAGCCACGATGGCCACAGCACATCTTGCTTCTCTCAGCCCCTGTTTAGGAACAAACCCCCTGTGCCAGACCTGGGTGTCCATGAGGGTCTCCTTTCACCCCTGGGTCTCCTTTCAGCCCTGGGAAGCAGGGCTGCAGTGCTCAACCAGAGCAAAGAGCAGCCACAAGTTCCCTCCTATGGGATGGAAACAAGGCTTCCAAAACCCAAAGGGGGTTGAAATGAAGATTTCCCCACGTGATGGCCCTAAAGAGCCCTGGGCTGCAAACAGGAGACCTGGGGGTGCAGCTGCTCTTGGCATCTGCACTCACTCCCTGGGTATGTGAGCTTGAAAATTCCTTAATAAAAGTCTTGAGGGATGTGGGAACAAAAGCAAAGTTGCAGCGTAACTAAGGGAGGTGTTGTCAGTGATACTTTATCCAGGCTACCTGAAAACAGAGGCCAGAACTAAAGGAATGAAAAGCAGTTCTATTTATTGAAGGGCCTTCAGGTACATTTTGGGCAGATGAAGCCCACCAGGGGCTGCACCCAAAAATGGACAATGGATCACGGGTTTCCCACACTTTGATCAGTTTGGTCCATTTACATATTAGGGGTTAATCTTGCAATTACAGCTTCAGGTAATGAAGTCGTTCACCCCAAGTTTGCTGCCCCCAATTCACTTTTGTTTCTGTCTCTTAGGGCCTGAGGCAGTGAGGTGTCCTTGATCCCCAGGCCTGGAGAGGAATTGTTGTGTCTGCCCAAAATGGGGAAGGAGCAGCTCCCACTGTGTGTGGAGTTTAGAGTGATACACTAAAGAACTGCAGGGTTACAAACATACAAAAATATAAAAGCTAAAATCCGAAGGCATCATCAGCACTGGCTGGTCCTTCGGTGGGTGTCACTGAGCACGTCCCTGCTGTCACCCTCTCTCCCCATGAAGGCACTGGTGGCCTCACACACGGTGTGTGCACAACCCCTGCACTTCCACAGCTCAACCTGTGCACACACACAGGTCCTTGAGCAGGGCTGCTCCCTCTGAACAGAGGTGGGAACTTCCTGAGAGCCACCAGAAACCCTGGGAAGAACGCTGTCAATGGCCCAGGGTGGGCACACTTGGAGGAGGAGAGAGCAGAGCTGTCTGTGGATAACAGAGCTGTCCCCTTGCACACCCAGGAGTGCCACCAAGGCTCTGTGAGGGATGGGGGGTTTGGGGAAGAGCCTCTGCCTAACCTGGCTCTGCCCGAGCTGGATAATCAAGGCAAAGATGTGATCAGCTCCAAGAAGTCGACACAGGGGCTCCGAATGCCAGGGACTCCTCCCCAGCTCTGTGCCACCCTCTGTCACCGCTCCCGCCCAGCCTGATGGCCAAGGCTCACACGGGGAGTCCTGCCACGTCCCTCTCTCTCCCACGGACACAGGTGTCTGTAAACCAGGCCTGGATCAAGCCAGGCCCTTTCATCTCTATTTTCCCTGCTTTTATTCTTGCTGCAGACACGACAGCGCTGCTCGCGTCCCGTGGTCTCACAGCGACCCTTTGAAGCTCTCCCACAGCCGAGGCGGATCCCTCCCGAGCAGAGCAATCCCACCAGCCGAATTCCTGCATTGTGCCGCCGGGCGATTACCCACCTCAATGGCCTCTAATCCACGGGCACCGCTTCCCACAGCAGCAGCGGGCTGGAGCTCCGCGCCGCATACAAATCCCGGCGGCAGAATAGGGCCGGATCGTCAAGGCATCACCTCGATTACGGGACATGGCCCTGATAGCTCGGGGGTTTTGTGTCCGAGGCTCCCCGGCCCCGCAGAGCGGGCTGTGAGAACGGCGAGGGGGCTCAAACAATCACCGGCACGAATGAATGATGCCCGTGGTGTCTGCGGGCTCTCCCGGCTGGAGATTTCAAAGCGGACGCGGATCCCAGCTCAGCGATGCTCCGGGATGGAGCCACCCTGTGCCCTCCCTGGGCTGCTCTAAAGGCTGCGTGTGGCTCAGTGGGGACATCTGTAATCTGTGCCCCGCTGCCCCGTGTCCCAGCGCTGCCACGCTGCTCGGCAGGGGCTGTCAGGGCTGGCATCAGCGCCGTGGTTAATGGGCATGGCAGGGGCCCGGCTGTGCTGACTGACGTGTCAGACATGGAGCTGTGTGAGAGCTGGCAGCGCTGGCACCGAGCTGCCTGCCAGCCCCAGCCCGGGCAGGACCTGCTCCTCCTCCCCCTGCAACTCTTCAGCTGCGCCGAGGGGAATTTAGGTTGGATATTGGGAAAAAGTTATTCACGGAAAGGGTGATAAAGTACCGGAATGGTTTGGATGGAGTCACCATCCCCGGATGTGTTTAAAGACAGACTGGATGTGGCACTGGTGCCATGGTTTAGTTGAGGCGTTGGAGCTGGGTCGGACTCGATGATTTTGAAGGTCTCTTCCAACCCGGTGATTCTGTGATTCTCTGAACTCCTGGGCACGAAGGAACGGTGTCAGCGAGGTGAGCTGAGCACTCCCTCACCTCCCCAGTGTGTGCCCCTGCTGCCTGCAGCACCCTGGGCCAGCTCAGGGGTCCCCGAAGAGCCCAAGATGAGACCGGGGCAAGGCATTGGCCACTGGACAAGCGCCTTGGCTCCAGCCCCACCTGCCATCAAACACCCAGGCTGAGCAAACCTGGACTCCAGGGCAGCCTGGTTTAAACCACGGCAGCAGTTTGGGGTCTGACCTCCTCTCCCAGTGAGCCTGAGTGCCCAGAGATGCCCACGACCCTCTGACACTTTTGCACAGGGTGAGGAAAGGCAGCAGCCCCACAGATCCACGTGTTTCCCTATGGCTGCAGAGCTGCAGGGCTGCCCCTGCCCTGTCCTTCCCTGCCTCTGTCCCTCACCCTCAGGGCAGAAACTTCACAGACACAGCAAGAAGGGGCAAAGAAAAGCAGGAGAGGGATGGGGCTGTGAGAATCAGCCCTACAGGTGTCTGTGGTGGACTGGCTGGGGGCTCCAGCTGATTTGGGGCAGCCAAGCCCATCCAGGACCAAACCCAGCACTGCTGGGAGCAGGGACTCCTTGGCAAGGGGGGCAGCACTGACTGCTTAGCCCAGCTGGAGATCCCAGCCCCAATCCACCAGGACACGGGGATTTGGGGATTTGTGCTCTCCGTCCAGACCCTTCTCTCCCAGCCCAGGAGCAGTGTTGGTGGTGCTGGCCCCACAGAGGTGCACGTGTGGATGCAGGGTGTCGCTCTGGCTCCCCAGGCTGGCAGTGTGACACTCTCCAGGGTGGGGTGAGCCCCTCTCCCGGGGAAGGATGAGCCCATGTTCATCAAGAGCTGCATCTGCTGCCTTTGATGTCTGACACACCACTCCATCCACTTGCTCTAGAAATTTATGTAAATATGTACAGATTTCTCTCCACCTCTCTCCTACAGTTACAGTTTCGTTTGCCAGTGTTCCAGTCCTCCAAGGGAGAGCTGAGGAGGGCAGTCCAGGCAGTCCCTGCACCCTGACCAGCAGAGCTGGGGTTGGGCAGCTGCACCTACAGTGCATCCAGCAGCCAGTCCTGCCACCCAACCTCTGCAGCATCCCCCAGTGCAGTGATGCAGACACAGCCCCACTGGGACCTGTGCTCTGCAAGAGATTATGCGCAACCTTTCTACTAAAAAAAAAAAATAAAAAAAACCCCACACGGTAAGATCCTTCCAAGCATATTCACAATCCTTCACTAATCTGTTTCTCCATTCATATTTTTTGTCTCTCCACCTCGCTATCCTTCCCCCCTCCCTCCAGTGCCTCACCCCAGCTCTCTCCCGGAGCCTCCCCCACGCCGTTCAGCTGTAGGGAGCCATCTGTTTGTCTGTCTCTGCAGCCATCTGGGTGTCTGCCTACAGTGTTTGCTGCGTCTCCAAAGCATATACAGCCTGCATGTATAGGTCTAGCAAGTCAGTCTCTCTAAGCTGCGTTCTGTGGGCTTCATTAACATGCAAATTAGCGAGATCTGACTGGCTCACTTAGCTGCTGCTTCTCTTAGACAGCCATGCAACAATGCAAATACTAATGAGGCTGTGGAAATGGCTCTTGCTCCACAGCTAAGCGAGCCTGCGCTCGGAGCAGGCACTGGCAGTTCCAGGCGTGCCAGCCATCCGCACACCTGCTGGAGGACTCAGGACAGAAGGGATGGGTGATGGATGGATGATTAAGGGCACCGATGCGGAAAAAGAGGCGAGAATTCCCGCTCTGATGGAGATGCCAGCACTCCCAGCCTCGGGATCCTTGGCTCCAAGATCCCTTTGTCCTCGTTGCTACGCGCCAGTGCTCTGGAGCCCGGCCAGCCCCGGGATCCCCGCACCCTGCCAGCTGACCCGGATCCACGCTGTTCCCCCTCACCAGCGTGCTGGGATCGACCTTCATCCTCTCCTGGGTTTGACAGCTCTGAGGTACCTGGGCACACACCTCACAGAGCTCTTCTCCCCAGCTCCCAGAGCCACCTCCCAGCGTGGGGAGGACACAGGAGCTTGGGGACAGACCCTCCCTGGAGCTCGGGAGCTGCTCCTGCCTCCTGGCCCCTGGATGAGAGCCGTGCCAGCCCCTGGGCTCTGCTGCTCTGCTCCCTGCAGGCACAGAACACGAGTCGGGGTCGCCATGGAGGAAGTTTCCTGTTACTCTTCAGCTCCATCACCTCCTCTAATGATAATTCAACCATACACCTCCTTGTAAAACATCGGGGATGATCAAACGCTGTGCAGCGAGATGAAGGCGCCTCGTCTTAGGAACCCGGCTTCCCTATTCCTTTTTATCCTGGAGATAAAATAAAGAACCATTTGCTCTGGCTGCTGCTGCTGTCTCCTGCCTCTCCTCACCCACGCTGCTCCCACCCCCCCGGGAGGGAACACCGAGCCCCCAAAGCTGCTGCACCCCCGGCCCTTTTCATCATCCCACTGATGCTGGCACAGGAGGAGCACGGAGCAGCTGCTGTGGGGTCAGTGAGCCCCGGGAGAGCACAAAACCAGAATTTCCTGAGCTCAAGGAACCCACCAGGATCAT
>VZSR01001651.1:1353697-1365644 GCA_013398615.1 Brachypodius melanocephalos | reverse complement strand
CCCCCACGTTGGGGGCGATCGAGACCCCGGTGCTGATCCCCACCCTGGTCCCAATCCCGATCCCAGTCCCTCGGGGCCTGTCCTTCCCATCAGCCGGTGGCCTCCCCGGTGATGTCCCCCTGGGCATGGGGTGACCGTGGGGTCGGACCCACGCAGCCCACTCGCCCCGGCAAGGCAGGACAGCGCTATTTCCCTGCCCCAGCCCGGAAGCCACGGGGATGCAAACCCCGCATCGCGCACCCACCTGCAGCTCTCACCCAGCACCCACCGCGGACACTCGCCTGATCTCTGCCCCCTGCATCCACCTCACTGTCTGCACCCCAACATCTCCCTCCCCACGCAGCCCCTGGGGACACACCCCTGGCACTGCACTGTGCCCCCCAACTTTGTCCCTTCCCCACCGCCTCAGGGACTCTCCTGCCTCACACTGCCTGTCCCCACTGCAGACCTGTCCCTGCCCACCAACCCTGCCTGGGTGACGCTGTCACTGAGTGCCCTGCATCCTTCTGGTCTTTGTCACCCTGGGTGCCACCGGTTGTTCCTGTAGCAGCGTCTTTCATGCCACAGTCACGTGCAATGCTGTTCCTGCAGCCCCATTTCGGGCCCAAAGGGACGGCCTGAGGTTACCCAAGCAACTGAGGAGCTGATGGTTCCAGCCTGGAAGTGCTCGGCCTGACAGCTCTAATAATATAATAAAGTATAATATAATCTAATAGATACAATATAATGTAATAAATATAATACAATATACAGCCAGGACTTGACAAGTGCTCTGTTTCACAGCCCACAGTGACAGTGATGGCTGCAGGGGCTCCAGCTGTCACTGGAGGCACATCCCAGCAGCTAGGGGCTCGAGGGGGTATGTGTTCCTGCCATCCTGCCAGGCAGCTGGGGACCTGCTGGCCAAGCCCCATGTCTCCTGGTGTCACTGGTCCGGGGAGGCTCAGCCAGGCTGGCACCTCAGCACAGACCTGACCCCAAAATCCCCTGAGCCTGAGTGGTGCCAACCCCCACATCTCCCTGTGCCTCCCTCCTCCCCAGAGCATTTCTCCAGGGATCTATCCCAAATTTCCCTCGCTGTGATTTACACCCATGACCTCCTTCCTCTGCCCAAGGGCCTGCCGTTCCCTCCTCTCTCAGCAGCCTTTTGCCCACTTGGAGCCCAGCGATGTTTTTTCCCTCAGTCCTGCATTTCTTAGTCAAAACCCTCCCACATTTCTCACCCTCTGTCCCAGCCTTGTTTTTCCCAGCCCAGCTCCCCAGGGCCGAGCCTTGCAGAGAGTCCCAGCCTGCACAGCCCTTCCTGCTGCTCCGTGGGTTCCTCTCCCTCCTGGTGCTGCTCCCTTCCTCCCACTGCACTTTTCCTCCTCTGCTGCAGCAGGTGCCTCTCCCTGCCCTCACCCTCAGCCACCTCAGCCCTTGGGGATGGCACCCAGAGCTCCCTGCCCACACTGCCAGGTCACCCTGGAGCTTTAGCAGCTCCCAGTGCTGCAGAAACTCGCTGGTCTCGCTCACCTGCTGCCTCAGTTTCCCCACCTGTACAGCAGGGCCAGCCCCTCCAGGCAGGCATGGCTGTTGCTGGTGGGGAAGGTGACAGGTTGGGCAGCTTTGTGGCTCCTCACAGCCAAAGCTGCTCCCATTCCATGGTGCTCTCATCCCTGGGTTGCCCAAGGCTCATCCCTGACCTCCTCACTCATCCCCATGGATGTGGGGCAGCACATTCCTGGGTGCGGGTGGCCCCATTCCTGGGTGCAAGGCACACACAGGGCTGGGATGCCCAGAGGGGGATGGTGAACCCGCTGCCCCCAGCACAAACACGGGGCTGGCTCAGCACCCCATTCCTCAACACCTGGATAATCATCACTGAACCTCCTGGCACCAGGCAGGAGCATCTCCATCAGGCAGCTGCACCCTGCCACCTTTGAGCTGCAGCCACCACCCTGTGGGGACAGACAGGCCAGGGGGCAGAGCTGGGTGGCACCAAGCTGCCCCCTCTGTCCCCCAGAGCCCAGAGTCCCCCTGATCCCAGTGCCAGATGTCTGCTGGGGGAGCTGGGGCTCTGTGAGGTGAGACCTGGAATTTCAGAGATCTCTCTGAGTCAATGCCCTCCTACACCTCTCACCTGCCGCTCCAGCCCTGCTTTTCCAGAGGCTGGGATGAGCATGGGCACAGAGGGCCAGGGAGAAAGAGCAGAGCAGAGCTGGCTGGGCAGCAGCAGCAGCACTGAAGGAGGTGATGATGGTGATGATGATGATGATGATGATGCTGAAGGGTCTGGGTGCACAAATCTCCAGCATCCTTGGGAATGGTCACAGTCCCAGGCCTGACAGAGTTCAAACATCATTTGAACAATGCTCTCGGCACAGGGTGGGATTGGTGAGGTGTCATGTGCAGTGCCAGGAGCTGGACTCGGTGATCCTTGTGGGTTCCCTGTCCATAACTCAGGATATTCTGGGATTCTATAATTGTATGATCCTTCCCATGCCAGCACAGCCCTTGCCAGGTGCAACTCCCTGTTCTGTCCTTTCTCTGGTGGCTTCCAGCAGCACCTGGACAAAGGTGTCCACTGGAATGCTGTGCTTCCCCCTCTCTGTTCATCTGGCAAGGAAATGGGGCCCCTCTGCCCCCCAGCTCTGGGGCACAATCCAGTTTGCTCCTGATAATGATGATGAAGCCATTCAACACTTTGGTTTGTTGTGTGAAGTTCACAACTCAAGAGAGGCAGCGAAGGGGTGACACAGATGTGCCCGACCTCTGTAAGGTGCCCGGCACCTCTGTGGTGGGAAGAATGAGGCTGAGAGGGAAAACAGGAGCTCAGAGGGGGTGAAGTGGACAGATCCAACACATCCTGCTTGTGAACTGCTCCTTGCCAATGAGAGTGGCTGCAAGGGGGACTGGACCTGCCCTGTCCCTGTCCACAGGACTGGAGGTGTGTCCACCAGCACTGCATGCATGCGCTGGTGGATGCTCCAATGCCTGGGGACTGGTGGATGCTTCAGGACCTTGGCTGCTGCAAAGCTGGTCTGGATGGTCTCAGAATGGTGGGAACAGGAGGACTTGCAGCTCCTCAGCATCTGCCACTCCATGTTGGGGTTAAGGTTAGGGTTAGTGGGCAGAGGAAGCTGGAAGAGCAGTGTCTGGGCAGACCTGGGTTAGGGCTAGGATTAGGGTTAGGGTTAGGTTTTAGAGGGGGCAGGGGGAGCTGGAAGAGCAGCGTCTGGACAGAGCTGGGGGATCACACCACCCTGCTTGAAGACAGATGTTTGTGCAATGAGGAGTCAGAGGAGCAGCAGGAGGAGAGGTGGAGAGCTGCTGCTCCAGACATCTCCTCACAGATGGAATCCCAGGAGGGCAGACTGAGCCCTCCCTCCCCCAGCACCTCTGGGCAGAGCCAAGGCTTGGTGTCCTCCCCTGGTGCTGATGTCACCTCCCATCCTACCAGGCCAGCAGGATCTCCATCTAACCAATTCCCACACTCCATGCAGACACCCTCTATCCTTCCCAGCCCCAAGACTGACCCCTGAGGACTGTCCTGAAGCCCCCATCCCCTTCAGCAGCTCCAGGCTCCAGGGCAGACCCCCATCAGGAAGCAGCAGAGCAGTCGTTGGCTGCCTGCAAAAGGCTGGGAGGGGAGGAAGCACCGAGAGCACAGCGTGCAAGGTGCCTGCTCTGCTTTGGGAGGCAGAGCCGCACGTGCAGCACATCCTGTGAAATGAAAATTCCCCCAAATGCTAATTCAGGCCTGGGAAAAGCCACGTGTGAGGCTCCCGCGCCGCCTCCTCCCCGGGATGTCGCGGCGCGAGGAGATCTCAAGCGGCGCCTATTAAAAAGTACTTTCACGGAACATGAAGTGGAAGTTAAGTGAAGGAAATGATGAAGTCAAAATGAAATTTATTTTTTTTCTTTTTTTTACTTTCCTGAAATGAACTTCGTGTTTTGACACGATCAGAATAAACATTTTGACACTGCTGAAACAAGAAAGTCAGAGCGATTCTGCGAGGCTTCTTCCCGGGAAAATGGCAGCGAGAGCGACAAGTTCCCCGAGAAGGATTTGATTCCAATAAACCCCTGTTTTCTGGTGGAAAACCATTCCAGGGAGTCCTTCAGTCCTTCAGAATGGGTTTCCAGGTGAGACCAGCACCTGACTCACTCCCCAGAGCAGTAACAGGGAAGGCAACCTGCCTTTATCCTGCTGGGAAAGGGAGGGATGGGATGGATGCACCACGGGGCTGGATTCTCCACCAGCACATAAGGACTGGTGCTGAACCTTCAGTCCATGCACGAGGCACAGGTGTCCAACAGCAGCAGGGTTTGTCCCCTCTTCATGGACGTGCTCAAGGTCACATCGTGTCAAACCAAGGGCGTCACAGTGGGATTAAATTTTCATACTTTTATTTGGGGAAATTTCAAGAGGTTTTGGGTTTTTTTTTTTAGTTGAAAATCCAAATCGTCGCATTTTGAAGGGCTGGAGTTTTGCTGAAAAACAGACAGATACTTTAGGAATAGTCTCATGTAGCTGATGGTTTCATGTTTCATGTGATACCAATTGGGTGGGAAACTGGCTGACCAACTTTTGGCAGAAATTTTCTGATCAACCTTTGGTGCACACTCCAGGTATTGCATTTTGCTCCAGAACAGCATTTAGGGGGAAATCTGTTCTTTAATAATAGCAATGCCTAATAATAGCTTTCAATGCTAATTCTTGGCAGCAATTCCGTGTGATTAAGCATACCTTTGCTGCACAGAAAATGGTGCATGTCGTGGAACGAGTTCATTCACCCTCTAATCTCCCCTTGTGGCACAGCCACCATGGCCAAGCCCGAGGGGTAGGGAAATCTGCAGCCCAGCACACGATTCCCTGTCCCCACACCAGGCTGCAGCAGCTCCTCTGGGCTCAGCATCACTCTGACAGCTCACAGGCACTTGTCACAGTCCCTGTCCCCCCAGGCAGAGCTCCCCAGTAGCCAAGGAAGGACATCCTGGGCTTAGGGGAGACCTTAAGGGATGTGGTTGATTCCTCACATGGGTGAGGGTGTGAAACCCTTGCCAGAGGCTCAGGTCACCAGCAGGACCGTGTCAATTCCATTGGGAAGCATTTATCAGCAGCTGAGCTCCTTCAGGCTCCCCCTCCACTTCCCTGTCTGTATGGAGGAGTTGCTCCATGTTCCTGGTGCTGCTGACCTGGAGGCAATCCCCAGCATCATCCACCTCCCCCAGTGCCTCTCACTGGGGACCAAGGACAGACAAGGGAGCTCAGAGACCAGGAGTGACTGGGGGAGGTGGTGCTGCTGGTGACACTGGGGAGGTTGGTGCTGCTGGTCACCAGTGTGGGGGTGTGACAGAGCCCCAGCACCCCTCTGGGCACTGCACCAGGGTCCCCAACATCCCTGCAGGACGGCATCCGTGCCAGCCCTGAATTTGGGAGATGGATCCCTCAGTCACAGCTTCTGCAGTAGCTCCAGCCTCCTTTTGCATGTAGAGGCAGAGCACTCCTCTCCAGATTGCATGCTAATGAAGCATCCTGGAATCCCTGCGTGGTCGCTTCCTAGTTAGGCTCATCTGCCTGAGTGAACTGAAAACTGTTAAACACATTGAGTGTGTCAGACCAGATATTATCAGAAATAAGACTACCTTTCGCTGGCACCCACAGCTCCCAGACACACAGCAAATAGATATTTAAATCTTTTCCAGCTGTCTCACATGTTTCCAGAGAGGCTCAGCTCTGACAGGTCTTTTAACCCTTCCCTTCCCTTCCCTTCCCTTCCCTTCCCTTCCCTTCCCTTCCCTTCCCTTCCCTTCCCTTCCCTTCCCTTCCCTTCCCTTCCCTTCCCTTCCCTTCCCTTCCCTTTCCGTCATGTATTTTGGTTTTCTCTTTCCTCTCCTGGGATTCAGGAGTCCCCGCTGGCCTGGCCCCATTCCCTGCCATCCCCTCACTCCTGCGGGCTCATCTCCACCATCTCCAGAGCTCTCTTCCATCACCCTGCACCTCCACACCCATCCCAGTGGGACACAGCCCCAGGTTCCCACACCCAGCCCTCTCCCCCTCTTTCGGGATCCCCTCCGCTCAACTCTGAGCTTCCCAATTCAATCACCATCCCGAAGGCTGTGGGCTCAGCCAGCTCTGTCCCTCCTCAGCTCAGGCTGGCAGAGCCCCAGCGCCTCCTCCTCGGCACGGGGCGGCGTGGCTCCCTTCCCGGAGCACAGACTGAACGCGCCCATTCACCAGGCTGCCTTGGAGCAGCAGCAGCATCCAGGAGTAAAGCCCCGTTTGCACGGCCAGCGTGTTTGAGCGGGGCCATCTGGCCGGGCTCGGCGTCCAAGCCCAATTTGCTGGATGGTTTTGAAGGTCACTGAGCAGGGACTGAAGGCGCTTCCATATTTTCTCATATAAATAACGGCATTTCCGAGGGAGCACATGCTGGTAGGAAGGATCTGGAGGTTAATCTCACCCTTGCTGCCCAAAGGGGAGGAGAGCAGGACACAGGAGCACAGGCAGAGGCACAGACAGAAATGTAACACACACACACACACACACACACACACACACACACACACACACTTGCTGACAGCCACATCCGTGGGTTCGTGTCTGTCCACACTCATCAGCCTGTCCATGCACACACACACGGTGCTCACACACACCTGCACTGGGGACAGAGCTCTCCCAGCTGGGACGGGCTCCAACCCCAGCCAGGATGGATCCCAGGCACTCCTGCTCTGACAGCAGAGCTGGATTCCCTCTGGAAGCAGAGACAGGCCCCCTCTGGAAGCAGAGCCCTCCTGTTCCTGAGCTCCAAGAGAGCACCTTGTGCCCCACAGCAGCCAGGAGCAGGACAGGAAAGTTACAAATCCTGCAAGATCCCCAAAGAACCTTCATTCCAACGCCTGGGAGGGTTCCCACTGTGCCCCACAGCAGCCAGGAGCAGGACAGGAACATCCCAAATCCTCCAAGATCCCCAAAGAACCCTCATCCCAAACCTTGCCATGCCTTTCCACAGCTGTCCAGCCTTGTCCTACCCTGCACAAGGTGGGATCCAGCATCCATTGCAGGGACATCTTCCATGGCAGGGACATGCTCCATGGCAGGGACACTCTCCATGGCAGGGACACTCTCCATGGCAGGGACATCGTTCATGGCAGGGACACTCTCCATGGCAGGAACATGTTCCATGGCAGGGACATTGTTCATGGCAGGGACACTCTCCATGGCAGGGACACAGTCCATGGCAGGGACACTCTCCATGGCAGGGACACTCTCCATGGCAGGGACACACTCCATGGCAGGGACACTCTCCATGGCAGGGACACACTCCCTGGCAAAGGGACAGCCCTGTGGCCCTTCCCGTCAAGCCTGGCAGCCCAGGCCTGCCTGCTGCATGTTTCAAGAGAGGGGATTCCTCTGAGTCCTGTCCCCAGTGCCCAGCCCCATCCCAGCCCACCCACACCCCGTGTCCCCACCTGGGCTGCATTCCTCCTTGTGCTGGGTCACTCCTTCCCTTCCTTCTCCCCGTTGGATGGGCACCCTTGGGTGTTTGGGAATTTCTCCTCCATAGCTCCCAGGGCTGTCAAACCCAGCCAGGGCTTTAGCAGGCAGCGGCGGTGCTGGGAGACATTTCCTGCCTCCACCCCACGCACCTGGGCTCGAGGCTCAAGCCGGGGCACATCCCTCACCTCCCAAAGCCCCGGCTTGGGGTCGGGGACTCCCCTCCAGCCGGGAGCCCACCTTTCCCAGGGGAGCCAGGTGTTCCCTGCACCCCAGCGGGAGGGAGCAGAGGTGCCCAGCAGCGGCACTGCCGACCCGGCTGGAGCACGGGGAGCAGCCCCGAGCGGGACCCGCCGGGAGGAGCGAGAGGAGCGGGGCGAGGCTGAGCTCAGCGCAGCCGGGGCCAGAGCCTGCCGGGAAGCCTTAGGCGGCTGCTCCCATCTCCGGAGCCTCACCCCGCTGGGCAGGACACGCTCCAGCCTCCAGCAAAGGCACCGGCACAGGGGGCTGCGACCCCCATGGTGCTGGGCAGGGAGGCCAAAGACTGTGGCTCAGTGCTGTGGAAAATTACAGATTTTTAATTTATTTGTTTTGTTTTGTTTTGTTTTTTGGTTTTGTTTTTTGGGGTTTTTTTTGCTTTGTTTTGTTTTGTTTTTAAATAAGGGTGAGGTAGGTTTGGGAGTTTTGGAGGGGTTTTTTGTTTGTTTGGGTTTTTTTTCTTTTTTGTTTGTTTGTTGGTTTTGGTTTTGGATTTTTTTGGTTTTGTTGGGGGTTTTGAGGGCTTGTTTTGTTTGTTTGTTTGTTTGTTTTGTTAAGGTTTTGTTTGTTTGTTTGTTTTTGGGGGTTTTTTTCCCCTTGTTTGCGCAGGTATTTGTCAGAGGATATTTTTAAATGGGCTGAAGTCAAGCAGCGCGGGATCCGGACAGCCTGTGCTCCAGCATTCCTGCGGCTCGGGCCAGCGGGGACCTGCTGACCCGGCCGGAGAGGTCGGCCAGCCAGGACGTGCCGTTCCCGGCCTCTGCCCACGGGGAGGAGGAAACTCGGCGCTGTCCAAGAGCGCCGGAGCAGAGCTCAGCTCCCCGGACGCTCCCAGCAGCATCCTCTGCTGTTCCCAGCCGCGCACAAGGCGCCGCTCCCAGGACATCCCCAAAGGCCAGCCCCGAGCGAGCCCGGCCCCCGCCCCGCCCGACACGTGGAGCCCTGCTCAGCACCAGCTCCTCTCCTCAGCTCTGCAAACAGCCCGGCCCCGGCTCTCGGGAGGTCCCACCCTGCCCCGAGGGATGCGGTGGATGTGGTCACCTGCTCCCTGACAGCCTTGCAGGGAGGGGACAGCCGGGTCAGTCCCTGCTGCTTGCTTTTTGCTTCCAGCCTGCAGCGATTCGAACCTTCTGCCGTTCCCAGCCCCTCCTTTCCTGCCTGCCTCAGTTTCCCCCAAGCCTGGTGTAGTTTGCAGGAGGGTGCAGGAGGCCATGGTGAGCTGGAGCACAGAGGGGTGACAGGAGAGTCCCTTGTGCAGGGCCTGGGGCTCCTCCTCACTCCACACCTGCACCAGCCCATGAACCAGCCCTGTGCAGTCACCCCACGAGCACTGGCACCTGGAGATGTGCCCTGAGCATCTCAGAGCCCAGGGAAGGGTCAGCTGGAGCCAGGATCCCTGACCCGACCTCTGGGAAGCGCCGCCTCCAGCCAGGCTCAGATGGAATCCTCCTTGTTGGATTTGAGCCCGTGTTCCTCTCCCCACCCGCCCTTCTCCCACGCAGAGGGCTGGTGGCCAGGTGTTTCTGGGGTTGTGGGCTCCAGCCAAGGGCCAGGAAATGGGGGTGCCATGGTCACCATGTCCTGCCCTGCCTGGGGCTCTTTCCAGGGGTGCAGCCGTGGGGAAACCCTTCCTGGTTCGGAAGGGTGATGCAGTCACTGCCCTCATGATCATCCTGGAGTGGCAGGACAGAGGGGAATGCTTCCAACTGACAGAGAGAAGGTTTAAATGGGATATTGGGAAGAAATTCTTTATTGTGAGGGTGGAGAGGCCCTGGCATAGGTTGCCCAAAGCTGTGGCTCTTCCATCCCTGGAAGTGTCCAAGGCCAGGTTGGACAGGGCTTGGAGAAACCTGATTTATTGAAGGTGTCCCTGCCCATGGCAGGGGGTTGGAGGTCCCTTTCAACTCAAACCAGTCTGAGATTCTGTGATTCTGTGAACTTTTTAAGCACCAGCGAGTGTGAGATGAACTGCTTCTATGCCAGGTAAATCTGGATTTAAACACCGCAGCACCACTGCCCCAGGATAAAGAGGGAGGAACTGGACTGCCATGGACAAACTGGTTCAGCAGTTGAGATGGGAAGCTGGCAGGGAAGGCAAATGCCAGAACCCCTGCCCTGGCACCTCCCCCCAGCCTTTCCTGCCCTCTCCAGCACCCAGGCCAGCAGCACTGAGCCCCTGCTCAGCAGGTGATCTTCCCCTGGACCAAGCAGGGCAACATCCCCACTCCTACTCTGGAGAGCAAACGGGCTGAACCACTCCTCCACCTCCTGTGCCTCCACCCCAACACCCACACGCTCCCTCATCTGTGTCAGACAACTTCAGGGTGGGAATCCACAGGAAAATCCCTCTCTGTGAACAGGGTCGCTGTGAACTCTGTCCTCACCCGGGGGAAACACTCAGGGCTCAGGCATGGGCAGCTCCCAGCTGGTGGCACGTGCCAGGAGGTCACTCGTCCTGTCAGGAGAGAAGCACAGAATCATCAAGGTTGGGAAAGACCTCCAAGGGGCTATTTTCTTCTTCATGGCAAACTGCAACTAAAAATTCAATGGCTTTGTACTTTATTTGGGATTTAAAATCATAACATGGTGTACACCACGCTTGTGCCAATAGAGCTCTATGATAATAAAAATTCCCACACTTTTTACATTGACACAAACCCCAAAGTTTACAGTTGTTCAAGTCCATCCTTCAACCAAATCCCACCATGCCCAGCGAACCATGGAACCAAGTGCCACATCTGCTGGTTTTTTGAACTCTTCCAGGGATGGTGACTCCACCCTGGTCATCCTGTGCCAGCTCCTGACCACTCTTCCAGTGGAGAAACTTTTCCTAAGATCCAACCTGAACATCCTGTGGCACAACCTGAGAATTGCCACGTTTCTCTCACAGAAAGCAAAGCAAAACTCCACCCATTTCCCTATTTCTCACAACAGGATGGATCTGCCAGAGCCAGTGCAGCCCTGTTTAGGGTTCCTGGCACATTTGAGGAGGAACCCCACATCACAGGTGCTGTCCTCTTCCCTTGCAATCCATTTCACACCTATGTGATGTCCCTGCACAACCTGCCCCACTCCAGGAGATCCCAGCACGTGGCCAGAACCATTTGATGGGTCCAAATGGTGAGCACTGGGAGCCAGAGGTGCTGAGATCATCTGCTCCATCATGTGAGGGTTACAGGGAGCACAGAGACACACAGGGTTCTGAAAGGAGAGCAGGGGGAATCTCTGCAGGTATCTATAGGCCTTGGGCATGTGTAGAGGACCAGAGGAAGACACCAAGGGGTTGTACCTGCTGCAGGTGGCATCCAAACCCCCAGACAGGGATAGTGGCAGTCCTGTCCTGTGTTCCACCCTGCAAAGCTCTGCACAGAACCCCCCAAGCCCCCTGTCTGCAGCACAGCTGCCCTCAGGCTCCCAAGGGTGTGCTCAGACTCAGCAGAGTCACAGGAGCCCAGTTTGTGCTGGTTCAGGGGGTCACTGTCACTGGGGCTCCCACAACAGTGATGGGTACGGCACAGTGAGGAGGGGGCAAGCACTTCACCCCCTAAAACCACTGCTGAAATCTCAGCATTGGCTCTAAATTAGCTCCAAATTGATGACAAGGGCTGTTCATTGACCCCCTGGGCCATCCCTACAAGCAGAGTCCTGGCAGCACCTGCGAGACCATGGAGCTGCCCAAAGCACTTTCACTGGGGTTTGAGGCCACCACAGTGGGCACAGTCCCTTGGGTGCAATATCAGCGGTGGCAGACACCTCTAAGGAGGCACAAAAGGATTAAGAAGCTCTTCAGGTGCTTTCAACAGCTTCCCCCATCAAACACCCCCAGCCCTGTGCAGTCCCTGTCCCTGTTGGTGCCAGGATGCGCTGGCCCCATGCCCGGGGACGGGAGGGTGGTGCTGCACTTTCTCTGCCACAGAGCAGCTGCAGCCAAGATGATTTCCCCACACTGAGCATCTCCACCCTGCACGGTGTTGCCTCCTCCCACTTCTCCAGGGTGTTTTCTTTTTTTTTTTTTTCAGGGGGGGGTGGCAGGTGCTGAGGTTTTGGTGCTGTCCCAGAGAGGACAAATGATCTCCCTGGACTGTCAGAAAATCACAGAATATCCTGAGTTTGAAGGAATTTACAGAGATCATGGATTCCAGCTCCTGTCTCTGCCCAGATCCCCAAACAATCCCAGCCTGGGCATCCCTGGAGCGCTGTCCAAAG
>VZSR01001651.1:1338544-1351345 GCA_013398615.1 Brachypodius melanocephalos | reverse complement strand
AAAAAAAAAAATCGCTGGAAGGCTTCCACTGAAAGGAGGGAAGAGAGGAAAAAAAAAAAAAAAAGGTGTCAGTGAAAACTTGTTTAGCCAAACAGGGCTTCCCTGGCACGAGGCTGGGGCTGGGCATCTCCCCACTTTGCCGTGGGGCTCGGGCCGTGCCAGGCGGGCAGGCACGGGCAGGGAGAAGAGGGAGCTGGCACTGGCAGAGCTGTGGGATCAGCACTCGAGGCCAGGCAGATCCCTGCAGCAGGGACAGAGGAGCACAGGACAGCCTGCTCTGCCACTTACTGCGTTTTATTTATTTTCGATTGTTTCCTAGTGCTCAGCATCACCCCTGGGAGCCAAGGTGGAGGAAGGGGGAGGCCCTTCCCAAGAGCTTCTCCCTCTCTGAGCGCACGCTGCCTGTCCTGCCTGCAGTGCCCCGTGTGCCCACCCTGCCCTGCCCTGCCCACCTTGCTGAGGGGCTCCCAGCACCCCCAGGAACCAGAGCACTCACCCAGAATCACACACCCCCCAAAACCTGGGTGGGGGACAGGTCCTTTCCAGGGGACAAGGCTCTGAACCTGTGGGGTCATCCAGCATGGGGTCAGCATGGGGAGGGCTCCAGCTCCTTTTCTGTTCTGTGGGGCTCAGAGCCAACCCAGCCCTTCAGGCTGCTCAGGATTGAGAATATTGATTGTCACTGAGCTGTGTCCCTCCATGCAGGACCCACTGGGGTTTTTCTCAGTGCAGAGCATGGTCTCTTACCCATTTCCACAGTCCCTCATGCTGGACACCGTGTCCTGGGCACGCTCCCACACGAGGTGCTCAGGTGTCTTCTGAGGCCTGGAAAAACACCAGTGTAGTTTTGGTAGCCTGATTTTGCAGCCCAATTTTATACAGTGATTTTATAGCCCAATTTTGTACCCAGATTTTGTAGCCCAGTCCATCGCTCCTGCCCTGGGATTTGTCCTGGTAGCTTCCTGCTTCATCCCCCACCCCAAACCTGCAGGGCTTTCACCAGGGAGAGCCTCCCTGCTAAAAAAAACCCCACCTGCTTGACCAGTAAAGGCACTGGCCACTTGGCAGACCCCTCACCTCCCTGCACCTCCTGCTCCAAGGAGGTTTCCCTCTCTGCTCCATGACCCCCATCAGCATCCTCACCACCAGCAAGGACAACCTCCCTGCAGGCAGAAGCTTGGAGCACCCCCTGCCCCAGCCTGGCACCCCTGCCCGGGGCCACGGGCCAAGCCAGCTGGGCAGAGCCCTGATCAGCCAAGCAGATGGGCTCAGATGGCAGCAGCCAAGAGGCCACGGAAAGACACGTCCCATTTTGCAGGACAGGATTCCCATCAGCGAGCCTCCGTCTGGCTGGGCATGTTCTGTAGGCAGGGGAATGCTCAGCTGCTAATCCACGTAATCCTGCTCTAGGCTGGATTCGTTTTGAAAAATAAATAAGTGGCTGAGAGCAGTTTTTGGACCGTCTGACTCAAGTGCTGGGCTCTGATGGCGAGAGGCAGAACCACGGGAGCGTTATTTACATTGATTTTCATGGAATGTGCTGCTTGGATCAAGGAATTAAAGGACTACAAGGCGAGGGTAACCTGCAAATCAGGCGAGGGCATCCCAGTCGGCACACGGGATGTAAGATCTGATTACCACTTGCCTGGGCTTTAACCTCTGTTTGCTGCACCATTTTCATATTCACAGCCAGAGCCCAGGCGTGCATACAAATGAAAGAGGCTGCTGGGCCCAGTCTTGGAAATTTTGGTCAAAGAACAGAGTGATGCTGGAATAAAACACCCAAATTACACAGGAACCTCCACTGGGGTGTTTGCCCCGTGGTGCAGCACTGGGGGACTCAGCAAATCTGGAGCATCTCCCCAGCATGGCAGAATCCTCTGGAGAATGTGGAAAGCAGCCATCTGTAGGTGCCAAGGAATGATTTCTCACCCTGGCAGCATTGGACGAGTGCTGGGGTGACCCAGGCAGCCACCTCAGAGGTGTCAGCTCCGTTCTCCTGGGGCAGGACCTGCTCTTGGCAGGACCTTTGGGGCGTGGGCCATGGTCTGGTTGGTGTCAACCTCTTCCCCACCCCAGGGTGACCTCGGGAAGGGCAGCACCCAGTCTGGCTGATCTGTGTTAGGGAAAATAATGTATCATCTCCAAAGCAACTTTGCTTTGCTCCCAGGAGAAAGGCGGCCGTGGTCGCCAGGAGGAGCCAGGGCCTGAAGGGACTTGTCCCCATCAGACACCTCCAGCTCAAAGCCAAGTTTCTGTGATGATCTCAGGGCCAGATTCACAGAGGCAGCAGAGACACACACCCCAGCCTGCTGAAACTGGCAGGAGGCAGAAGCCAAGAGGCTCCTTGCAGAAATTCACCCGTGGCTGTGGCAGCAGAAAGGATCCGGGTGCTGTGCCCGGGTGCGCTGCCCGCGTCCACCCATCCCCACTGTGGGAAACGCCTGACCCAGATTCAGGCCTCATTAGCAAGGCAAGTTCCTCGTGAAAAGCAGGTTCTGGATTCTGCATCTGACCATGAGTAACTCCACAGGGTTGCACAACCCCTGCCTGTGCCATCTCGCTTCCCCTTCCACCCTGACGAAACCTGGGCATCACCCTCGGCTGCTGCTGGCAGGGCCCCGTGGCATGTGGGTAGTGCCAGACTGAAGACACCTGCAGGACTGCAGGACTAGTTCTGCCGGGTCAGGAAAACCTGTTTTCCAGGTGAAATATCCTCACTTTGCAAAGAAAGAGGAGCTGTGTCTGAACACTCCTCAGCAGAGCCCACGGGTGAGCCCCAGAGCTGTTTGGCTGCAGGTTGGTTATGGGCAAGGGGAGGAGGACAAGGCAGTGTCAGGATGCACACTGGTGTCTGGCACATGCAAGAAGTGTGGGGGCTGTAGGAGGATGGAGAACCTGCCCAGCTGGGAGTTTCCCCTGAATCCTGGCCAAATATAATCTCAGAGGAATTAACCTCGTTGGTGCCAGAGGTGAGAACATCTCTGCTTGCTTTGCACACTTCTGACTGGCCTGCAGAGCAAATAACTGGCAGGAGCAAGGTGTCAGATGGGCAGTGGGGAGAGGCAGCCCCAAGGACAAGCTGGGGGGCACAGCCCTGCCAGCCCCCTGTCTGTGTGCAGGGACATCTGCCAGCCCCAGCCCACTGAGCTGCTGCCTCCTGCTTGTAAAACTGGCACAGACTGACAGGCCCTCATCCCTCATTAACAGAGAAATCACTGTATTGCCACCAGGATCAGCAAATTGCACGAATTACCCACAGGAAAGCAGTGCACAGAGGCAGCAACACAGCCCCAGCGTGGGTCTGGCTGCCCCGAGCATGGCTGTGCCCCTTGGAGCACTGAATTATAGAATCACTGGGTGGGTTGGGTTAGAATGGACCTTAAAGCCCATCCTGCTCCAGCAGCCCCCGTATCTCCTTGCACTGCCATGGCCTGGGTCTCCTGAAGGCCATGGGAGATGCTGCAGACACCCACGGGGCCCTGGGTCACCCCTGAGTGTGTGAGGGACACCCAGAGTGACTGCAGTGTCACACAGCAGGGATGGAGTGTGGCATCCCTGTGCTTGCTGCAGGGTGTGGGAACCACCACCAGCATCCTTCTGAGGCCACCCAGGCCCTTCCCAAACAGTGGGAAGCTCGCAAGGCGCTCAAGGAGAAGGATTTTTGCTGGTCCATCTTGTAGATGAAGCTTGACAGAAGTGTCTTGTGGCAGGTGAGTGGCCAAGCACATCTTCCATCAGCCCTGGGAGGGATCAGAGCCCCCAGCCCCGGGAGCACAGAGCACTGCTCCTGTCTCGTGCAGAACCAGCTCAGCACACACACAGAAAACACTCAACACCGCCCAAAAATGCACATAGTGTGATGTGGGAATGCTGGAGCTGATCCTCAGAGCGAGGTCTCACTCCAGGGACCCCAAAGACCCCCAGAACCTGCTCCCCCCACTCCCCACAAGGAGCAGAGGAAGGCAGCCCCCCTCTCACTGCCTGCTGCCCGGTGGGACACCTTGCAAGAGAAACCTATTTCCTCTCACAGCAGCACCTGTCAACTGCAAACCTTTCACTGCCTGGTGATTTAGCTTCCCTTCTGCTCCGAATTAGGGGAATAAAAAGCAAAAGTTTTAATGTAATGGAAGCCAGCGCAGTGGCCTTGCAAGTTGTTAAAATTTAAAAAGGCGACAATAAATCTGCTGAGCTAAGAAGAGCTCTCAATGAAAAAGGGTAGATTTGTTTTCTCTTTATTATCTTGCAGGTGATTTCCAGGGCTTGCTGGTGTTTTATTTCTTGCTAATTGTTCTCCTTTCTGAACCGAGGGCTCTGTCACCCCCCAGACCCCAAGCAGGCAGGAACACCTGGCGGCAAGGTGAGAGTGAATTGCACACCTGCCTTCCCACGGGGGGCTCACCCTGCTGCTGCCTCAGAGGCTGTTCCTTCCCTCCCTCCTTCCCCGGATCAAACTGAAACGTTCAAGGTCGTGTGTTCTTTCCCAGGGAGATCCAAACCGCAGATCTTGGAGCTGTTCTCAGTGATGGGGCTGAACCTTTCCTGCTGCTGCTGGGCAGTGGGGGCTGCACAGCTCCCCAGCTCCTTCCCTGGAGGGCTCATGGAGCTGGAGAAAACCTGGGCACCTCCAGCCCTGCAGATCCTGGCTCTCCCTGCTGCCTGGATGACACCAAGGTGGGGGTCCTGTCATGGTTGGGGGTCTCCAAACCAGACTGTGCTGTCCTGTCTCAGCCCCCCCCCGCATCCCACCCCTCCTCTCCCAGTCCTGCACTATTGAATTTCTCCAAGATCCAGGTGTATTCAGCTCTGGGAGGGTTCAATGCCTCTGAGGGTGTCCAGCACCTCACAGAAAATGGCTTAAAATAACTTTACCAGACAGCATGGTCGAATGTGTCTTGAAAAAGCAAAAATATTTTAATAAAAGAAGAAAATAATACAAAACAAAAGAAAAAAAAAAAAAAAAAACTGTGCACAATGTAGGTACAGGTCCCACACAGCTGCTAAAACACTCCAAAAATGCTCTGAGAAGCCTCCTGCTCTCCCTTAAGTATTGAATGATTTAGGGGTATTTTTTGGCAAAGAGCCCACTAAAGAATAGCTACATTTCTGAGGAACAGGTAAAGAGACCTCTCAGTGTTTTTGTCTTAGCACTGAGCCAATTATTGCCAGGAAAGCAAAGAAATTCCTAAGTCCTTTACCTTATTAAAACAGCAAAAGGTGAGTGTTAAACCTTTCCCTCTATAGAAACACCTGCTCAAGTATAAAATAATTATTTTATACACTGCATGTGCTGGCTCCCCTGAGCCAGGGAGGGGACAGCTGGTGGGAAGGGATTTGGGCTCTGGGATCTCACCCAAAGCTGCTGAGCAGCAGGAGGTGTGGAGGCAAGCTGGGAAAAGATGCTGAAGGCTCATCCCCTTCTCCTCCTGGGAATATCCTGTTCATCCATTGATTTCCTGCTCCCAGGAAAGAGAGCTGGCAGCCACAGCTGGAGCAGAATGTTCAGTATCAAAGAGCACAGACCACCAGACCCCAGAGAGCAGCTCCAGGGGTGGTCACCTCAGCCCTGGAAACCCCAGAGAGCTGTTGGAAGGGTGATTGGGGTGGACAAAGTGGGGGTGTGGGGACTCACCACCTTCTCCAGCACCAAGGACACAGTTAAAAGTTCACCAGAGCTTACACAGCAGGTGGCTTTAGAGTCTGCATCAGTCAGGGGACAAAATTTGGTGTTTTCTGGAGGAAATTGGTCTGAAAGGCCAAAGAAGGAAAAATTATGTGTGTGTGTGTGTGTGTGTGATTGCTTGCTTAACCTCACGTGGATCAGGAGCTCTGGAATTTAACATCCCTTATTTCAATTGTCCTGATGAAGAATGCTCACAACACTGCCCAAAATCAGCAGCTCCCCTTGGAGAGCACTGAGGTGAAGTCTTCATCTTCCTGGATATGTCCCTGTGAACCCCTGACATGCATCTAAATAACACCAGGGAGGTTTAACCACAACCCCAGGGGTTGATGAGCACTGAATTTACCACAAGCACCGGGAGATGCTGCCAGCAGTGCTGGGTTTCCAACCCCAGGGAGCCCCAAGAACCAGCCCAGCACGGGAGGCTGTCCTTGGAGATGGCACAACTGGTCAGGAGCAGGTGGCTCTGAGCATGGGGCACGTTTCCATCCCAAAATTGATGCCTGAGGATTTTAGCTTTTATATTTTTATATATTGTAACCCTGCATTTCTTTAGTGTAGAACTCTAAACTCCACACACAGTGGGAGCTGCTCCTTCCCCATTTTGGGCAGACACAGCGATTCCTCTCCAGGCCTGGGGATCAAGGACACCTCACTGCCTCAGGCCCTGAGAGATGGAAACAAAAGTGAATTGGGGGCAGCAAACTTGGGGTGAATGACTTCATTACCTGAAGCTGTAATTGGAAGATTGACCCCCAATGTGCAAATGGACCAAACCTATAAAAGTGTGGAAAACCCATGACCCATCATCCATTTTTGGGTGCAGCCCCTTGGAGGGGCTTCATCTGCCCAAAATGTACCTGAAGGCCCTTCAATAAACAGAACTGCCTTTTATTCCCTTCAATTTCTCTGGCCTCTGTTTTTAGGGAGCCTGGATAAGGCATCAAAACTCTCCCACGGGAGAAGGGTGAGGTTTGCACACATCAGAGCTGCTGGGCAGGGGAGAGAAGACTCTGCACGAGCTCCTTCAAAGGATGATCCTACAACCAGAAACAAGCCTGGGATGCCCTAAATGAAGGAAAGCAGAGTTTGGGATGAGGAGGGGGAGGTGAGAAAGGCAGAGGCACAGACAGGGATGCAAAGTGGCAAAGTGGACAGGGCAAAGGCAAGGACTGGGTGGAGGAGGTCAGTTTGGGATGAGTTTTGAGGCTCCCATGTGCTCTCCCAGAACTTGCCCTGTGTCTGTGAGCAAACCAGGGCTGCCCCAGCTCTGGGTAGGTTCAGGGAAAATAATCCCACAGCACCAGCTCAGCCAGCAGCCCCAGGCTGTCCCCTTCTCCATGGGGTTTGTGTGCTCCATGGGGTTTGTGTGCTCCATGGGGCAGCAGGAGGCTTCTGGGGGAAGCTGCCAGAAGCTTCCACCAAGTCCAATGGATCCAATGCCAGCTGTCTCCAAGGCATCTCTTCTGCTGCCAGCCCAAGGCTGAGTGTTACATAAAGGCCCTGGCAGGCCTGAGCATTCAGTCCCATCACAAGCCAGTCCAGATTTTTACATTTGTGTGAAAAATTGATTCGGTGCCTTGCCAATACCGGAAAGTTCAATTCTAAGGCTGGAAAGGGCAGCGAAATTTGGGTTGCAGGGGTTATTCATTCACAAGCTGTGTCGTTAAAATCTTTGACAGTGATACCTGGTAGCAGCTCAGCAGATAACACAGGGCTGTTCTGCTGGGAGCCTTGTCACCTGCCTGTCCCCCTGCTGTCACCTGTACTTCCCCCAGCCACCTAACCATCTCACCAGAGGGTCCTGAACTCCCAAAACTGCTGCTGTTGACTTCTCAAATAATATCCAGAGCTGCTTATTGACTGCAATGTGCCCCCCCAGCACCCTGGAGGGCTCAGGTAATCAGTGGCTCCGTGCAGTGTCACACGAGTGCTGCCAAACGCCGGTGGCAGCTCCTGCCAGCGCCTGCCTCCAGCATCTTGTCATCAGCCATCTGCATCCCACAACCATCCAGACAAACCCCTGCACCCTCCCCAGCCTTTCTGCTCCTCCACAGGGGTTGTTAAGCAGGATGCATAGCAGGGAGGATGTCACTGGCACACCAAACCAGGAGTGATCCTGTAGGGGACATGAGGTGGTCCCTCCCTGCTGGTTGTGGAGCCTCTTGCTCAGCCCTCAGGGCTGAAATGGTGCAGGGCTTCATCCAGGGGTGCTGTCTGGGGCTGGGGTCTCCTCTGAGGTGGGCTGAGGGGGCTCAAGGCCAGGGAGAAGTGCTGCAGCAGCCCAGGCAGGGTAGCTCACTTAACCTCACGTGGATCAGGAGCTCTGGAATTTAACATCCCTTATTTCAATTGTCCTGCTGAAGAACGCTCACAGCACTGCCCAAAATCAGCAGCTCCCCTTGGAGGGCACTGAGGTGAAGTCTCCACCTTCCTGGATATGTCCCTGTGAACCCCTGACATGCATCTAAATAACACCAGGGAGGTTTTATTTAGGCACAGTTGGGGCATGGGACACAGGCACCCCGTGCTCATCACCCACCTCCAGGGAAGGGAAATGTCCTCTGGAAACCACCCCCATGAGCTGCTTCCCAAAGCTCTGTGTGTGCCAAAGCTCCCAGGACTCCACCCTGGCCCTGTGAACAGCTCTGCATCAAGGAAAGCTGCACAAAATAGGGGATTTGTCATAAAAAAATCTCTCAGCCACACGCAGAGCAAGGATCACCAGCTTGGAGAGAAGAAGGGATCCCACAGCAGTTGGATTTTTCCCACTCCTGTGAAGCTGCAGTTGGTCCCACAACACCTGTGACCCCATACCACAGCCCAGCTCCCTCATCAGGGACCTCCACTGCTGAATCCTGCTGATCTCTGATCACCTGCCCAGGACACAGGAGCATCCCTGTTCCCCCTGCTCCCAAAATCCCCAAGTCCCCACACCAGCTCCTGTTAGTCTCACCTTTCAGCTCTCCCCGTTTCCTTGTGTCTGGGCTGGGGAAAAGCCGCATTTTCCAGGGAGTTACCTGATTCCAGAAACGGAATCTTTTAAGAAAGGCACCAAATGTTGCAACAGAATTAAAAAAAAAAAGGTTTCATCCATGTTTTTTCACTCTAGGAGCACCAGTGGTTGGGGGATGTGGGGGAAGAAGCAGGCTCAGGAGGCAGCTTAGCTGGGACCAGCCCCCCCTCCATGTGCTGTAATGGGATGGCACGAAGGCAAGTGAGCTAAAAATTAAAGCCTGGCAGATCCTGCCAGGAGCGACTTGGAGGAGCAGCTTGCTAATGGTGTAAAAGCTGGTAATAAAAGCTTTTTCAAATACATCAGAAGCAAAGAGCCTGCCAAAAAGTCTGCAGGGCCAAGAGATGGTGAAGATGTAAGAGAAACACTCGGTGAGGAAAAGGTCACACAGATGAATTATCTGCATCATCGTTCGCAGGGAGAGATGCTTGAGGTCCCAGTGCCAGAGCAGTTCTTTGGGGATGGGGATCTGGGAAGCATTTCAAACTGAAACATCCATCAGGAGCAGGAGAGAATCGCCAGAATCAGATGGGTTTGGCTCTGGAGAGCTGAGGAACCCAGTGGTGAAACTGCTGAGCTTCTGAGCCGTGGTGCCACAGGAGTGGGGAGGGCAGAGGTGGCACCTCCTGAGAAAGGGCAGGGAGGTGACCCAGGCAGGCAGAGCAGGGCCTGGCCTGTGCTGGAGGGGAGTGCAAGGTGTGGGGGATTTGCAATATCAGTGTTTTAGAGTTTTCAGCACACAAAGCTGGAGATCTGCTCTCAGCACTGCAGCACTTGTGCTCCCATCACACCCACCCCGAGCCTCGTGCCTTGCTCACAGAGGAGGAGGAGGAGGAGGTGCTGCCAGCCCCCTCCACGGCTCCTCAGCCAGAGCAGCCCCTGCCTGAGCTGGTGATGACCCTTCAGCCCCTCGGGTGGCCCAGCTGCCCTGCCTGAGGCTCTTCCCCCTGGACCAGGGGAGCTGTGCCTTGGATGTGCCGCTCTCCCGCTCCTCGTGGGCAAACCTGGATGGGCAGAGATCACAGAGCTGCTGGGGTTTGTGGGATGAATCCAGCCATGAGCTGCTGGGAAATAAAACTGCAGGTTAAATTCAGCACCAGTGAATATGAGGAATGCACGTGGGAAGGAGAAAGGATATAAATGCATGGACGGATGGAGAAGTTGTGGATGCCCTTGGATCCCTGGAGGTGTCCCAGGCCAGGCTGGATGAGGCTTGGAGTAACCTGGGATAGGGGGAGGTGTCCCTGCCCATGGCAGGGGGTGGAACAACAGGAGCTTCAAACCCAAATCACCCCAGGATTCTGTGATGAGCCTAAATTGCCTCTTATTTCTGAGGGAAGCAGGCAGAGAGTGCAACAAAACCATCAATGCAAAACCCAGGCACGGCCCAGGAGGCAAAGAGGAGGAAAGGACCAGAGAAAAGGACCCAACACATCTTCCTGGAGCTGATACACACAGCCAGCCCTGCCCTCAGAAAGGGAAACAAAAACGGGGAGGGCACCAAAAGGCAGAGCTGGGGATTAGGGGATGGATGACCTCCACCCAGCTGGAAAGAAATGAAGTTCCTCGTGGCTGGGGAAGGTGTGAACCAGGTTTGCCAGCAGCCTGGAAACCCATCAGCAGCCCCAGGAGGGGAGCACTGGGATTTCTCACACTGCGGGAGCTGAGATTGCCCCGTGGACAGATGGGGTCAAACCAACCCACCTGTAATCCTCCTGTGTGATCCATGGCCACGATTCATGGAATTGAGAATGGTCTTTGGGCTCAGACTGGCATAAGGAACCAGACAAACACAGGATCACAGGCAGATTTCGGCTGGAAGGGATATTTGGATGTCTCTGGTCCAGCCCCAGTCTCCAGTGCAGCTGCAAAGCTACAGAAGGTTGGCTGGGGCCTGGCCCACTCAGTTTTTAAAGATCTCTATAATGGAGACACCATCTCACTGGGGCTGCTGCTGCAGCTCTGGGCTGCCCTTGTGGTGAGGAGCACATTCCTCACATCCACGTGGGATTTCCCTTTGTGCCATGTGTGTCCCTTGCCTCTGGCCCTGTCCTGCACACCTCTGATGGGAGCCTGGCTCCAGTTTCCCTGAGCTGGCCCTGGCCAGCAGTGGAAGATGGCTCACTCCTTCTGCCAGCTGGCCCAGCCTGGTTCCCCCACCCTGGGTTATGTTCTGAAGCCCCCTGAACACCCTCATCCCCCTCTTCTGTACTGAGGGTCCAAAACAGGGCTCCAGAAATGTCACCCCCAGGGCCAGGCAGGGGAACAGGACCTCACGCCAAAATTCTGCCTTTGCTCCTGCTGGTGCAGCCCAAAGGAACCTCAGCCTTCACCACTGCAGTGACACCCTGGGGGTGACAGGTCCACGCCACAGGGTGGCCCAGACGTGACCACAGAAAGTCCAGCAGCAGCTGCTGCTCCAAGAACACAGCAGCAAAGCTTCCTGCCTGCACCTCAATTCCTTTGCCAGGTACCCACCCATGGCTGTGTTTTTGCAGGTCACAGCTCATGCCAAGCATGGAGAGATCAAACACCTGCCCACAGTGAGGCTCCACAGCCGTGGGGGGATGTCCAGGACCTCCTGTCACATTGGTCACTCTGGAGGCACAGAGGCTGATGAGTGAATTACCAAACCACTTGAGCACTTTGTTCTTTAGCCTTTTCAAAGGGCACTGGGACGTTCAAGCCCTGCCCCAAGAGCTTGGGTGCAGCCTGGAGCAGAGCCCTGTGCTCTGGGGATGCTGGGGGTGGGTTTGTGCTGTCCCAATTGCAGCCACACAGTTCCTAAGGTTGGGAATTCCGTCAGCCTGGGCTGAGCTCTGGGAACACCCGGCGGGTTTGGAGCCACCCCTGCAAGGCTGGCAGTGCAATCCCTTCCCTTCTCACAATCCTCTGACTCTGATACCTCTGTCCATGAGAGGAGAAAAGCCTGGAGAAAAGAGAGGAGGCTCAGGGGAACCTACTTGTTCTCTACAATAAAAGGAAGGTCCAGCCAGGGGATGTTGGGCTCTGCTCCCAGGGAACAGGGACAGGACAAGAGGAAACAGCCTCGGGCTGTGCCTGGGGAGGTTTAGGTTCAATTTTAGGAAAGAATTTCTTCACTGAAGGTGCTGTCAGTCCCTGGCACAGCTGCCCAAGGCAGTGGTGGATTCTCCATCCCTGGAGGGATTCTGAAAGATGTGGGACATGGTTTGGTGGTGCAGTTGTCAGCGTTAGGGAAAATATTTGGATTTGATGATCTTAGACGTCTCTTCCAACCCAAACAATTCCATGATTCTGCATTTCTGTAAGAAAATGGTGCAACTTGCAGGAAAATCCCCAGAGATGACACCTGGCTGAGGGCAGCTCATGGTCCCCAGGGCAGAGGCACCAGCTGGGAGTGCCCACATTGGGAGGGTAAAGCGTTTGGGGGCTCTCAAAGGGGCCAAAAGGTGGGGATGGACTCATGGATGAATCCCTGCAGATCTGCTTGGAAGGGTGAGAAAGGGGTGAGGAGGGTGAGCAAGGGGTGAGGAGGGTGAGAAGAGCCCCCAGGCAGCCCAGGGGCAGCCCAGCTGTCTGGGAGCAGAGCTCAGAGCAGGGCTGGAGCTCAGAGAGCAGAGCCCCGGGCCCAGGCTGCTGTGCCAAGCCCCTGAGCTGAAGGATGGAGAGCAGCGCTGCGAGGCGCCAGTGCAAACCACAAGAAAGCCAGGCTGGGCTCCTTTGTAGCACTCCAAGCTCGACAATTAATGCGTGCAAGCCACTGAATTATAGGCTGGAGACACTGGGAGCCCAAATGGCAGCTGAGGAGTGCTGTTGATTGGCTTTCCGGAGGCCATGGAGACACAGACACTTATTCTTAGAGACATGGGCCCCAGGGGGAGCTGGGCAGGCACAGGAGCCTCTCTGCAGCACTCACAGCCTCCCTGTCCTGCCAGCCCTGAGTCCCCTCACCAGGGGAGTGAGCCAGGGATGCAGGGAGAGGGGGCACTGAGCCCTCACCCCTCCCTTTGTTCAGCCTCAGACATCCCAAATGACTTTATTTGCTCTTCCCATCCTGTGTGCCTCCACCCTGGAGGGCAGAGCTTGCCCTTGGGAGGTGGTGATGCCTGAGGATTTTAGC
>VZSR01001651.1:1282882-1326556 GCA_013398615.1 Brachypodius melanocephalos | reverse complement strand
GGGGTCACCTGAGCCAGCCTGGGCAGGAGCTGTGCCCAAAATGCTGGGATCTGATGGGAACACTGCAGCCTGTGCAGGCTGCTCACAGGCTGGGAACTGTCTGCTCCCCACAGCCTGGCAGCCTTCAGTGCTTTCCCCTGCCCTGTGTGTCACCATGTCCCCTGTTCTCGGGTGTGTGACAAAGCCCACAGTCAAGGGCAGTGCTGTGGGGAGCACTGGGTCCCAGTGTCTCTGCTCCTTCCCCTCCCTGTGCTCCAGACTGCCAAATCCTCTCCATTCGGGCTGAAAAAGGGCTTTCCTGGAAAGCAGCGATCCAGATGTGCTGCTCACAACACCCAGCTGTGGATTCCAGCGCCGTCAGCTTCACCTCACCCTGGCCAGCTGCCAGCTGGAGCATCCTGGAGCAGGGCTGTGCCCAAAGCCACCTCCTCTCGCATGCTGCAGACCCAGCACTCGGGGTCTAGGGCAGGGCAGGGTCCAGCAGGCTCTGGGAAGCTGCTCCTGCAGGCCAGGCACATCAGGATGCTGCTGTGTGCCCAAGCAGCACGGGGGGAGGCTGCCTCCAGCCCTGGAGAGCCTCCTCACACCCACAGCTGCAGACCCTGGCTCGTCCTGCCTGGTGTCAGATGCAATAAGGGAGATGAGCTCCCCCAGCACGGCCAGCACACACTGTGTGGTCTCCCTCTGGCTTTAGGCTCCCAGAATTTCTTCTCCTCTCTGAGAGATGTCAGCTTGAATAAAACCAAGCAGATCCTGACGGAGGAAAACTGCAGTTAAGTGGGCCGGCTGACTGCTGGCCTTCTTTTTGTTTTGTTTTCTAGCTTGTCACAGAGAGAAAGCCACCAGGGAAATGTCCTGGCAGACCCTCGGTCACGGTGCCTCGCTCTGCCAGGCCGTGTCCCCTGAGCCTGCTTAGCTCTGCCTCCCTGCCAGCACAGGAGGCCACTCCAGGCCCAGGAGAAGGGTCAGCCCCTGACAAGTGTGAAATGAAACTTGTGTCACCTCGTGCCTGGATGATTAGGAGAGCATCACCCGTCCCTGGTGGCTCTAACAGGGTCCTGCCACAGGCAGTGACCTGCTGGGGACAGAGCCCGTCCCGTGGGGGTGCCCTGCTGGAGGCAGGACAGGGACTGTGAGGTTTCATATCTTCTTTTCTTCTTCATGTTAGAGCTGGGATTAACACACGGGAGTCATAATTTGTGTTTGGACTCGATGTTTATTAATTCTTGTCTATATTACAGCCTCACAAGCCATGAGCTCCAACTAGCAAGTTAGAGAACAGAGGTAGAAATGGAGATGTCTCTAACTCTTTCCAAGGTTATTTAAGCATTAATCACCCAGTAACGAGGTGACACCTATGTAATTTATACTTTTGACCCAATAATGACCACCCAAGACCCCCAATGCAGACCTTTTAAACCCAATCAGAAAAAACCACCCAAAACCAAGAAGAAGGTGAAGAAGAAGGACCCAGAAAATGCCTAAAATCCTCCACCTTGCCCCACATATATGACTATATACTAAAATCTCAAATCTAAGTTTTTCACCCTGTGAGATCACACAATTCCATTCAAACTCCACAGCCCCAGTGCCATCACTCAATTTTGGGAGCCTGTTCCGCAGCCTCAGGTCAGATGTGGTGTTTCCTTGAGGGTCAGTGTTCTTTAGCACAGAAAGCCTGAAATTTTCAGCCTCCAGGGTTGCAACAAGAGCCAAGGCCTGAGTCCTTGCAGAGTGAGCAGATCTCGTGATCTCAATGTGCATCTCATGATGTTTTTAACTCACAGTCCCTGGTCCTGGCATCACGTGAGCCCCGGTGCTCCTTCAGCTGTGCCACTTTCCAATGCACATGGTTTGAGGATTGACTGGGAATGGGACGATCATGGAATCACAGACTCAAAGAATGGCTTGGATTGGACATTAAAAAATCACTGAGTTCCATCCCTGCCATGGGCAGGGACACCTTCCACTGTCCCAGGCTGCTCCAACCCCATCCAACCTGGCTTTGGACTCTTCCAGAGGCAGCCACAGCTGCTCTGGGTAGCCACGATGGATAAAAGCAGCCCAAGAAGGCAGGACATGCTCCATCAATTGTGTTGAAATCTGATTTTTGAGCTTGACTTACAATTCTGGGCAAGGCCAGTTTGCATTTTCCCTTACCTGGAAGCCATCAGCCAACAGGTCCAGAGCACCTGAGAGGCAGCATCCAAGAGTCCTGCTAAGGAAAAAACACTGGATGAATGTGAAATGGTGGTGACTGGGGAGCTGCTCCAGCAGTGGCTTTCAAGAGTTCCTGAAGAGGCTGGCAGAGTACAACAGCAGAGAGGTTTGGGGCACACGTCATGACAACACACCAAAAGAAAATGTCATCATTTTGAAGGAAAATCTCTCTGCAAAACATCTCCCAAGGTCAGCAAAGACCGAGCACTGAGGATGATGCAAGTGCACCGAGGGAAGGGAAAAAACTCTGTGCTTCCAAACACATTTTGGTGGTGCTGGGTTGATCTCGAAGGTCTTGTCCCACCTTAATGACCCTATGAAAATCCACCTGAGGGCACTGGGGCTGCTCCACTCCATGCCCAGGTGTGTGTGGCACTACCTGAGGTCAGCTCTGCTGTCCCACCTTGGCCAGACAGGATCAGCACAGGTGCACCCCAACACGTGGGACCTCTGCACTCAAAGTCAGGGACAGAGCACAGAAGCCCCAAAGAAACCCAAAAACTCTCAGAGCATCTTTGGCACAAGGTCAGCCCTGACCTGCTGGGCTTCACAAAGTTGCTCGTTAGAGGAATGTGACCCAGATCCCATGGAATGGTGGGGATTGGGACATCCAGCAGAAATGCAATTCTCTCTTGGAGCTTCCTCTCTGGATTTCCAGAAGTGCTGAGGACAGCAGGGCAGCACAGATCCATGATTTTGGAGTCTCAGCTCAGTAATTCCTTCCTGAGCTCACACACAGGTGATGAACCATCCAGTGGGATAGAAGGAAAGTGGCAGATCCCGGTGTAATCCCAAACACCAAGGGTGGGTGCTGCCCACAGGGCCCCTCTGGAGCCCCGTGCCCTGGATCTCATCACACCCCCCGTGCCCTGGTGTGTGACAAATGCACACTGCAGTGGCATTACCAGCAGAAATAGGCCAGTCATACACTTTTCTCTGAAATATTTTCTTCTCATTTATTCCAGGTGTTCTCATACTCCTCCCAAAACTCAGCAGTTTTCAGACCTGGGGCTTTGTCTCTTCCATTTTTAAAAAAAAATTTCTTCTCTTCTTTCCAATCCTATCTCCTTTTCCTTTTTGGTGAAGGAGGAAATGAAACCGATGGAAATTTTTAGGTCATTAAAACTGAGATCATTCCAAAGCACTCCTTTTCTTTTAAAGGACAGGAATTTGATATAATTTTTGCTGATTAAAGTTGCAATGTTTCACTCATCCCTGACCCCAGCAGATTTCAGAGAGCCCCACTGGGGACACCTCTGACACTTGAATGTGTCCAGACCAGATCCCAGAGCCTGTGAGTGTTTTGGGTGATCCAAACTCATTCCATGAGCAAGAAAATGAACAGAGATGCCCAATACAGACACAAAACAAGGAGCAGACACAGCCAGGCCCTGAGGAGGGATCCATCCTCATCCTGCCAAGGCGGTGCCACATCTCCTGACCAGGAAGCCAGCTGTGCCATCCTCACCCAGCACAGGTATGCTTGAAGCTCTGGCATTTCCTCTGATGTCTGTGGTGGCAGCAGCACCAGGAAATGAAGACAGATCTCTCCCGAGCCCAACCATCAGACCATGAGGCCAGAAATGTGCCCACGACAGGATTGTCCTCCTTTCCTTTACCTCTGAAGGCTCTCCAATGTGGTTTAATGAGCCCAAACTGTGTCCTGCTGTTAGAGGGACAGTAGAAAAGTTTGGCCAGGGGTAACCTTGCACTGAAATGTCTTACAGCTCCCAGGGAGGAGCACTCAGTGTTCCTCACAGGAGAGGGCACCTCTTTAACCATGCTCTTCCAACGGGGTCCCACCGAGTGGGCTTTGACATGTCCTTCGGTCATGATTTCTCCCTGAGAAACAAATCCTGGTGCTGTGCAGGAGCACAGACATCTCTGATCATCTCAGGAATCAGAGCAAGTGCTGGAAATCAAACCCTGGGCGTGCAGGGCTGCGGGCAGCCACCTCTCCTCACTCGTTAATCAGCGCTGATTAAACCAAGGCTGCATTTTCCTGCAGAGGCTCTAAAAACCTGAATTCCACTCCCTGAATTCCCCCACAGCCCCCACCCTCAGACCATGAGGCTGAACCTTCACAGGCTCCTTGGCTTTCTAGGGCTGAGCCCCTGATCCCCCTGAGATGAAGGCTCTGCTCATCCTCCAGACATCTCCAAAGAGTTTTGTCCCAAACACAGGGGTTTGAACACTTCAGTCTTACCTGCCCTGCTGTGACATGAGAGGGGAAGAGGGGGGTTCAGGCCCCGTGGTGGTGAGAGGGGGGATCCCCCGTGGATGCTGGGGCTGTGCTGGCACCCCAGAGCGAGGTGCTGGCGCTCACCGCTGATTTATTGGCAGGGCTGGGAGGTGTTGCATTGGGTTAAGTATTAACAGATCTCATGAGCCTCATTAGCTGTCCTCTTTTCACTCTCCAGCTGAAGAGTTACTGCTCCAAAATCTATAGTGCCTTGGCAGCTGCCTGGCTGGTTCCCAGGTTAACCCTCACGGGGCTGCTCCCTCCCCATCCCCGTGCGGGTGCCGTGTCACAAACCACAGACACCCCGCTCCTGGGGCTGTCCTGCTGCTGGGCAGCGAGGCAGGAGGCCTCTTGGATCACTGTCATGCACATCTCTGCCCTTAGAGGCCCTCCAAGCAGAGAGCCAGCCTCCCCCAGCCCTCTTTCAGGCAAAGGGTGGCTCCTGGTGCAGAGCCTTGGGTGTTGGGATATCCCCCTGCAGAAACAACCTGCAGGGTCTGCAGGAGGGCTCTGCCTGGCTGAAGGTGGTCCCTGTCCATTGGCATCTCCATCAGGACTGGGTCAGCCTCCCAGTGCCCCCCAGCAGAGCCCCAGAGATGCAGGATCTGAACTCATCACCCCCGGGGCAGGCTCAGGGGTCGTGGGCTCTGCGAGCCTCAGAGGGGTTCGAACTGCAGATACAGCCCATGGCCAGGGCTCTCCTGGCATGAGGAGCCTGGGAGGTGACACAAACTGCTGCAGATCTCACATCCAGCAGGTCACTGGGGCTGCAGGTCTCCAGGGGTCTTTGCTCAGGAGCACAGGGCCAGGAGTGACCACAGGAGGGTCAGATGTGACCCCTCAGCCATGGGCTGGCCCAGGCAGCTCTCAGGGGTGATGGGATCCCCAGGTCCCCCTCAGGTCCCGGTGCTGCCAGGGCAGTGAGCTCAGCTGCTCCATCCTCACACCGTGAAGTATTTGTGTCTTTTTCCTGCTGGAATGTGCCTGGTTTCAGCTTCCATCTCACTGTGTCCCTCCCTGGCAGCCCAGAACTGCCTCATTCACACCACATCCTTATGGTCCAACAGAGCCACGAGCAGCAGGGACATTTTGTGGAGCTTGTCAGGTTTCCTGGTGCTCTCCAACCCAGTGCCCACAGCCCTGGTGATGCAGGAGGAGCTGGCAGGGTGGCATGACCTGGTTCTCCTTCCCAAGGGCAGCTTTCATTTCAGCGAGCCTGGGACAGTTCCTGCAGCTCGGGGTGAGTCTGTGCTGGAAAGAGCTTCCTTCAGACCTGTTAATTGTTAAACAACACTGGGATTTAATTAAAAAAGAGTCAAGTGCGTTACAGGGAGAGCTGGAGGTTAACAAGCTGGGCAAGGTCGTTGTCTGACCTGCTCCTCCTCTGCCCTGACGGGGCTGGGAAGGGCTGTGCAACCCCAAAGCTTTCCCATCCCTCATAAACCAGCCCGTGCAGGCAGGAGCTGCCATGCCAGGGACCCCCACACCCACCCTGACCCCTGAGCCTGCCCAGGACAGGCAGAGGGCACCGGGAGGTGCTCCTGGGGACCGTGGCACTGCTCCAGTGCTGGGGGAACACTCGTGCTGGAGCAGGTAGTGACCAGGGTGAGGGTCAGCGTGGCTCTGCAGTGGGCAGGGAACTCCTCAGGGAGCCTCTGGAGGCAGCTGAGGAAGACCCCAGTTGGTGGACAGGCTGAGGTGGGCTGGGGAAAGGTGACATCTCAGGGGACCTGGGTTCAGGGGATGCTCTGCCACAGTGCAGAGCTGCTGGGAGCCACCGCTGGTGCTCACACAGTGTCCCTGGGGTCTCTCCACCCTGCTGGGTGATGCTGCAGGTCCCCACGGCCAGCACACTGCCCACCTCACCCCCCTTCTCCTGGAAGCTCCCTTGAGGCAGGAACCAGCCCCTTTCTTCCTCTCAAGGACAGAAACTTGTGCTCAGAGAGGTCTGCGCCTCATCTGGGAGAAGAAAAATGAGATTTGACGGCTCTTAGGCTGCTCCTGTAGAAGGCTGAACTCTTCCCAGTGGGCTCTGCTGCAGCTCCCAGAACCCACAGAGCAGCAGGAAACCAGAACAGCGCTCACCATCACTCGTGTGCAGCTTCCTGTGGTTAAACACCTTTGCAGGCACGGAGCTGAGTGACATCCTGAAGGTCAGGGAGGAGATCAGCAGGACTGCAAGGGCAGGAAACACCCCCAGGCTGAGCCATCTGAGCGTGGGGGGGTGTCAGATGCTCCCCAGCAGCCCATCAATAAGTTGGCAGCCAATACCAAACCTCTGCGGATAGAATTTGTCGATGACACAAAGATTGGCAGGGCGGTGAATAATGAGGCTGTCACATGGAGCTGCAGCGCTTCCCTCGCTGGGGCCCCTCCAAAAAAATAGGTTTTAATGGCCTCAGATGCAAAGCAGAGCAGGGCTGGGGCTGGGCTGGAGGTTGGGACGGTGCTGGGAGGCTCCAAGTGGGAAAGGTGAGGGTCAGCTCTTGGGATGGGCAGGGACAGGACAACACCAAGGCCTGGAGTGCCTCCCTAAAACAGAGACTACACACTAAAGAATATAAAATATACAAGAGAAGAGTTAGAAGAGGCTAGAGATAAAAGAATAAAGTGTGTGTTTATTAAACATCTTCAACAGAGTCACCTTGGGCAGTCAAAAGCCTCCCAGAGGCTACACCCACGCTGGACCATGGTCATGAGTTTTTCAGACAGAAATAAGTTTGGTCTGTTTGCACATCAGGGGCTAATCCTCCAATTACAGCTTCAGGTAATGAAGTCATTTACCCCCAGTTTGCTCCCCCTCCAGTTGACTTTTGTTTGTACTTTTTGGGACCCGAGGCAGTGAGGTGTCCTTGGATCTCAGGCCTGGAAGGATCATTTTGTCTGACCAAAATGCAAAGAGAGCTCACTAACACTCTGTATGGAGTTCAGTTACACACTAATACAGCACAGGCTCTGAAATATATAAAAACCTAAAAACTTAAAGCATCAACACCTGCTGGGGAGGTGCTGGGACAAAAAACCCCTCAAGCTGAGGCACAGCCTGCCAGGCCTGAGACAACTGAGCCTGGGGGTGTGTGGCTGCATGCAACAGCCCTGAATGAGAATCCCAAATCCCCCTCCCTCCCTACTCTGTAGGCAGGAAAAACCTTTCTCTAATCAATCTGGAGCTCCTGATGCTCGGCCTTTGGTGAAGACGGAAAAGGTCTCCAGGAATACCAGCTCAGGGTCAGGACAGGGATGTCAAAGGTCCTTGGCTGATCCCCATGCTCAAACCCCCTGCCCTGCTGTCCCAAGGGTCCCTCATGCCCCCACCCCACAGCCTGGAGCCAGCCCAGCAGGTTTGCTCAGCACCACCACAGGCATGGGAATGGCAAGGGAAATTCATTTTCTTTTAGAAACAAACCCCCAGAGCGTGTTATTGAATCAGGAAACTGGTCTCAGTGGCAAGGAATCCTTTCTTGGGTCTGCTGGACCTCTCTTCCCATCACCACATCCCTGCAGGCTCACAGCAAACCCTTTTTCCAGAGCTCTCGGGTTGCTCTTTCCTGAGAAACAGAAAACTCCAAGATCTTTTGTCACAGAATCCCACAGTCCTGGAATGGTTTGCATTGGAAGGGACCTTTATAGGACACGCCATTCCACCTCACTCCACCCCCTGCAAGGGCAGGGACACCTTCCACTAAACCAGGACCTTTCAGGCTCTGTCCAACCTGGCCTTGGACACTCCAAAGGATCCAGGGGCAACCACAGCTGCTCTGGGCACCCTGTGCCCGTGCCCCAACACCCTCTGAGCAAGAGATTTCTTCCTACATCTAGTCCAAGTCCAGTCCCTTTTATTTTAAAAACATCACTCATTGTCGTGTCACAACAGACCCTACAGAAGTGTTTGTCCCTGTCTTTTTTATCAGCCCCTTTAGGCCCTGCCAGGGGCTCTCAGCTCTCCCTGGAGTTTTCCCTTCTCCTCTCCAGGTCAGCACCCCCAGCTCTCCCAGCCTGGCTCCAGAGGGGCTCCAGCCCTGCAGCAGCTCCGGGGGCTCCTCTGGGCTCTCTCCAGCAGCTCCAGGAGCTGCTGATCTTGGAATTCCGAACTCTGCAGGTGGGAATCACCTGAGCAGGGCAGAGGGGCAGAATCCCCTCCCTCAACCTGTTGGTCAATTTGAATTTGATGCGTCCCAGGACACAACTGACATTTTGTCCAAACTTGGCTACTTTATCTTCCAAGACTCCCTCTGCCCATCCTGGAACATTTCAGCCATGAAACCCCAGGAATTCTGGGGTTCCAGACGGCTGAAACATTACATACTACACCTCATTTGTAATGTGGGGCAAATAACCTTCAGGTCTTTGATGGCCCCTCCTGCAGGTGTCAGGCAAAATTTGGGGAAAGAGCTGAGTGCCCTCACACCCTTTGTCCACCCCGTGATGACAAGCCCCTTTTCTCTAATAAAGATAATTTAATGAGATTTTTTTTTTCCCTTAATAAAACAAGAACAGAGGCTTTTGGGGAGGATCCTCAGATTTGAGGGAAAGGGGAACGAGAAGAAAAGGCAGGGAGGATGAGCTGCTGCTCTGCATTAAAGGTGAGGGAGCAGCAGAGCTGTGCTGATGCTGAGCTCCTGTGTGGGTGTCACTGGTGCTGTCCCCATCCTGTGTGGCGGAAGCCACTCCTGATTCCCAGAGAAATCCTGGCAGGCTCTGGGCACTGATTTCTCCCTGCCAGGACCTGGGGGCTCCTTCCCTCAGCCCCTGTTGGAGTTTGGTGTGCCCAGAGCCCTCCTGCAGCACCTGCTGGGGATGGAACCGTTGGAGCAGCCCTGGCAGGGATTTACATCCCTCAGAAAATAATTATGGGAAGAAAAGTGCTGGTATTAATCGGAGCCTCCATTTAAAGATTAACCACAACAAATGTGTTGCATGCGGGAAGTTTATTTAACAATGCTCCCATTGTACACCCCGAGAGCATGTTTGTCTTCATTAGTGCAGTAATTCATTATATGGCCTCTCTAACATTCAAATCAGAAGGAAGAATATTAAAAAAGTAATTATACTTTTCAAAGTAAAGCTTTATGGGTAAATTGTATGCAAATCGCTGTCTAAATCAGGGCGGCATATCTTAAGCAGATCTAAAAGTTGCAAAGGCTTCCACGGCATCATTGATATGTAATCAACACAGATGTATGATTCTGCTCCTTACTTAGGCAAATTTGAATGGCAATCCTCAAGTAGGTAATTGGTATTTATCACAATGGCTGATGGGGAGAAGCTATAATCTTGTTACGGGTGGGACCGGCCTGTCATAAATCAACCTGCTTGGAGGTTACTGCAAGACTCTGTCACATTTGGGCTTCCAGATGCTTTTAATCACCTTTTTTAACCTTCACCTCCTCTGTAATGTGGGGCAAATGACCTTCAGGTCTTTGAAGGCCCCTCCTGCAGGTGCCAGGGTGTCTGGGGAAATAGCTGAGTGCCCTCACACCCTTTGTCCACCCTGTGATGACAAGCCCCTTTTCTCTAATCAAGATAGTTTAATGAGATTTTTTTTCCCCCCTTACTAAAATAGCGCTAGGAATAAAACATGAAATTGATCGTTTATGTGCACCAGGGAAATCTCGTCGTTTGGAAAATAATTCAGCAGGATTGGAGGGTTCAGATTTACTGCCCAAACTGCAATCACCAGCTCTGGGGAGTGGGAAAGGAGAGCAGAGGAGCATCCCAGAGCCTGCTGGGGGAGCGTGGGTGGCTGCAGGACACCCACCCACACGGCCCTGGGGACAGATGTCCCCTGCCACCTCGTCCCCCTTGCAAATCCACGCTGCCTCCCCAGGCACCAGGGGCTGTGTGCAGGTGCTGAAATCCCTCCCTCAGCTCCTGGGGGTGCAGCAGTTCCCTTAGGGAGCTGTGGGGTCTGGCTGGACCCTGGGATGGGGTCAGCTGGGGTTAGGGGAGAATGCAGCTCTCTTTCCCCAAATCCATCCCCCCAGGTTCTGGCTGGGACAGGGGTGTCCATGCAGCCCCCGTGTCCCTGCTGTCACACAGCACAGGAGTCCCACAGAACCCTGAGGCTCAAATTGCAGCAGAGTTCTGTCTGACAGGTCAGGGCACCCCCTCACACCCCACCACCACCCCTTCACCCCCAGGGGATTCAGAAGCCACCACCTTTCCTGCAGGTGTCTCAGGGGTTCCTTGGCCATGCTGCTGAGGGACCACCAGCCCCATGTCCCCAGCAATCCCTGGGGATGAACACTGGCAGGAATGAGCTTCTCCTGTGGGCACGAGGTGCCCAAGGTGCCAGGGCCCAACCCCAGGCACCAAACAGCCTGAGGGAATTCACAGAATCACAGAGTCACCGGGTTGGAAGAGACCTTCAAGATCATCGAGTCCAACTCAGCCCCAACACCTCAACTAAACCATGGCACCAGTGCCACATCCAGGCTTTGTTTAAACACATCCAGGGATGGTGACTCCCTGGGCAGAACATTCCAGGACTTCCCAGTACAGCCAGCTGCTGCCAGGATGGGGTCACCAAAGGGGAGCCGAGGGTCTCTCTGTTCCACTCACTGTGACTTTTCTGCGCTGCCTGCCCAGCTCCTCCGTGCTGCCAGCCCCACTGTGCCCCTCCAGACACCGATGTTGGCATTCCCAGGTGTCCATCAGCACTTCTGCTTCTGCCAGGAGCACCTTCAGTGCCCCCAGCCCTCACAGGAACCTCTGTCAACTCAACACCCTCTCAGATCCCTGCTCTCTTCATCCATCTGGCTGCTGGGTGGGTTTCCCACTCCCTTTGGGGCCACACAGAAGCAGATACCGCAGGAGACCTTGCTGGTGTTGCTGCAGGATGAGGAGAGCTGCCCCTGGTGCTCCTGCCCATGGCAGGGGGTTGGAACTGGATGAGTTTAGGGCGCCCTTCCAACCCAAACAATTCTGGGATTCTCTGATCTCCCAGGGAAATGGTCCCTGTGCAGAGCCCAAACACCTGATGCTGAGGCCTTGCACTGATTTAGGGGAGCAGCAGACACAGACCTGGGAGCATTCAGGGAGGCTGACAGGGAATCACGGCCGAGAAAAAAAAAAAAAAAATTCAAAATGTCCAAAGTGACTTGAAGAGGATTCACAGCTGAAAATAGGGGTGAGATGGTTTCTGCTGGTTATTAATGCCGTGCTGTTTGTTCCCTGTTATTAGCAGGCGATAACGTGGCGTGCAGAGGTGAAAAGCAGATACAGAAATGCACGGTGGAAATTCATCTCCTCCAGCACGAGGCAATTGCAGGGCTGAGCTGGGGCACTGCTGAGCACCATGAGCCAGCAGAGATCCGAGCACTGGAGAAATGAACAATTTTTTTTCATCCCCTTTCCTTTCTTCTCTCGGTTTTTTTTGGTTTTTTTTTTTTTTTGGTTTTTTTTTGGAAGGGGAAAGAGGTTACATTTTTCTGTGTCAGAAATATGCCGTGACACGAGAGAATCCATCAAATGACACCGCGTGTCAGGTCATGTCACAACATCATTAAAACATTACATCTCGTTGATGAGGCTCTTGCCATCAATTCAGAGAGTGACTGATTTGATCTGCAAAAAAGTGGAAGTTTCTGTGCCCTGTTTGCAAGACAGCTGGCAGCCCTGCGAGAGGAAGCACTATTTCATATTCTATTTAGGGCATTAAGCCTTAATCCCATTAGAAGATTCATAGCATAGCCAGCTTCAGATGGAGAGATACTTCCATAGCTGGATGGATTTCTCCTACGACACCTGCACCACATGCTACATGGAGCCATTTGGAAAAAAAAACAAGCCCAGCTCCTCTCTGAGAGCTTATCTCTTCCTCTAATACAGTTTAGTGCCAGGTTTTATAGACTGCTCATGCTGTCGGGAATGTTTGCTGGTATTCTGTTAACTTGATGCTTGGCTGTTCCAACACTATTCATTTAGGGCAAGCATCTGGCATGTAGCAACAAGATGGCTGATAGAATAAAATTAGGCAAGTTTCTATGATTAATCATAGCTGGGAGCCAGCATCGGTCTCGGTTTGTGAGGGGTTGTGATGTATCCTGTAGGGTTTCTTTTATCAGAGAGACCAAAGCTGCGCTCACACCTCGGGAGAAGCCAGGCAAACACACCTTTGGGGGATGCTGACACGGCTTCCTGAGGGGGTTCTGGCAGCCCTGAGGCTGGGAGGAGCCAAAAGCCACGATGCTGCAGAGCAGGGGATGGTGGAGGCACAGCCTGGCTCTCTCTAAGGCCCTGCCTGAACCACACGGGAATTGGGGACCAGAGTGGGACCTGTGTGAGCTCAGGATGCAAATCCTTCATCCCCATCTCGTACCCCAGTGCCAGGGCAGTGTTCCCCCACGCCCCCAGTTTGTTTCCTCCCCAGGGAACAGAAAGAGGCCAGGGTTAGATGAGATATCAGGAAGAAATTCTTCCCTGGCAGGGTGGTGGGGACCTGGCACAGGGTGCCAAGAGCAGCTGTGGCTGCCCCTGGATCCCTGGCAGTGCCCAGAGCCAGGCTGGACATTGGAGCTGGGAGCAGCCTGGGACAGTGGGAGGTGTCCCTGCCATGGCTGGGGTGGCACTGCATGGGATTTAATGTCCCTTCCAGCCCAAACCCTGCTGTGATTCTCTGCCTTGGCTTGGTGTGACAGCAGGGACGGCCCAAGCCCTGACCCTGAGCAGGGATAAGCCCTTCCCAAAGCTGCAGCCCTGCTCTGGGAGGGGGGCACAGCATCTCCTGTCCTCCTGGCACCTCCCACCTGCACCTCAATGGGCTCCTGCTCCTCCCCCTGGCTCTGTGGGGCCACCACAGACCCCACTTTGGGGGCTCCCATGGATCCCATGGACTTGCAGGCTGCTGTGTGTCCCTCTGTCCCAGATGAAGACCTGCCTTTGGCCCCTTGCTGCTCAGCACCCCAGTGGCTGAGCTGCTCTTTAAACTGGTAGCCTTGAAGCTGCTGGGCAAGCCAGCTGTGATGGGGGCAGGGTGCTGAGCTGTCCCCAGGATGTCCCCCTGGATTTCCCACAGGAAAACTGTGCCCCAAAGTATCCTGCCCTAAATACGCCAGCATTGCTGGGATGGCAGAGCAATGTGCCCTGTCCTGGCTGATTTGCTGGGGGAAGGTCAGTGTGACCATCCCCAACCCCCCAGGTTTTGGGGAACGGTCCAGGCAGTGTGGGATCTGTGCTCTCTGCAGGCCTGGAGGTGTCTGTAACACGGGCACAGGGCAGAGAGACGGCCTTCCAAAAAATCAGAAATCAAGAAGGAAAGCAAATGCACAGTCTGAGCTGAACCCTGCAGTCCTGCCAAGCTCTGGCTGCTTAATTTCGCTTTTGTGCCATTACATTGCTTACCACAGTTCCACAGAATCTGAAGGGAAAACTCATCCTGAGCTGAGGAACGAAGCACTCGTGCTGCTCTTAAATTATAATCCCCATTTATTCCTTTATTGCAGAAAGTTTTCTTTTTGAGGCATGGCCATTTGCAGAAGTGAAAAAGGGGAGGGAGGGAAACCCCAGTGCCTGGTCCCAGCCCTGCATCTCCCCGGGTGTGAGTGGGGATGGTGCATGTCAGGAAATGCTGCCTCAGCTGCCACGCAGCAGAGCCGTGATTGATAAGTGTGTAATAACCCTGACCCAGAAAACCACACCTGTAATCTTCCCCTGACGAGCTCTGCCTGCATCAGTCCCGTCCGAGCGGTTAAATGCCTGGCTGGTCTTTAAAGCAGCCAATTGACCCGGCTGAGATGAGATGAGATGGTGCTGCTGAGGGAGGGAGGTTTGGGTCAGAGCGGCCCCGGGGCTCTGCCCCACCCGTGGTGGGTCACCTGTGGCTCTCGGGGGTCTCCACCCGCAGGTCACAAAGCGCTCTGCTCTCCATCACAGCCCTTCCCTTCCCCCGCTGTTCCCAGGCACAGCCCCCCACCCACCCAGCCTGCACCCAGAGGGGCTGGCAATGAGGAAACAAGGATTTTCCATGTGACATCAAAACACCGGCCGGGAATTTTTAACTAAACCCCGAGATCGGCTCTTTTCTCCTTTATTACGAAGGAACCAGCGGCGTGCCAAGCCCTGTGCTGGGCTCTGTCTGTCTGTCTGTCTGCCTCCCTGTCTCCCCCAGCCCTCCGACTCGCTTATCTATTTACCTATCTATTTACATGTATTTCTTTCCGCGGTGAATTATGTCAGGGAGGCAGTAAAGTGTTATGTATTTGCAAGCCCCATAATCTTTAAAAGCACAGTGATGCATGCTCCAGATGAGAAAAGAGCCTCCATCCAGTATGTTAATAGATAGCATTAGGGCAATAATGAAAAGCACTTGAGACAAGTAAGCCCCTATCAAAAGCTGAGTAATAGAGATGCACAGAATGAATCACAATGCACCTCCTCTGCAAAAGATATTAAGACGTCTGCTTTAGTGCAGGGTCTATTCACTCCAACAGCTGCTTCGTTTCTCTGATTAAAATGGGAGTGGGGAGAGAGCTTTTCCAGCCATTTCCCCTTTTCTGCAGTGCCTTACCCAGCAGGCTGCCGCCCACGGCAGGGCTGTGCCCCCCGGGCACGCAGAGGGGCAGGACACGAGCGACGCAGGCACATTGTCACACGCACGGTGACACAGGGACAGTGTCACACGCACGGTGACACAGGGACAGTGTCACACGCACGGTGACACAGGCACAGCGTGGGGACTGCAGCTGCTGCTGCGTGTGCAGAGCACCGGGGCTCTGCTGGGCTCCCTTGGGGATTCCCAGTGCGTGTGGGAACAGCCCCACACACCCCACACACACACGATACACACACACACACACCACACCCCACACACACCCTACACACACCCCACACACACACCACACACACCACACACACCACACACACACCACACACACAGCACACACACAGCACACACACAGCACACACACCACACACACAGCACACACACCACACACACACCACACACACACCACACACACCACACACACCACACACACCACACACACACCCCACACACCCCACACACCCCACACACACCACACACACACACCCCACACCCCCCCATACTCCCCCCCACGGCCCTTTGTGGGTTCTGCCCCCCATCCCCAGCACGGCTGCTCTGCTCCCAGCCCAGCCCCTCCAGGGCTGTCTGCAGCCACCGTGGGGGGCTGGGCTGGAGAGCCCCTTCTCCCCCAGCAGGGACAGCCATGGCCTGAGGGGCAGCGAGGAGGGGGAGCCAGACAGGCTGGGGGTGCAGGAGGATGCAGAACAACCTCACTGGGAGATCAGACTGGGAGATCAGCCACGGACGGGGGGGTTGGAGCACAGGCAGACCCTGGTGGGACCCTGCTGGGGGTGCTGAACGCACAGAGGAGGGCAATGCCCCGCTGCCATGCCTGTGAGGGCTCTCCTCACGGACCCGTGGCTGTGTTATCCACCAGCGAGTGTTGGATTCCTTTGTTAAAGCTTGAGGCACCACCTGGGAGCGTGACTCCAGGACAGCAGCCAGGTGCCAGGCTCTGCTCTGGCACCCCAGTGGGAACAAACCCACACAGTGGGGATGGGGAGGTGTTGGTGCAGTTCACAGCCACCCTGGCAGTGCCAGCCCAGCCTTTTCCAGGAGTCCTGCAGGCTCCAGAGCACGAGCAGGAGCAGGGGCAGGCAGGACCAGAGCTCTGAGCCAGGGCCAGAAGGGCTCTGGCCCTGCTGAGGGGCTGTGGGCACACCCTGCTGGCCCCCAAATGAGCCCTGTGCTCCTCCACACCCATGGCTTCGAGGCTGAGGGGCTGCAAACTGGTGATGCTGAGGGTCTTCCTGGGAAATCTTTCACTCCCCAGGCCTGTCCCCATCTCACTGCTTCCTCAGGGCATGGCACAGCAGGGACAAGCCCCTCCAGATGAACAACAGCAATGGCCCTGCTTAGACCCTGGTCCAGGCTGGAGAGAGCAGGAGATGAGACAAATTCCAGGAGCATGCAGCCTGACAGCGGCCAACAGCCACAACCAGCTGGGATGTTCCACCTGTGGCCAGCTTAGCCTCATTTCTGTTCACCAAAGACACACTCAAGGGTAAATCGCTCTGCCCTGGCCACTGTGGGCTTTTGCACCTTCCCCACCTGCACGTGGGGAGGGCTGGAGCCGCAGGAGCTGGGGATCAAAGCCTGTTTCGCCTCAAAAGCTCCCCATCCATCCCTGGCGCTGTGTATGCATCACTGGCCCCAGCTCTGCTGGCCTCTCCCTCACCCACATTTCTTCCTCAGGTTTTGGAAGCAGCAGCCAGGAAGAGCAGATGGGCACTGGTGATGACAAAAGTGCCTCTGGCTGCTGCAGGGAATGGGCCCAGGGAGTGAAAAGCCCCCTGGCAAGGGGGAGAGCACTGAGAGAACAGTGTCACATCGAGGTGCACCCAGCACCCACTGCTCCCCTGCTGCTGGGCTCCCACAAGACTTGTGCAATAAAGAGAGAGAAGGAGAGCTGCCCTGATGGGAAACCTCAGAGCCAGGTGAGAAACACAAGAAACACTGCTCTGTGTTGGCACAGGGCAAAGGGAAAGCTGGACCAGCTGCAGACAGGCTCAGCCCGGGCTCAGCACTGCACTGTCACATCACCAGGGCCCTGCAAGCGCTCAAAAAACAACTGGAGGTGGCACTTTGTGGTCTGGTTTAGTGGGCACAGGGGGATTTGGACAAAGGTTGGAATTGATGATCTTTAGGAGGGCTTTTCCAGCTTTAAGGATTCTGTGGCTCTGGCTCTGTCTCCACAGGGGCTCTGCCTGCCTGCTCTGGGCTGGGGGGCAGGGAGGATGGGCAGGAGCCCACCCTGGGCTGGGCATCAGCTGCACAGAGCAGGCAGGACGGGAGAACCCAGCTTGGGGAGGTTCCACAAGCAGCAGAGCTGGGCTGGTCCCGGTGTGGGGAGGTGGGAAGAGCTCGAGCTGAGCCCTCTGTGGGGCACAGCTGGGGCAGGACAGCGGGGTTCTCCTCCTTGCCTTGCCATGAAAAAGGCTTTTCCCCATTTGTTGGCTTTTGTGGTGCCCAGGACAAACATTTCCTTGAGGTGACACAAGCACAGACCTTCCCCAGGGCGGCACCTGTGCAGGTGGGTGCCAAATTCAGCTCCCCCAGACACCTCCTGAATCACTGAACTGGTGCTACAGAGCAGCGTCCTGGGGACACCCAGGGGTGCCAAGCCTCACAGGGGATGCTCCAGGAGCATTTCCCTGATGAGTTCAGTTTTGTGAGTTCCATGAGCCTCACAGGAGCATAATTTTGGGTCCAAGCCTGCAATAACTTTGGGTGCAACCTTGCCAAAGCTCTTGATTGAGTGGTCAGGTTTAAAGCTGAGGGCCTTGCCAGAGGAAAAACACCTGTGTCATGGTGAGGAACACCAATGAGACAGGAGTGGACATCTCCACTCCAGGTGCCAAGCCCAGCTCCAAAGCCAAGCTTGCTGTGCTCAGCTGTCCCCGTGGTCCCTGCTGAGCCATTGTCTTTGTGCCATGGTCTCAGGGTGTGACGTGGCTCTCCAGAGCTTCTCAGCCTCTCTCCATGCTGCTCCCTGAGCTCACTCTCTGGCTGTCCCAGGCTTTTCCCACTGTCCTGTCCTGGGCACAGCTCTGCCTGTGGATCCTGTGGCTGCGCTGGAGCGATGAAATGCAGCTTGGCAGCAGCCAAGAGCCGAAGGGACAGAGAAGGGAGAACCCCAGAGTGGATGAGGAAAACCAGGGGGAGGAAGCAGCTAATGTGGTGCTCACAAAGCTCCTGAAGATGGTTCAGGTGCAACCACACATCTGTGGGCTCTGGTTGTGTACGGTCCCCTGGGGTGCTGAGCAGATGCAGCGGCAGTGCTGCCTCAATCCCCCAGAGCCCCGTGCCTGCAGCTGCTCCACGAGCTCCCAAGCTGGACACAAGGCATGTAAATCCTGAGGAGATGGGCGAGGATCTGGCAGGCCATCAAAGGGCTGCAGCTGGAGAGCCCCACGTGAGCAGTTTGACAGCAGTTCCTCGATGTGTGCAGGGCACCAAGGCTCCCTGCAGCCACCTCTCACATGTGTGTGCTACCAACAACGAGCACTGACACCGCCAGGCCCCTCGGCAGCCCCGGGAGCCACCACCAGCACAAAACCCCTGACACACACAGGGAGGAGGCTGCCATTGCCACTGGCACCTCCGAGCTCGTTGCCAGATGCCCAGGAAAAGGCAGCGAGGCCTCAGCAGGGAGCCTCAGCGCCGCGTCTGCTGCTGCCTGCCAAAATTAACATCACTGACAAAAGGCATGATCCTGAAATTGCACCACCAAGCAGATGGATTGCTGGAGTATGGGAGGCCTCGTAATGGAAAAGATGAGTAATTCGAGGAGGGAGCGCAGTGCCAGGGATCCAAGAGCTTGGCTGCTGCAGCAGGCTGGGAACCTGGAGTGCTGCCTGTGGCAGGGCTGGATTCCTGCAGCTCCCAGCACAACCTGCCTGGACAGTGCTCGTGGGTTCCTGGTGCCACCAGCGCTGGGGACACAGCGTGGGGCGCAGTGCCAGGCTGGCTGCGCTGGCTCTGCTGCTGGGCACATCCTGCCCATGCTGCCCCAAGGAGAGCTGTGGGCTTTGAGAGGAGCCTGGGGCAGTTGTGGTGCAAGGATCGCTCCAGAGGCACAGCTGGTCCTGCTGCAGAAAGGCAGGAATGCACAGGATAGCCAGCCAGAGGATGGAGGGGGAATAGGAGTGCCTTTGTGCAGCTCCACTTTAAACATGGCAGTGTGTCCCAAAAAGGCTCTCGGAGCCCCCCAATTCTCAGCAAAACCCTCACCATGAACCCTGTGAGGGCCAGCTCATTCCTTCCCCATGAAGTGACTCACAGGAGGATCCGAGAAAGTCTGACTTTCTTCTGGCCCTGAAGAGCAAGATGGATGAGAAAAGGGACACGCTCCCTCCTCTAATTACTGCTGCCTTTGGTGTCCAGGAGCATCCTTGTGCAGCCTGTGGGGCTTGGATCCATCACTGCTCGTGGATCACACAGATCCTGCCAGCACAGCTCCTGATTCTACAGCCAGAGCAGAAAAATAGGCACAGCCCCTCCAAAACAGCCAGGACCTCACCTCACTGCCACCCACAGCTCTCTCTGCCCTGTCATTAGACCTGGGATTATTAATTATTCTTTTTTCTTTTTTAAGTACAAATGTACCGAAATCATCGGCTTGTCAGTGCTGTGACTGCAGTGATGCAAATGTGACACAGCAGGCTTGCACTGGGCACTGAAATTTAAATTAATGGGAAAAAACGAGCTTGCTGGGGTTTTGGCAGAAGATGTAGGCTGTTGGTGTTGTCCAGCGCCCTGAGGCTGTGCTGGGTCCCACAGGGACACCAGGACCAGGGCACTGCTGGACACGGAGTCACCCTGCAGCAAACCCTGCTGGGCCCGTCCTGCTCAGCTCCCTGCACGTCCCGTCTGACACACCGGGGGAAAGTTTAGGCAGCTCAACATTTCAGCTTCTGGAAAAGAAGAGGCAGGAAAAGGAGGGAGGGAGCGTAAATCAGCCACAGCTTAAGGCCTCTTATCTTGGAATGACGCCCTGCAGTCCGTGAGGGCTGATACATCCACGGGCACGGATCCTGCTGCGGGATCGCTGGGATTAGATGGGCTTTGCTGTGCCCTGGCTGCTCCTGCTCCTCTCTGGACCCCAGAGATGGGGCTGTGGGGCAGCACCAGGGGTGCAGGCAGAGCTCCTGGTGCCCCAGGGTGCAGGTCCTGCCCACTGCACCCTCCCCTGGGCCAGCAGGTGCTGAGTCACAGAGGCAAAGCCACGCGTGGGGCAGCAGACAGCAGCTTGGGGGGCAGCTGAGCGGGGAAATGTGGGTGCTGCAGCCCCCCCGTGCCTTGGACAGAGCACCCTGGGGCTGGGGCAGTGCTGGGTGCTGCCAAACGCAGCGTGGTTGGCATCAGCCTGGCTGGCAGTGTGTGCTCCCAGTGCCTTTTCATGGGTAATGCATCATTTAATGGGATTTATTCACCCCAAGGGTTTGGGTTGGTTTCTCTGTCTGTGGGGCTGAAAGGGGACCGGGCATTGCTGGGGTCCTGCTGCCCTGGGGGTCCCCTAAACCCACAGCAGGAGATGAGGAGCACCAAGAACAGGAGCGGCGTGGGTGAGAGAGAGCAGAGTGTGAGCACGTGTGGATGCCCCAGCTCCGGGGCAGAGGAGGGGAGGACACCAGAGCAGAGAAAGGACTCAGGGACAGCACCCCAACATCACACTGTGCCTCCCCCAGGAACTGCCAGGGGACAGGGACCAACAGAGCTCTCCCACCCACCCTGGGAGGGAAAGGTGTGTGTGAGTACCAGAGAGCAAAACCAAGCCCTATATGTTTAAACTGGCAAGTTCTGTGTTTGTCATCGAGCTGTAAAATGATACCCGAACAGATGAGGACAGGAACTTCTTGGAAGGCTCAAGCACAGACAGCAGGAGTGGGGGAATAGCATTTTGCTTTATTTCTTTACATGCAATCCAAGGTTTTTATTTTTTTTTTTTCTTTCTTCCTTGCAGTGTTATATTTTTCTATCCAAAAATGGTTATGAGTCTGCCAGCTCTCAGAGGCAGCACTGAGGGCTTGTGCTGAGTCTGACACACCGGGGCCGAGGGCTGGGACGCAGAAAAAGGCACAGACAATAAACCCTGGCTTGGAGGGTTAATGAGAAAGCAGAACACGATGGAAGCACCGTGAGTGTGTGTGTGGGCAGGGTCAGAGCTCACACCTGCACAGACCTGGCCATTCATTCCCAGCTGATTTTCCACAGGGAGATGCAGAAGACATCAGAGCCATGCAGCTGATGCCGAGCTGCAGGCTGGGCTTTGCAGGAGAACATGTGCTCGAAGCAGCAGCTCCTGTTTGTCACCAGGATATCGTACCTGCTCCAGTGGGTGGATAATTTGGGGTGAATGAGCAAAACGCTGCTTTTCCTTTGGGTTCCAGCCATGTGCCGGGTGGGATGATGCTCTCGGCAGCGCCTTCTCTCAGGTGCTGCGTGGTGGGGGCGCAGCCGCTTCCCCTGGCACATGTCCCCGGGTTATTTGTCACGCAGGGGTGGTGCCTCGTGTGTCTGGATGCGGATCCTGGGCGGGGTGTGCACAAAGCAAATGCCTGAGCTTCTCCCTGCGAGGCTGTGACTGTCAGGAGTCAGAGCACGGAGTGACAGCGCGCACACGAGCTCCTGATGGTTTCAAGGATGCTCTTTTTTAGCTTAAATTAGGGGAGAATCCTGTGCAAAATCCTTAACAAAGCCGTAAAGGTTTATTTGCCAGTCGTTCTCTGAGATGCCAGCCAGCCTCTGAGCTGCGTTTCAGCTCTCAGTTTGTCCTGAGGCATCGCAAATGTCTGAACAACAGTTGGGGTGTCCCCAGGGGAGCGGCAGAGAGATGAACTCATGTTCTGGGCACTGACCCAACGTGGTCCCTGACACTTTTCTTGATCCCCCACAACGAGGCAGCCCTTAGGGCAGGGTGGGTGGGCAGGGCAGAGGGCAGGGAGCACATTCCCTGCTCAGTCCATCAGCCAGGACCTGCTCTGCTGAGGGCTCCTTCACCCAGCCTGAAGGCAGCAGAGCCCTGACCCTCTGTGAGACCCTGTCCTGGTGCTTTATGGCCATCACTGTGCCCCAGGGCAGATCGTCCCAGGGGGTGACAGCCTGCCCAGCTCAATGGTGGAAGGTCAGCACAGGTTTCTCACCCCTGAGGGCTCTCCTGAGGGCACAGCTCATTTTGTGGGGTGCTTGGGAGGGAAAGGGCTGCGAAACCTGAGCTGGGAGAGTCAGGAGGGCTCCAAGAGCACGTGGAGGGAAAGAAAACATCAGTAGGAGTGCAACAGCAGTGCTCCAAGAGGAGCCCAGGCTGTGTCTCTCATGCTCATCCAGAGTCTTCCTTCCTTCCTTCCTTCCTGAGATCTAAACACCCACAAACACAGTCCCAAAGTGAGGCCACGAGGGAAAGCTCAGTGAATCCAGGGTCCCAGCATTGTCACAGGGGTGACACTGAGGGGACATCATGGGGACCATGGAGAGTTCATGGTCAGCTGGTGTGTTACAGATTGGTGGGACGCTGAAATGGCCAATTTCTGGAGGCTTTGGGCATCGTGGTGTGGGGGGCTGTCACACGAAGGCCACACCAACCCTTTGGACCCTATTGTGACAGCACAGACACTTTGGTCCCACTGGCTGTGCCAGGTGGTGTCTCAGGAGGGACATCCTGGTGTCTGTGGGACAGACAGCTTCAGGTCAGCCTGCTGCTGTAGGAAAAGCCCTCATCCTGCTGGTCCAGATCTCCACAAAAGCCACATGCTGGTCCAGGTAAGGGGGTCAACAGTCATGGTGGCTTCCAGGTGCCCTCTGTACCATTGAAAAGCAGACTGGGAATGAGGGGATGGGCACAGCAAGGCTCCATCCCACCCTCCCTGCACCTGGGAATGAGGGGATGGGCATAGCAAGGCTCCATCCCACCCTCCCTGCACCTGGGAATGAGGGGATGGGCACAGCAAGGCTCCATCCCACCATCTCTGCCCCATCCCACCCTCTCTGCTCCATCCCAACCCTCTCTGCTCCATCCCACCCTCCCTGCACAGCCCAGGGTGGTGCCCAGGGGCCAGCAGAAGTGGAGCAGCAGAAGTGGGGCAGTGTGCTGGCCGTGGGGCAGGGACAGCCAGGGGCTGGGTGCTCAGAAACCCTGACACAGGCTGGGCTTGCAGCCAGGGCACGGTGTCCTGCCCTCACCCTGCTCAGCCCAAGGCACAGCAGGGATCAGCAGGGCAGGAATTCTCCAGTGTCCCGGTCATCTTCAGGCCCAGAGGGATTGTTCCAGCCCCAGGGTTTGAAAAGCCTCCAGGGAACTGAACAGGCACAGTTAAAAATGTGTCATTGAGAGCCACAGAACACCACAAACAGCTGGGCAGGGTCACAACAACCCAGCTCAGCAATCCCGTGGTGTTGCACCTCCCTGCCCAGTGGTGGTGCCCAGGGTCCCAGTGGGTGTCTGTGCAGGCGTGTCCCCTCTGCCTCTGCTCCAGGTGAGGGACATCTGAGGATATCACTGTGCTTCAGCACGGAGCTCTGTGGGCTAACCGAAAACAGATGTATAAAAATAAACAGAAATACTAGAGATGTGATTACCAAGGAAACGCATTTCCATACAGGAAAACGTCCAAAACGACTGTCATTTACTTCCTTTATTTATTTGCATTTATAGAAATGCTCCCGCCCAAGGATCTGGGCTCGGTCCTGCCCAAATCACAGGAAATGGAGCCTGCTGGACCCTTGCCCCATCACCCACCACTCACCACCATGGTGCCCCTCCCAAGGGGAAAGCTGCCCCTCACTGATGGGGCTCGGTGTGTGCCAGGCTGGAAACTGCTTCCCTTCATTCCCCATCCCTGGGCACAGAGATTCTCCATTGGCCTTCCTGGGACCCCCCCAGGGAAGGATTTTCTGGGCTCACCATGGGGCAGCTTCCCCAGCTCTGGGCAGCCACAAGGGGAATCAGGCACTGAGAGCTGAGGGGATGGAGCAAAGGGATGGTTTGGGGGCAGGGATATGGGGATTTCTCAGCCCAGTTGCCAACAGAGAACGTGAAGAGGGGAGATGCAGGCTGAGGCAAATCAAAGGAGAAGGATTTTAACTTGCAAGAAATGGAAATGAGAGGAGTGAATTTGGGTCATGCCAAGGCATTCATTCTACAGGAAATGAAATGTTTTACAAGCCTTTCCTTTCCTCCCTTTATTTTCCCGTCTTTCCCCTTCTTTGGGGGAATTTACAACAATTTAGAAAAAAAGAAAATCTTTATTTATAAAACGCACAAAGGAAATACTTGAGCTGTCCTTTTTCCCCTGCAGCTCTCACACCCTGCTTCAGCCCAATCAAAATGGCATTGGGGGCTCATTTACCAGCCACCAGCAACAAAACAACTGCACTCTTTGCCTGGAATCCTCTCTGATTATAATCTTGCCTCTAAACCTCTCTCAATATCCACAAGGGGCACTGAGCAGTGATGTGAGGGTCTGCTATCAGGACAAGACCCACGGAGGGGATGAGGCTGCTCCCTCCCGGGGCCCAGGCAGCCTGGGGAGGTGCAGGGGTGCACTGAGCTGGGCAAACCCCGAGGCTCCTCGTGTTCTGAGAGTGGCTGCAAAGGAGACCGGTTTGGAGAGGAGGTTTGTGTGGGTTTGGGGAGAATGTGTTTGCTCACGATGCAGCTTTGCCTTGCAGAATCCCAGGCTGGTTTGGGCTGGAGGGGGCCCTAAAGCTCAGCCAGATCTCAGCCTGGAGGGGCTCGAGCCCTTCAGAGCGTTTTCATGTGGATGTGGGGACACGCAGAGTGCCACCAGCTCTGGAGCTGCCCTGCTCTCAGGGTGGCAGGAGGGTGCAGCTCTGGCAGGACAAGGAGCCTGTGACCAGGACATCCTCAGGGACACAGAGGCTCTGGGGCCACGCTGCCATTGCTGGAGGTGATATTTGGCACTGTGCACCTTTTGTCCCTGAGCTCCACCAGCTCTCCCATGGGATTGTGAAGATCCCACGGGAGGCAGGGCTGGTGCTGGGCTCCCCAGCAGCTGCAGGAGGCTGAGCCAGCAGCACCCACTGCGTCACCCACACCTCGGCAAGGAGCAGCTGCAGGGTGGATGACACAATTTGCTGCTCTGCTCCGCTCTGGCTCTGCCTCTGCCGGGTAATTAGAGTTGACAGGGTGTGTGCAGAGTTACTGGGTAATTGCCCACACACCTAAGGTGTGGTGGAAGTCGGGGGGTGAACCAAAACCCTCCGCCTGACCTACATGCAGAGGGGCTGCCCAGCAGCAGCGGGGCGAGGGGGTGGAGAGGAGGAAGCAAATGATGAAACTGCTTCTGCAGGCACAGCACAAACCTGGGCATCCCCAAAGAAGGGACTGGAGGAACCCCAAGTCAGGCAGGAAGGGAAGGCAAGGCGTGGAGCCTGCTGAGAGCATCCCTGCCCAGCCAGGCTGCGGGGGCTGCTCCAGCCCTGCAACACCGTCAGGGGAGGGCTGGATCAGCAGGAGCCTCCTGTGGAGGACAAGGCAGGTGACGCTCTGCTGGCTGCCCGTGGCTGTGCCCACATGTTGGGCTGATCAGGTTAAGTGGCTCATTTGCCTGGGAGCAGGGAGCCAAGCACTAATGGCTTTGGACAGGCAGCCTGTGCTCTGCTCTGCTCTCCAGCCCTTCTGGGGGCTGCTGCAGGTGCTGCCGAGCTGGCCCAGCTCAGGGCACAGGGGCTGCGGCACAGCTCCCGGGAAATGTGCCAGGAAACGTGCCAGGAAACGTGCCAGCTCCTGCAGCCATGGCCTCAGCGGAGTGGTGCTGTCCTGGAGGTGCAGCAGGGCTGGCCTTGTTACACAGCCTGAGGGAACAGAGGGGCTGCTGAGTCAGAGAATCACACAATCACGGCATCATTAAGGCTGGAAAAAACCTCTAAGACTGTTGAGTCTAACTGATCACCCAGCACCACTGCATTCACCACTAACTCGTGTCCTCAGGTGCCACATCCATATGGCTTTTGAATATTTCCAGGGACGATGATTCCATCATTTATTTGGTCAGCCTATACCAATACCTGACCGCCCTTTAAGTGAAGCAACTTTTCCCAATATCTAATCTAAACCTCCCCTGGTGCAACTTGAGGCCATTTCTTCTCATCATTTCCAATTCACACCCTTGGCCAGCAACTGGAGAGCAGAGGTGAGGGCCAGGTTAGCTCTTTCCTTCATGCCCTCATCTCCTAGAGCTCACCTCTAATATCTACAGAAAGTCTGGGGGCTACAGCAGAGCAGAGGGACCAGGAGGAGTGAAGCAAAGGCCAAGTGTCTGTCACAACTCAACCTTGACCCTGTGAGTAACTCTCACCATCCAAGCACTGCCAGTGCACCAGCACTGAGCAGGCAGTGGCCACTTCCAGTCTTGGCAAGGACTAAATATTCCTGGTGCCCACCCTGCAGCCTGAGCCTCTCTCCAGCCCACAGAAACCAGAGATCTCCTGCATCTAGGTTTGCCTTTCATCAGCCCATCCTGCTTGTGTCCCACCTTTCCTCCCCTCCCAGCCTTGCCCTTTCCTGCCAGCTGTGTCTGTCCGTGGTGGGGACCTGCAGCCCTTCCCTGCAGCCCTTTCCTCGCTGCAGCAGGGATGTGGCTCCAGGCAGCACTGGCCACGTGTCTGTGCTCACTCTCTGAGCTCCCCTGGCCAGGCACCCCCATTATCTGCTTTGCCTTGGCTCTCAAAGCCTGCAGGCCAACACCCAAGCCTCGGGTAGAGACCAATTCGTGTCCACCCCAGCCCATTTCACACAAACCAAACCAGGCCACGGCCGTGCAGGCTCAGGTTGTCATCAGCACCAAATTCTCCTCTCCAGCTCCTCAGCAGGACAAACTCTGAACTCACCTCCCCAGTCTGTGTCTGGTAGAACGATCTGACTGTGATCAAGACTATCTGTAACACTTGTTCTCCCATCTATGCTCTGGAAGATAAGTTCTCCCATATCCACAGTTCCCAGGATTACTCATTCCTCCTGGATGAGGCCTTCTAATTCTTCCATTTAATTGCTCATGTTCCTGGCATCAGGACAGAAATACTTGGACTGTTTCTGCCTGGTCTTATCTGCGCTCTCAGCCGAGGAGGTGCCGTCCCCTTGCTGGCTGGAAGGGCTGCCTGACGTCGCTTTTTGGCAAGGTGGGAGCTCTCCCATTCCTCACTGCTCTCTGCTCTTCCTTTCTTGGTTGCCCTGCTCCTGCTGACATGGTCACCCTCCCCATGGATGTGGATTCCAGGCAGGGAGCAACCAAGGCCAAGAAAGGAAACGCTCGGAGACAGCCCTGAGACCCATCCACAGGGAACATCGCTGCTTATCTGCCTTCCTCCTGATAACCTCCTTTTAATATTATCCACTGCAGACTCACCCTTCACAAGTTCTTTATCCACTTTAATTCTGTGATCCCATCTTCTCTGGGTTAGCTAATAATTTCCCATGGGGGCTTTGTCCGATAGTTGCTTAAATCCAGACAGACACAACGCCGAGCACAAAACCCATGGATTGCTCAGTCCCTGACAAGCTGCCTGTGGAGAACCCATGCTGCATTTTATTTTTCCATACATCTCACTGGCTTCAGCTGTTGTCTGATATAAGCTCAAAAACTTTAGGTATGACGCAGGCCAGACTATTTACCCTGCATTTTTAGGGTGTTGCTGCCATGCCTTGAACTGACTTCTTGCTCCAGTTCTCCTCCTTCACTGCTTCCAACCTCCTGGCTGTCCTACTTCTGTGAGTCCAGAGGAGGCAGCTACACTGATCACAGGGCTGGAGCCCCTCTGGAGCCAGGCTGGGAGAGCTGGGGGTGCTGACCTGGAGAGGAGAAGGGAAAACTCCAGGGAGAGCTGAGAGCCCCTGGCAGGGCCTAAAGGGGCTCCAGGAGAGCTGCAGAGGGACTGGGGACAAGGGCTGGAGGGACAGGACACAGGGAATGGCTTCCAGTGCCAGAGGGCAGGGCTGGATGGGAGATTGGGCAGGAATTGTTCCCTGGCAGGGTGGGCAGGGGCTGGGCTGGAATTGCCAGAGCAGCTGTGGCTGCCCCTGGATCCCTGGCAGTGCCCAAGGCCAGGCTGGACATTGGGACAGTGGGAGGTGTCCCTGCCGTGGCTGGGGTGGAACAAGATGAGATTTAAGGTCCCTTCTAACCAAAACCATTCCAGCATTCTGTGATTCATGAACCAATTCTTCCAGGCCTCTGAGGCAGAGGTGAGCTGGTTCCTCACAAGCTCAGTGCATTGAACTCTCGGAGCTTTCGGCTCACCCAGCCAGGGTCGCTTTCATTTCCACACTGTCAGTGCCCTGTTCCCTCAGTGCCCCCTCAGCAAGGGCAGTACCAAGGATTTGGGCAGTGCCCTCCATCCTCCCATACTCACCCCAGACTCCTCTTGTCATAGACTCTTGCCAGCTGTGTCACCTTCATCCCCAGAAGGCTCGTTCCCAAAGTTCACAAGGGAAATTACACATTTAGGAACAACCCTTTGTATGCCAGTCCTTTCTAGTGGCTTCCTCTTCCTGCACTCAGATCATCTCCCCACCTCCACGGTGCTCAATCCTTGCCCTTCACCAAAAACAAGAGAATTCCTCTGAAGGCCACCCGAGTCTCTTCTCTCTGCTCATATCCCCCACCCTGGCCTGGACACATTTGGTGTGTGACAGCAGGAACCTGCCCAGTGCTTCTTCTCTGCTCTGTCCTCTCAGCCTGCTCTGCTGTCCCCCTTTACCTCCACCTCTGGTTCCTGGTTACCATTGCTGTCTCTGTCTTTCTTCCTTCAGGATCAGCTGTTATCTTCTCTTTTATGGCTGACCCTCTGATTCTCCTCTCTGAGCTTTGGGACACCAAACCACGGTCTCTGCTCCATTTTCTGTCCTACCTCCCTCCCTGGGTTTCTGTGGAGATTTCTGAGGGTATCAATCCTTGTTCGGATCTTTTTACAGAGCAGCCCTTTGGCTTCTTTATGGTCCCTCCTTGCTCCTTTCCAATATTGTTCTATATTTCCCATTTCACTCCACCACACTGTCCAGCTGTTTCTCTACTTCTGAGTCTCTTCTGGTGCTCTCTGACACGGCCCCACTTCCCCTGCACTGCCAGGAGGACGAGGTGGAGCAGCTCTGGGATCAGAATAGAGAATGCTTTCCAAGCTTCTCTCAGCCTCATCTTTGATTTTGCCTTTCCTGTGTGGCTGCAAGTGAGAGGGGAACCAGCCTGTGTGACAACATGGCAAAGGCTGCACCCCTCTGACCCTTCACCATGAGCATCCCACTTAGAAAAGAAAGGAACTGCAGGACGTGTTCAGCCACACAACAGCTCGGATGCTGGAGTATGAGATATCCATTCCATTAAAAAGCTCAGAGATAAAATCCTCCTCTAGTGGCATTGTTATTTCCAGGAACACCTTAAAGATGCTTTGATTTTCCTTTTCTTACGTCCTTGTTGTACAGCAGCAGCAAGAGCAGCTCTGCTCACAAGCACCATTAGCTACTTAACACATAAATCAGAAAGAATAAAACCTGGGTTTGTGGCTGTTCTTCATTGAGCTGTTCAGGGATACACGAAAATCCCAGTGGTATCCCAGTCCTGTACCCAAAAGGCTTTGGGGGGACCCAGTTGTGACCTTCTAACACCTGAAGAGGTCAATAAGAAAGATGGGAAGAGAGTTTTTGTAAGGGCATGTAACCGACAGGACAACGAGGAACGGTTTTCCACTGCCAAGGGCAGGGTTAGGTGGGATATTTGGAAGGAATTCTTCCCTGTGAGGGTGGTGGGGACTTGGCACAGAGCAGCTGTGGCTGCCCCTGGATCCCTGGAAATGTCCAAGGCCAGGCTGGACAGAGCTTAGAGCAGCCTGGGACAGTGGGAGGTGTCCCTGCCCATGGCAGGGGTGGCACTGGATGGTGTTTAAGATCTCCTCCAACCTAAATCATTCTGGGATTCTCTGATTCTATCTCCACAAAAGCCACCATCGTGAGATGGCTTTGTCGGTCAGGACAATCACAGTCACTTGTGGATTTAATCTGATTTCATTTGTCTCTGGAGCAAAACAGAACAGGTGAAGTGCAGGCTCCAAGCTCATTACAGACAGGGCTCAGCAGAGCTGCCCTCCTGAGCCACCCAGTCACACAAGACAGCCATTTATTCTGAGAGATAACCACAAGGAACCCCATCCACAAGCCAGATTCCATCAGATGCAGGATTTGTTCACCTATGGGCAAAGCAATATCTCAAACTCGGCATCAATCCCAAACATCAATCCCAAAAAGTGCAGCACAAACCTTTCCGTGTGTCCCAGCAGTCACTCACGTTGCCATTTTCCTGCCTCTTGCCTCCTGGCCCCTGGGCTGCTTTGTAAAGAACTTCCACAGTGAAACCAGCCAAAGTTGAGAATTTCCAAGAGATGTGAAAATAGCAGAATGCAAATTTTGTGGAGGCTTGAAATTTCAAGTGATTTACTGGTGTCAAACCCGTAAAATCAATTTGGCAGGTGTTCACTGGTTAAAATTAGTTTTAACTGAGAGCTGGAGGCATTATTGTGGGAGTCTTTGAGCATTGTTGTGGATGCACAAGGCACAGGCAGGACTGCACAGGGTGTGTGTGTTGTGGGGTGTAATCCTCCTGGAGCACCTTGTAATGCTGTTTGTGCAGCTCAGAGAGCTCTGGGGGCTGAGGCCGTGGGGTTGGAACCACAAACCAGCACTTGCAGAGGTTTTTTTGGTGTTTCCTTGGGCTCTGGGGTGGTTAATATGTGGGGGTCAGAGGCAGGTCCCACCCTAGTGCAGTGTGGGTGCCTTGGGTGGGCTCCCAGGATAAACCTGGATTCCAGGGACAGTGAGGGGAAGAGGCACCTGGTGAGCTCAAAGAATCATAGAACCACAGAATCCTTTAGGTTGGAAAAGACCTTTAAGATCCTCATGTCCAACCACCACCGCTGTGTTGATCACAAACAGGGGCTCCCACACGACTCATCCTCCCAGGACACTCCAGAGAAACCCAGCAAAACCCAGGGTACAGCCCCCTGTGCATTCCAGCCTCCCAGTCCACCCCACCAGTGCCATGCTGGGATTCCAGGATGCTCCCACACCCTGCTGCACTGCAGGACCCTGCCAGACCCCACTGCCCTGTGCAGGATCCTGCTATAACACCACAGGTATCAGTGCCAGCAGTTCCCTCTGCCATCCCTTCCTGTCCCCATCCCTCACACCAAGCTGGCAGTCCTGGAGGTGACGTCACCCCCAAAGTCAGGGATTTTGGGAGCTGATGTTGGCAGTCAGGGTGGCCTCCCCTCTGCCATGGTGCTGGGTTGAGGTGAGAGCCCTGGGGTGCAGAGCAAGAGCCCACAGAAAGCAGCTGCTGAGTCCTTCAGCTCATTGTGGGAGCAAAACATGGTGAACTCCATTGTCCCCATCAAATCCTCCTGCTATGGTCATGTCTGACCTCCTCCCTGTCCTCTCAGCTTGTGGCTGGAAAGAAGATCCTTCCCACCTCTCGTTGCTGTGCAGCAGGGCTGGAGCCATGGGATGCCCTGGCAGTGGCTCTGTCCCCAGGCTGGTCACCATGTCCCCAGACAGACCAACACCTGGGACTCCTTTTGGGGGTTTCGCTCAAGCAGACCACTCTGGGGCTCCTCTCCAGCCTGAGACATCACTCAGTTCCCCAGACAGGACCCATTCCCAAAGCTTTCAGGGATCAGAAATTGCTCCAGGACCCCAGTCCCAAGGGAGAGGGGTCTGAGGAGCAAGATGTGCCCAGGTCCAGGGCTCTGGGCTGGCTCTTCAACAAGCAGCAACAGGGCTGGACCAGCACCACTCCTATCCTCACTCCAGGGTCAGCAATGAGTCCAGAGGGCAGGGCAGGGAGCCCTTCATCTTCCCTTTGGAAATTAAACAAGAAGCAGAAAGGGCTTGGTTTTCATTAATATTTTTCTTCAAAAGTTTTCTGGCTTTCCTTCTCCATTTTCTGCCAATATTTCTTCGAGGGGGCGGGCAGCGAGGAGCAGGGAACGTCTGGCAGCTTTTTGTTTTCAATTTGCACAAACCCATTCTGTGTGTGTGTTTTTTCTCTTTCTGGAAATTCTCTGCAGACAGGCACTTCCTGCAGAAATCATAATTTGCAAGGGAAAAATATCTAACAAACATGTTTTTTCCCTTTTGGTTTGCCCCGGCTCTGCAAAGCCCTGGGCTGGGCTTTGTGCTGCTGACCCTGTCAGGCACCAGGCACCAGTAACACCCAGCCCTGTGCTCCCACACCAGCCCTGCCTGTCCCATTCCCATTCCCAGCCCATCAAAGCATCTCCCTGGGCTACCCCATCATTCTCATGGATTTGTCAAAGTCCTGGGAGGCAGCTCCAAGTGGTGGGGTGGACACAACTTTGGGGTTCTGCCAAGACAGGGGTCGTGCTGGTTGAGCTCCACCGGAGTGTCCTGTCCTGGTGGGGCAGTGACATTCTGCCTTGGCAGAAGGCTACTCCAGATGTTTTACCAGCTGTTCACATCTGGTTTTCTCCCTGCTTTCTGAGCTTTGGAGGACTGGCAGGCAGAGACGGCCACAGCTGGGCAGGAGCACATGGGAGGAGAGGGGCCACCTGCAGCGCTCAGACCCTGCTTTGGTCTGTGCCCAGCTGGGTCCCCTCTGATCCCCAGGCACACACTGGCCCATCCCAACCTGAGCTTCTCTAGACAAGGTTCCCTGGTCTTGGAGTCTGGGCAGGCACAGGGGTAGCCAGGATTGTGAGGTTAAATAATTCATTCCACATAAATCTTTCCTAGAAACAATTTTTTTTTCTTCCCAGGGAGACACATTACCACCTCACACACACAGACCTGACCAGGAATTATAAGAGTGCGTTTCTGCCACGGCGAATGGGGCAGGGAGAGGGGAGAGGAGGGAAGGAATAAAATATAGATTCTTGAACTCAGACCTGGGAAGCGGCAAAGCATCAATCTTGTTAAAGGACTCGTGTGGACTCTCCAGCCAGCCCACTTCATCCTGACTCCTGACAGGCCCCGATGATTTGTGCCTGCTCAGCAGAGGAGAAGTCCCATAACTCAGGCACCGAGACGGCGTGGGATGCAGGCAGGAATGACTCACCACACCCCGCATCCTGCCGTGCCACTGGAGCTCCTCTTGTGCCCACCACTCCCACAGACCCAGGACAGGGTCCATCCCTACCCCGCACCCCGGGGTGGCACAAAAACCTTGGAGCGTGGCAGATTTGCTCAACAATGTATGAGGCTCGTGGTGTTTTTTAGCCATTGCACAATCCGGATTATAAGAGGGGGGGGTGAAATTCCTGGATTGTCCCAATTTGCTGTGCTGCTTTGCCTGGAAAACAGGCGCAGCAGCTGTCCCCCTGCCTTGCCAGCCAGAAGGATTTGCTCTTTCCACCCAAGCCTCGCTGAAGCAGAGGAATTCTGCCACTGCTCCAGCCGGCGGCAGGTCGAGCCCGCAGGGCTGTGCGGGGATGTGCTGAGCATGGAGATCATCTCGGAGATGGACGGTACCTCCGCTCCCAGCCCTGCCCGCAGGCGCCGGAACTGAATGGTTGATTAGTGCAGAATCCCGAGCAAGGAGAGGAAATTCTCCCTGGAGCCCCGCCAGGCCAAGCCCGCATCCTAAAATACATCCTGCTGTCCTGCTCGGAGCCCGAAAGGTTTTCGGAAGGGAGAGCGCAGCTGCTTCGCAGGCAAAAAATAACAGCAGCCCTGAGAGCCCCCCGTCCTCGTGAGCGGGGCTGGAGTCACTTTCAAATCACAGCACTTATTCCAAAAGAGAGATGGGGAGAAGGGAAGGAAAAAGACACACATGCACCACCACGGATCTGGCAGGCAAACACAGCTCCGGGGCTTCTGTTTGCCCATCACAGGAAGATTTACTAGGGGAAAAAAAAAAAAAAATATAGGCTGATTAATTATGCAGCCGGTTTGGTCCATTATATCATAAAACCCAGCTGTGTAGGACAACCTTGGAGATGCTCCTCTCCAGCATTATCTCAGCCTGGAACCAGGCGCCTGGAGCCAGGAGAAGCTGTCTCGGCACCGAGCGCTCGCCGCCGCGCCGAGCGATAGCGTCTTCCCAAAGCCACCTTTTCCACTGGAGATTAGGAGTGCACTGAACTTTGATACGGTACCAGCGCTAATTTCAATCGGCAGGCCCCTCGCTGGTGTCACCGGAGGCCTTGGGTTCATTCAGAGAGCTGCGGCAGAGCGAGGGGAGGAGGGAAAACAGCCAAAGACTCCCCTTGAATATTAATGAAGCATCAAAGCTTTTAGCTGCATGGCCGTGTCTGAGCGCGACTGCTCTCCAGGGCTCTGCTATGTTTGGCACAATAAAGCCTTGGTAATTATTTCCAATAACTAATTTAGATTATCATTAGCCCCACATTGGAGGCACAGAGAATGCTGCCCTTTCAAACACTTGAACCACTGAGCCTCAAAAATAAAACGTTCGCTCTCTGCAAAGAGATCTTTGCCAGCTCTAATAAATTAGAATATATTTGTGTGCGTTAGCGCCTGTGGTGGCTCCGGATAATGAGAGCAGGTTGTGTCTGGGAATGGAGGAGAAGGCGGCACCTCCCCTGCCCCCCGCCTCCTCCCGCTCCAACAGCACACATTCCTTCGGGCCCCAATTTGTCCCCATTATCCTCCCGGATCCCCCAACCCCAAATCACTCAGGCCTGGCAGCTGACCCTGTCACAGCCGGTAATAACCCATAAATCATCCCACACCTTCAAAGAAAATTTCTGCGTGGTGTTAACAGGCTCCTGTGCCCCAGCCCTGGCTGCCAGCCCCGTGCCCAGTTGGGCTCTGCAGCCCAGGGTGGATGCTCTGCCCCAGCCCTGCTGCCTCTGCAGCCAAGGGGGCTCCAGCAGCTCTGCCCACACCTCTGCAGTGCCCAGGAAAAGCTCCCCAGCTCCTCAGCTGTCTGTGCTGTCACCGTGGCACCTCTGGGCACAGCCAGAAGGGTCCCAGCAGTGCGACCCCAACGCTGTGGGGCTCCCCCAGCCCATGGAGCAGCCCACACTGCACTGTCTGCACTGCCTGCAGCCACCCACTGCACCACCCTGCAGCAATCCCAGCCAGCAGGGATGTCCCGGGAATGTGGAACACACAAAACTACCCAGCTGACCTCCAGCTGCCCCAAGACAAGGCAAAGCTCCCCGTGCCCACCCTGAGCCTGCCCTGCACCCCTGCCTGCTGTAACTCCTGGCTCTGCCACTGCAGGGGCCTGGGGACCTTGGGTGGATCACTCCAGCTTTCACAGCCTCTGTTTCATCAACCATGTCATTAGGCTAATGATAATTAATGCCTGCAAAGGGCTTTATGCTCTTCAGCTGGAAGGTGATAGTGAAGGGTAAATTATTGTTATTACCATAAACACAGGGTACCTGCCACTTACTGGGGTGGGACCTGCTTTCTGACTTGCCTCAGCTCTTCTTGGACTGGGACCAGGGTCAGGTGTGGGCTTTGCTTCCTCTGTCATTTCCAACTGAATCTGTGTTTGAGCCAGGCAGGGCTTGAGACCGAGAATTTTTCATGCAAAGTCTCAAAAATGAGGGTTCAGTTCATTCCATGGAAGTGTTCACATTGAGCACAGCTGGGGTACGATGGGAGAGGTTCCTTCACCATCTCCATGCCTTGATGGGCTGAGGCCAAGTCTATGATGTTCAACAGGTTAGTGTGCCAGGTCTCAAACCTGGGTCACAAGAGCCCCAGGGAGTGCTCTGGGCTCAGGGCAGAGTGGTCAGAAAGCTGCTCAGCGGGAAAAAACCTGCAGGTGCTGGTTGGCAGGGGGTGAACATGAGCCCAGGTGTGCCCAGGTGGCCAAGGAGGCTGATGGCACCTGGCCTCTGCCAGCCATGGTGTGACAGCAGGACCAGGGCAGTGACCATCCCCCTGTGCTGGCACTGCTGGGGCACCTTCAATCTCGAGGTCAGTTTTGGGCTCCTCATGACGAGAAGGACATTGAGGGGCTGGAGTGAGTCCAGAAAAGGGAATGGAGCTGGGAAGGGTCTGGAGGCCCAGGAGGGGCTGAGGGAGCTGGGAAAGGGGCTGAGCCTGGAGAAAAGGAGGCTCAGGGGGGGCCCTTGTGGCTCTGCACAACTCCCTGACAGGAGAGGACAGCCGGGGGATCGGGCTCTGCTCCCAGGGAACAGGAGGAGAGAGAATGGCCTCAAGCTGGGCTCAGGTTGGATTTTGGGTGTTCAAAAGCCATATGGATGTGGCACTTGGGGACATGGGTTAGTGGTGGCCTGGGCAGTTCTGGGGGAACCCTTGGACTCAAAGATCTTGGAGGGTTTTCCAACCCTAAAAAGTCTGTAATTCCATGATTCTATCTCCGTTCTCCAAGGGGATGGTGACCTCTACTTACTGGCTGTGCCACCCACTCCTTTGGTGGTGAAACGAGCTGAGCTGCACCCCTTCTGCAGTGCATGTGGACGTGCAGGGCTGTGTGTGCAGCAAGAACACGTGGGTGATGGGAAACTCCCTGTGCATTCCAGCAGGCATGCAGTGGGCAGGGTGCGCAGGCATCCCACACTGCTGCCCTGCAGCCACCGTGAGCCAGCACAGCCCCTGTCCCTGCAGCTGGGTCCCCACAGTGTCCCCCAGTGCCACACGGGGCAGCAGATGGTGATGGGATATGAGCAAACCCTTCAGCCCCAGGGGAGAATCCACATCCCACAGTGCAATTCCACATGTCCCAAACCTTCCCACCACAACTCATCCACTCCTCTCTCAGTTGTGGCTGTGCATCCCAACACCCTTCCCATGGCTCTCACACCACTTCTTCCTTCTGTTTTATTAAACTTGTTTGTGGCTCATATTTGGTTGGACAGTTGATTGACTTCATTGTTTACTTTTTTAAGCTCCTATTCCCTATGGACAATTTCAGTTTTCATTAAAACTCTTTCATCAGAAGGAGCCAAAATTGTCGAAGGCTGTTCCTGGGTTTTGATTAAAAGCTGAAATCTGCAGTGAAAAAAAAAAAGTATTTCCCTCCATTCTTTCCCATCCTTCCTCTCCATTTTTATTGAAATCTTCTGTACAGAAAAATCCTTTGCTGATCTGAGGAGTTGTCTCACACGGGATGGAGCAAGGGCTCATTTCCTCCAAGCCACAGAGCAGGAGCATCACTGAGCCATGCTGAAGGCTCACAGCAGCTTCAGACCAGGGACGTGGTGCTTGCCTGACTGTTGTGCCCAAGCTGGGATATCAGCACATGGCATTAAAATCACAGCTCTGTCCAAGATCTGAACACTCCCCACTGTTCACAGGTGGACCAGAAGCCCTTCCCACAGCTGGCTGCTCCAGGGGACATTTTGTCCATGTTCACATTTTGTCCACGCCATCTACATCGTTATCTATGAAAAGTAACCACCTCTTCTTCCTTCTCCTGCCCCAGTTCCTCTCTCTCAACCTCACAGTGGTTTCTTCCAGCCCTTGTTTCTGCTCCTGGAGGAAATGGGTTATCTTTCCTGTCTTTCCATATGTGCAGAATCGCAGCTCCTACCCCCCGGCTCGTCACCGCATATTAATGGGGAGGAGGCTGAGACTGAAATGTATCAAAATGCAAGAACTCAGCTTTGCTTTTGCATCCTCCAAAGCCTTATTTTGCTTTTTGGGCCAAACATATTGTGCATTTTCTGTAACAATGAACTTATCACACTTATTACGGTAAACTGAGAAGGCACCTCCCACAGTAGACAAAATTCCTGCAGATTGATTGACTTCAACTCTGAATTATTTTTGGATGCACTTACATTTTTCCCTGGGTTTTCCAACAAGGAGAATATCGTGACTGCAGCCAGTCCTGGTGTGAGCACAGCTGATCTCCAGGCAATGGGATCTCCTGCTGCTCTTCTGTAGACTGGGAGGGAGCAGCTGGCACTGTGTCCTGGCTCCCTGGGAAGTGCCAGGCCATTACTTTCCCTGCCTTGGACTCATCTGGACATACTCAAAAATATCTATTTTGCCACTCCAGAATAAGTCCATCCCAACACTGACCAGCCAAGGCACAGGGACTTTTAGGATGTCCCACCCAACCTGTGCTGCCACCCACTGAAGAGCAGTGCAGAAGTCATCCCGCTCTTGAGCACTGTCCCTTGGGTTGCTAACAGCAGGAGGCAGGGAGAGCCTCTGGAAAATGAGACCAAGCATGTATCCCTGTGGCTTTGCTCAGTCCTGTTCACCCACTGCTCCACCACAGCTAAGCCACCACGGCAAAACCCCGAGCTAAGCAAACATCTGGCAACTACAGCTGGAGCGTTTCCCTGTGTGACAATCCATGGGGACAGCAAACACTCCCCCCTTCTGACCTCCCCCCTTACCTTTGCATCTGGTTACACATTTCTCCCAACACCAGAGATCCACCACCACCTGCATCCATCACATCCCCACCCAGCAGTGTCCAACCACCCCTCTCCAGGGGCCAAGGACAGAAATAAGCATGCAAACACACCAGACAGGGAATAAAAGTGTTTTCCTCTTCACACAGATTGGCCAAACCTGGGAGGATGCTGCGTGGGGATGAATGCTGAGGATGCAGCAGCCCACTGCCAGCTGGCCAGCCTGTCCCTTGAAGCACATTTGGTGGCACGGGGAAATAACCACGGTGTCAAACTCTCTGGAGTTAATTCCTGGGAAATGAGTGTGCTGTGCCACGATGAGCACAGAACCCACCCCATAAGTGGCCCTGGACAGCCCCTGGCCCCTACTGAGGGCAGGATCTGGGGCAGCGGGAACTGTGTTCTTGCACATCACCTCCATCCCTCACCTTCAGAAATGAAGCGTGCAGAAAATGAGAGCAGAAATGCCTTCGCTGACAGGTTGGAATTAAGAGATTCCAGTTTTTTATAAACAGTCCTCAGATTTCCTGAAAGTTACAGCACCGGGCATCATTTGTATGCAGGATGTGTTGCAGCTCAAAGGTACCAGAACTAATGCTGTCCTGTTAATGAACTGAGTGAGTAATAGCCATGGGTATAGAAAGCTTATGTCTGAAACTAATCCTAGTTAATGAATCTATTGTTACAGGTATTAAATGGTGACAGGGGGTTTCATCCATCAGCCCTCCATTAATCACAGCGTCCCCGCCTATGCTTATTATTTAGAAGCCAGCAAAGGGATCTTAATGATATTAGTAATAGAGCGGTTGTGCTACGTGACCTGGGACAAGCTGGGGATTGGAGGTGATAAGTGTCTGATCGCATAAGGCATTTTAGAGGTGATCCAAGCAGCTCTGCTCCCCATGGCATGTTATCTTGTCTCTGCCAGCCTGCTCTGCTCAGCCAGCAGAGCACCGAGCCGTGGTGGCCACGCCAGAGCCTCCCCTCGCCTGCTGCTGCCTGCAGGAGATCCCTCAGCACGGGGGGCTCCACAAACCCCTCCCTGCAGACCCCCCCAGCTGCCCCAGTGTGCGGGACACAGCTCAGGGTCTGCCAGGGGTGCTCTCATGGGCACAGGAGAGCTCAGTCTGCACAAATAGCCAGGTGCAAGCCCACGTGCACGAGCACAAATACCCACCCACCCACACAGCCTCGGAGCAAATGACTCAAAGGTTTCTCTGGAAAGACGTGAGGAGCATCTGATATTCTACGCTAATTCTCCATCTGGACGTTCTCAGCGTGTGCATTGGGATGGGACTCGTCTCGTCATGGTCCCCTAAAATCAGAGATATTGCAGCCCAGTGGAGGGGCACCACCACTCCCAGGGCAAGACAGGGTGTCTGAGAGGGCCAGGGCAGTGTCTAAGATGAAATAGGCCACTGGAACTTCAGGGATGCCTTTTGCTCTCCACGAGGTTGGCTCCCAGTGCATGCAGCACGTTGGGGTGCTGATGGTGGGAATGAACCCCGGTTTGGCACAGCTTGGCTCTGAGCAGGAGAGGCTGCATGGCATGAGGGCTCTTGAGGGGGTCAAGAATGAATAGGTTTGGAGATGGTCTTGCTCTGAGGGTCCTGTAGTTCCCTCCATTCTCCTCCTGAAGATTGCTGTGCCCTGAAGATTTGTGAAGAGGTGAGGGATGCTCAGTGCATCAATGCTCACTGGCCCCCATGGCAGCAGCAGGGCCAGCAGCTCATCCTGGTGGGGTGGGCAGGGATGCTGTGTGGGTCGGGGCTTCCCCTCAGAATGTGAGTGCAAAATCCCAGAGATAAAAACCAGCAGCAGATGAACAACCCCAAGGTCCCTGCCCAGCTTTCATGTTCAGCCCCCTCTGCAGTTCATGGTCTGCTGAGTTTCCAGCTGACAGAGCAAGCTCCCCTGTTGGTGCCACAACTGCAACAATCCTGGTGATCTGCTTGAGCTGATGGAGCAGAGGGGTGCCACACACACAGCCAGGGCATGGAAGAGCAGCAGTCCCTGAGCTCAGTGCCCAGGTACCCACTGCCCTCACAGAGCTCACAGCACATGGAGAGCTTCTCCCCACCAGGCCAAGGCTGGCAGGGACAAGATGTGCTGGTTCAGTGACCAAATGCAATGCAGAGTCACTGAGACAAACACTCACACCTCTTCAAGTCTCGTTGGTCTCCATAAAACTCCTCCCGAGATAAAGGAGGCCAGTGACACCTGTCCTGCACCAGCCACGGTGTGACAGCAGGACCAGGGCAGTGACTGTCCCCTGTGCTGGCACTGATGAGGCACTTCCAGTCCTGGGGTCAATTTTGGGGCCCCCGTGACAAGAAGGACATTGAGAGGCATGTCCAGGGCAGGGAATGGAGCTGGGAAGGGGCTGGAGTCCCAGGAGAGGCTGAGGGAGCTGGGAAAGGGGCTGAGCCTGGAGAAAAGGAGGCTCAGGGGGGCCCTTGTGGCTCTGCACAACTCCCTTACAGGGGGGGTCGGGCTGTGCTCGCAGGGAACAGGGACAGGAGGAGAGGAAATGGCCTCAGGCTGGGCCAAGGGAGGCTCATGTTGAATATTGGGAAAATCCCTGTCCACTGCAGGGGAACTTGCTCTGGCAGCTGTTGTGGGAGCCCCACATGACACCCACCCTGTGTGTCCTGCTCTGGGGGTAGAGCTGAGCTGTGATCAGTGCTGTGTGTCCACACAAGTACTGGGCACCCTCAGGGTGTCCCTCCTCACTGCCCATCCCAAAATATTTATTATTTTATTGTTATAAAGGGTCATTCCATGGTGCACTGGCACCAACAAGCCGGGCATGAGGCAGCTCTGCAGGGAGGATCAGCCCTTTTCTGTTCTCTGCAAGGACTCCAAGATCTGCATTTCTGTGCAAGAAAACCAAGACAGGTGATCTGCCACTTGGTTATATTTTTAGGTTAATAACAGATGTGTAAATACATACATGTCTCATCTTCACAGGTACTCGGAGCCAGGAGCTCACCACTTGCCAATGTTTAAAACAAGCCCAGAGCTAACTGATAAACTGACTGTAAATCCAGCTCTAACCTGACCCTCAGCTCTCAGGCTGAGGCTGCAGAACTTCCTGCTCAACTGACACCAAAATCTGCCCACAAGCAAAGGGGTGATACCTCCAGCTCAGTGCTCATCCCAAACCCTCCTGCCACAAGAACAATGTGTTATGAGGGTTGTGTTTTCTTGCAATGTCAAGAAACCATTCTCACTTCCCTGCCTGCTCCAGGGAGAGAAGACAAATGAGGGCTCCAAGGGGTGCAGGCACCCAAACCCCAGGAGACTGCCCAGAAATCTCTTTGTAAAAGGGTAAGGAAACTCAGTGCCTTTGCCTTGTCAGTCTGTACTCACAGTGTTCTTACCCACCAAAGAAGGAAACTGCTTTTATCCAGCAAGGGGAGCTGAGATCCTCCCATCACCTGTGCCCAAGAGCTGCCGTTCTCAATGAAATCCCCAGGGATGCAGGGTCTGGCAAGCAAGGCTAAGCCCTGGCCAGATCTGGCCAGCAAAAGCAGCAGAGTTTGGTGTGCCCGTGCCCCATGAGCCCTGGCACGGAGCAGTACCTGGTACCTGGTCCCCAGTAGTGCCACGCTGCAGTAGGACAGCAGCCAGCAGAGGAGGAAAAGGGAAGAGGAGAGATAATTATTAGTGATTGAAGCTGATTGCATGAAAGAAGGACAGATGTTTCTAGTTGTGCTTGTGTGCCTGAGGCTATGGAGCCATGCAAGAGACCAGGGAAAACTCCTTCTCAGCCTGGGAATGCTGTGGCACTGAGCAGCATTCAAATGAGGGCTGAAACCCACACACAGTTCCCTCTGACTCATTCAAATCCCCCCAGGATCTGGTTAAATCTCCAATATTCTCACTCCTTCCATGCAGGCAGTGATGCCCATACAGGTCTCCTCTGGCCAGAGGCCACCAGGTGCTGCAGAGACCCCCCCCCAGCTTCTCTCCACACCCCAGTGGTGCAGCCATCCCAGGTCCAGGCTCTGGGAAATGATGGGACTGGAGAAGCACAGCCAGGCCAGGCAAAGCAGGTGGGGAGTTGAAATTTTGAGCAGAGCATCTATAAAGGCACAGGACTGAAGTGAAGGAAAGCTCCTGGTCACCCTGCTGCCTGCAAAACAGCCTTTTTCTGAGAACAGGAGACTTCACCAGTCACCATCCTCCCTTGCAGGACCTGGGATGGGGAATCCTGCTGATGTTTTCCTTGAGAAAGGCTGGTCACCCATGGGGAGAGCCAGCTGGTGTCCTCACCAGGCTGAGGAGAGGCTGTTTGAGGGGACACAAAGCCCCTGTGGTGTGTTCTGTGGGCTGCAGTGCATGTTTAATGCTATGAAATATGCAAATAGAGGCTTGTCTTAGCGATGTTACTGATGGTGGTGATGTGCTCCTGGCACCGGTTCAGCTGGCTCCAGTGCCGAGGCAGGATGGAGCCAGAGATGCATTCAGGGAACTAAACAGGGGGCTCGTCCCACCATGGGAGGAATCAGCCCCCACCCTCAGCATGGCCTGGCTCCCTTGGGATGGCCTGAGCTCCCCTTGGGCAGCCCTTGGAGCCACCATCCTCTTTGTGACCATCAAGAGCCCCAAGCAGCGCTCCAGGCTCAGGGCAGAGTGGCTGCAAAGCTGCCTGGCAGAAAAGGACCTGGGAGTGCTGGTGCTGACAGTGCCTGAACATGAGCCCAGGTGTGCCCAGGTGGCCAAGAAGGCCAGGGCCACCTGGCCTGTGGCAGCCATGGTGTGACAGCAGGACCAGGGCAATGACCATCCCCCTGTGCTGGCACTGGTGAGGCCTCTCCAGTCATGGAGTCATTTTTGGGCTCCTCATGATAAGAAGGACATTGAGGGGCTGGAGTGTGTCCAGGGCAGAGAATGGAGCTGGGAAGGGTCTGGAGCCTCAGGAGAGGCTGGGAAAGGGGCTCAGTCTGGAGAAAATGAGGCTCAGGGGGGCCCTTGTGGCTCTGCACAACTCCCTGACAGGAGGGGACAGCCGGGGGGGTCAGGCTCTGTTCGCAGGGAAGAGGGACAGGAGGAGAGGGAATGGCCTCAAGTTCTACTGGATGAGGATTGGACTGAATATTACAAAAAATTTCTTCACTGAAAGGATGACCAAGCACATCCTGGCACAGCTGCCCAGGGCAGTGGTGGAGTCACCATCTCTGAAGGAATTTAAGAAGTGTAGATGTGGCAGGGACATGGGTTAGTGATGGGACATGGCGGTGTCAGCTGATCTCGATACTAAAGGTGTCTCCCAACCTGAAAAATTCTATGGCTCTGCCCAGACTCCGGCCTGCTTTGGTTTCACTTGAAAGAA
>VZSR01001651.1:1267003-1282782 GCA_013398615.1 Brachypodius melanocephalos | reverse complement strand
GTCCCTGTCCCCTTGTCCCTGTCCCGGCCCCTCCCGGGAGCGCCGATCCGCGCGCGGCCACTGCCCCCTGGTGGGGACCCGCGGCGGGGACACGCGGTTGCCACGGAAACGGGACGTTCGCTCCATCCCCGCCACCGCGGGGACAGCGAGGGTCTGGAGGGGCCCGGGGGGCACAGCCGGCTCCTCACGGCGCGGTGAACGCTGTTCCCGAGGCTGGGCGAGGGCACGGCTGCTCATCCCACCACGAACCCCCACTGCCATGGAGGCACAGGATCAGAAACTGGCTTGGCTTGGAAGGGACCTTAAAGCTCATCCATTTCCACCCCTTGCAATGGGCCAGGGCACCTTCCAGTATTCCAGGCTGCTCCAAGCTCCGTCCAGCCTGGCCTTGGACACTTCCAGGGATCCAGGGGCAGCCACAGCTTCTCTGGGCAAACTCTGGGCACTCTTGACTCTTCAGTTTGGGAGAAAGGCCCTGATCTTCAGGACATCAGTCCTTCTCAGCTGTTCCTGCTCGTTTTGGGAACACCCATGCATGTACAGCCTTTGGATGGTCCTGGTGGCAGCCAGGCACCAGCCCCAGGGTTCCTCCACCTGCCACTGCCCTGCATTGGCCACTGCCAAGGCAGTGCTATGTTTTTCCTGCTGCCAAAAATCACCTTCCTCCAGTGGCAAAGGGCACTGAGCTAAGCTTTGTTCTTCCCACTCTGTAGACATTCCCTGGACATCCTATGTCATGCTCCCAGGCTGGGCTGGTGCTTCCATGCACCAGGGTACAAAGCAGTGTCATCTCCATGCCTAGCCACAGCTGTCCCCTGCCCATGGAGCAGATCCTCCAGCATTGTCCCAATATCCCAATGTCCAATGTCCCAATGCCCCCACCACTGTCCTGGCCTTGTCCCGACACCCTCACCACTGTCCTGGCCTTTGGCAGGGACCAGGAGCTGGAAGCTCCAGTTCCTCCTGTGCTCGCTCCTTGGGGCAGGACAGCTGGTCCTATCCTTCTGATGTCCTCCTGTTCCTTCCCACCCTGCAACGAAGGATTAACACATGGGTTGAGATAAGAACAGGTAAGTAACTGAAATTAAGTAAAACATTATAATAATAATAGTACCAGTAGTAATGAAAATGAAAAGGAAGATAACAAGAGGAGAGAGAGAGGAATAAAATCTGAGAGAAACAAGAGATGCCCAACACAATTGGTCAGCACCCACTGCCCAGCCTGGCCCCCAGCTTCCATTGGCTGCCCCCAGGCAACTCCTTCCTGTTTCTATCCTGGGCATGACAGGCTGTGGTGTGGAATATCCTCTGGCCAGTTTGGGCCAGGTCCCCTGGCCACCACTGGCAGAGAATGGGGTACTGAAAAGTCCTTGATTTAGAGAAAGCACTACTCAGCAGCAGCTAAAACATCACTTCATCACCATTATTGTCATTACAAAACCCTCTGAACTGTACAGCTACTGGGAAGGAAATTTACTCCACCCCAGACAAAACCAGGACACTCTCTGCCATGTCAGGCTGGCACCAGAGCAGATGAGGACTGTCCCCTGCCAGGGGGCAGTGCAGGTCCCACCCCTGAGGCTCTGATGCAGCCTCTAACCCAACCTCTGCTTTGCCAACCTGCACTGGCTGCACTGACCATGCTCCTGCAGACCCAAGGCATGGGACAACCCCTTCCTGCTGTTCCCCAGGCAGTGCCTGAGCACAGCTGGACCCACAGCAGCCAAGGCCACGCTCCCAGTGGCTGCCCCAGGCCATGCATGACCCTAAACCAACAATTACCCTGCAGCTCCTGCTACAACCTTGGCCAGACTCCTCTGCATTTTCCCCAAGACCAGAAATCACACTCTGGACCAAAGGGAAGCTCTTAACAATGGTTTAATCACAACCAAATCCTTTCTGCAGGGAGTTTGGAGTTTGGGAAATCACTGCTCAGTTTTTGTCCTGGTGTAACTTGGTGTTCCCAACTCATCTCAAAAAGCCTCTTGTTCTTTCATCACTTCTCCCCTCACACTGGAGAATAATATTTTCACTCACACGCTGAAATTAGATCCTGATGTTTCTGCCAGCAAGGCTTTCAATAACTCGCTTATGTTCCTGGATGGAATTGCCTGGCAGACTGCGCTCGGGGTGAGGGGGAGTGTGGAAAAAGACCAAGAATCTCCCACAGCAGCCCCCAGGCCATGCTGGCTGTTCCATCAGAGCCAGATGATGGATGAGCAGAGATTGGGCACAGGCAGGGGTGACCCCTCAGCACAGCACTGAGGGGATCCTCCATGAGCTCTGGAGGAACCAGGACTCCCTGCTTAGCCCTTTGCAGCTCCCTTACACATATCCATCACTCCCAGATCCTTCTAGCAACTCTCCAGGAGACCTGAGCTGCTCCCAGCCTGGAGGGCTCTGACAGCGGGGACACCAGTGTCCCTGCCCCGCTGGCACCCTGGTAGGTGCAGCAGCAGACCCCAAAGTGCTGTGGTGCCAGAGATGGGATTTACTTTCAGGGTTCCTCGAGCTCACAGCTTTCCTGCTGCACAGCACCTGGGCAGGCAGCACCTGGAAATCCTGATGATTGCAGGTGCTGAGCACACTCCCGGGTTGCCACAATGCTGGGCCAGGAGCCCCAGGGAACAGGCCAGCCCAGGGATGCTGAGAGGCTGCCAGGCAGGCAGCACGGAGCAGGGGATCCCTGCCAGCCCCGTGGTCCATCTGGCACGCTGAGGAGCAGGTTGGCAATCCCCACTCTGCAGCAACCTGCGTGGCAAGCTGCTGGGGACTCATCAAGCCTGGAAGCCACGGGTGCCCATCTGCCAGCCTGGCAAGGGCCGGGCAGCAGAGGAGCCCCGGCTCCCAGCACCAGCAGGGTGGAGCTGGGAAGCAGGAGAGCATCCTGCAGGCCACTGCCAGGAGTCTCAGCAAGCTTGGCAGGGGCTGGAGAGCCCCCACCACTCTTAGTCTCTCTCATATTTCAGGAAATCAATGTACGGAGGAACCTCCCTTGCCCATCAGGAAATCACAATTCTCCAGGCTGTAATTCCAAAGTTATCCACGAAGCACCTCTCCAGCCAGGTCACCTCAGCTCTGCTGTACAGCATCTCCTGAGGCTCCAGGCACTGCTGGCACTGCCCACACCTTCCACACCCCCTGGCACTGGTCACCCCCTGCCCCTGGCTGGCCCCAAGGCTCAAGGCCACCACTCCAATGCCCCTGTCACACACCTTTGATGGGGACTCAGCATCTCCTGTGGGCTCTTACAGCTGCAGAGCTGAACTTTCTGAAGGCACAAAAAGTTATTAATAAACAATGGGGAAATAATATCTGTCTCCTCATATCTTCGGGAGTATAATGGTCATTTTCCTTTGGTTTTTTCCAAACAGCTCATCCTCTGGCACAGACAGCATGTGGGGTGTTTCAGACAGCTATGAACAAAAAAGGCTGTTCATGGTCTCTCTGCATTCGATTCAGCTGTGTCTTAAACTTCTGATGGCTCAGAAATCTTCACCAGGATGGTACCAGTTACAGCCCAGATCCTGCAGAGGTTGCACACATGACTATCCCGAGGCTGTGGTGTGCTCCTTTGGGAGCAGAGGCCCTGGCAGGGTGCAGAGGTACCTCTGGGCAGTTCTTGCAGGTGAAGGGGGAGCCTGAGCCAGCAGGTCTGGCACTGCTGGTGTCACCAGTGACCTCCCTGCCCAGCAGATCACTTCCTCTCCTGAGTTCAAACCAGCCCTGGTTCTGCTGCTCTCATTCAGAGGAGCCTCTCAGAAGAATTGGCAGGAGTGGGGTTGGGGACTTGTGGCTCAAGCTTTCCCAGCCACCATAACTCAGCTGCCCTGCACAGTCCCTGTCCATAGTTTGTTCATAAAGCCACCCTTCAGCGAGCAGAGTGTCCCAGGGCACAGGGCAGGATCTCTGTGTGCACTGAGGAGAGCTGAGCCCCACTCAGCCATTCTCCAGCCCTGTCCCTCTGCTCCAGAGACAATGCTGCTTGGCCTGAACACCTCAGTGCTCTCTGGGAGGTGAAACCTCCTCAGACCTCAGGGCCAGGTGACCAGATTTAAGGTCTTCCAGCAGGAAGGTTGCACTGAGCAGTGAAGGACAACGCTGGCGTGGTGCATAATCGATCTTTTGTTTCCAACTGGATTTTGAAACAACACACACTGTAAGCTATTTTTTGAGTGTTTTTTTTTTTTTTAATCAAGTGTTGGGAACTGTCTCTCTTTCCACCTCCAACAGCCTGAATCCCTGCCTGTGCTTCTGGTGGCTTCAGCTGCTGTAAAGATGCCTGTAACGAGGAGAGGGAAGACCATCTGAGCCACGCCTGAGCCACGCTTCCCAACAGCAGCTGCTGCTAATTCATGCCACGATCAGCTGTGCAATTTGGAGATGTTTCACCTCCTGAATGCTCTGTCGGGGGGACAGGATTGGGCAGCCTGAGCTCAGCTCTCCCCTTACACCAAGCAGGAGTCACCTGGAGAAGGTCTGTGAAGGCCTCTATAAAAAGGCAGGAGTTGGATGTTTGCTGTTATTATGGGCTGTATTTTTCTCCTTCAGCAACCTGCAGTTTTTACCCCCTGAGGGAGGTTGCTGCTGCCATCTCTTGCTGGAGCTTCATGGGGTGGGAAGAGCTGGGTTTGGGTTCACACAGCCTCATCCCCTGCCCTCGGGGAGTGCACAGCACCACAGTGCTGCCGGCTCCACGGGGGACCTGAGCTGGCCAGGTGGGACCAAAACCCCCTGGAGCACCTGAGTCCTTCTCTTCCAGCCTATCCATCCACCTGGAAGGCACACAGGAGCACAAGGCTGGGAAGAGCTGCAGTAGCACAATCCAGTCCTGGACACCTTCTCTGCCTTCCAGGTGAGGGACTGCAATAAATGAACCACTCATGGTGGTGTTAAAAGTGCCACCACCCACCCCACACCTGGGAATTGTAGGGCCAGAACAGTCAACTCAGTCAAAGAGGAGAAAATGAAGGCATTGCCTTGGGATCGTCTGTTCTGGATGTCCCCAACAGGTTTTCTGTGATAAAAGGTACAGGAAGAAAATGACAGGATCATGCAGAGTCTGGAGTGCATATGGAGAGCCTGGTTGCTGCCTCAGTTTCCCCCCCTTGGACACTAAAAATAGTCCAGCACCAAAGATTCAAACAAATTATTTCCTAATAAGCATCTGTACCCCCTCTCAGACCAAGCTGGCCAACCCATCTTCCTTTCCTTTTCCCTAATATGCTCAGGTCCAAGGCTCTTCAAGAATCACCTTCACCCACCCCTCCTGGCCAGCCCAGAAGGGAAAAGAGCCCATCATTTTAAAATCCTGATATCACAATTGCACCAGTTTCAAAAAATGAGGTTTTTCCTACCCTGTGCTGGAATTTTTGTTTCCCTTTTCTCCCCCTTGCACCATCCCGTGCCTTGCTACCAAAACACTGCACCCTGGAAAGGATGAAAGCAACGCCCCACAACTGCCTTTTCTTCACTGTCAATTTTGTCAAACTGGAAACGTAAAAGATAAGCTTCTCCAGGCATTTTTCCCCCTCATTTAACTGAAGGCACTGTGGCAGGGGAACATCCCTCTGAGCAGCTGTGCTTCCAGGCTGCTCTGAGTGTCTCCTACCTGTGGAAGCAGATGGAGGCCAATGGCACCTGTGAGGCGTTGATCTCCTGTCTGTTGTTCTCTCTCTTTTTCATGAGCATCATGTGTTTATTCCCCCTTTCAGACTCACAAGTCCCACTGGAGTTGCCCCCTGTTTTTCCTTACTCTGGCTCTTCCATTTTTCCCGTATCCTGATTGAACTTATGCATCAGCAGGTTGTTCTGTCTGGGATATTTTTTATCGGCTTGTTGCTACTCCCTTATGAAAATTCCCCCAGGTTTTTAGCTGCACACTGCTCACAGTGCTTCTCTTCCCCTGCTTAAGCTGCCACAGCTGCTGCCAGACACAGTCCCTTGGAAAGTATCTGATCTCTGACCCCCTCCTGGAGCTCATCTCATTCTGCCCGTCCCACACAGACACATCACATTCTTCTGGATTATCAGTGGGAAATCACTGCTGGACACATTCCAAGATGCCACGAGCAGCAACAAGCTCAGCTCAGCACTATTTTGCCCCAAAAATAAGAGGAGACAGGACATTTTTTTTTTTATTTTCAGCCACTGCATGAACACTACTCCAGTGTCTTCTCCACCACAAAATTCGGGTCAAAAAGGGACGTGCCCTTCCCTGACCTGCTGAGGACCAGGGGATTTTTTGCTTCCTTCACATCAGGAGCACCCCTCGCCTCCTGCTCATCCAGCTTATTTCCCTAATTTTTGGAAAGAAGGAGCAGGAACTCAAGGCACTGGCAGTGCCCACTCTGCTGCCTCCCATAGGCCACCACAGACTCCAAAGCTCCGTGTTCAGCATCCTGCAGATCTTGTGTCTCTGGCACAGTTGGTGACACTGTAATAAACACTGAAACTAATAGCAGGTATTTGTGAGCCGTGTTTTGTTCTCTGCAAAATGTTAATGGAGAAAAATCTGCAGCACCATGCCAGGAAATCTTTTTATATCTTATTTCCAGACTACCCTAATATCAATTTATATCTGCAACTCAATTAATGTTCTGGTATAGGCAAATTAGCATCCCCAGGTCCCTCTTGTTTCAGAAAAGAGAGTCCCCATGGAGAGAGAAAGTCAGGCACAGCCCCTCTCAGGGGCTCCAAATTGATCAGTGCAAGACCCCAAACACACAGAGATCCCCTAAATAACCAGGGAGTCGCTTCAGACATGCCCTGAAGTACCTTTTGTGTCATAAAGCAGCACTTAAACACCTCTTGAAATTGGTAGTGAGGTGCATGACACTTCACTTGTAAATCTGCCTGCTAATAAGTTCATCATGCTTGAACTCTATAGATTTTAAAATATGAATCAGACCAGATGATGTCACTCAGCTGTGCATGCATCCGATGGATTTTATGCTCACAGAAGCAGCAGGATGCTGCAATTTTAATTTAAGTGAAAAAAAGGGAGCTGGTCTTAAAAAATAATCAGAGCCTGTTCTGAGCCTTCTGAGGACACTGCCTCAAATTATGCTAGGGGAAGTTTAAATTGGATAATAGGAAAAAGGGTGAAAGGGTGGTTGGGCATTAGAACAGGCTGCCCAGGGCACTGGTGGAGTCACCATTCCTGGAAGTGTTCAAAAAAAGTGTGGATGTGGCACGTGGGGATGTGTTTTAGCAGCAGCCTTGGCAGTGCCACGGGCCAAAGTGTAGGGAATAGGGCAACCCCACATCCCTTCAAAAGCCCTGCACAGCACAACCCATTGCAGGCAGGGTGGGAGCCTCTGTTCTATGGTTGGGCAGAGGCAAAGCCCTGGAAATTAAAAAAACTCCTCTTGTAAGTCTCCTCAGCATGCTGGCAGCATCCCGAGGACAGCGAAGACGTTACTTAGGAAAAGTACTTTTGAAAGCAAACAGCTCCATTTCCATACAGAACAGCCCCATCTCCGAGTTCATGTCCTGAAATAGCCCCGGGAGCCATTTCCCAGCAGGATTGCACGGGAACCTCCCCCTTTCTCCAACACAGCCTCTGTGTTTTCATCTGCATTGATGGGCAATGAATAACCCAGGGACACATCTGCAGGAAAACGCAGGATGCCCTGGAAAATGCTCCAAGCCCAGGATGTGCCCATGGCCCCCGGTGCCTGCGTGTGTGGGAGCTGTGTCCCACAGAGCCCGGCCACCCGTGAATAATCCTAATGAACAACTTGCCAATTAATTCACCAAAATGATTTTCCAGCTGTCTTCGAGCTGAGCACGCAGTCAAGAATCTGCTGCAAGTGGTGATCAGGAAAAGGCAGAGGTAGAAAGGTAGAAATGGTTGAAATGGTTGCCAGCTGTTGATCCAGGGAGTGGGCAAGCTTGGTGGGAGCATCCCTGTGGCTGCTGGAGCAAGGAGCCTGCAGTGGAATTAAAGCCCTTCCAACCCTACAGGAATGACCAAGGGCTGGCCCTGCTTCCCCACCATCACTGGGTAGAGGATTTACGTCCCCAGAGCAAAGGAAAATGGCTGATGTCTCTTGACCTGGGAGAGGCTCATCACATGCAAATGGGAAATAATTCCATTTAATCTGGGAGGCATGAGTGAGCTGTATGGCTATTTCTGAAAGAAAAAAAAAATAATAAACCACAGAAGGGCTGGAAAAATTAAAGCCAGTAACTATTAGAAGCCACTTACTGCAACTTTTATGTGTCACAACTCTCACCCAAATGCTCTCTGCTGAGCCCAAAGACTATGGTGAAGCTGAATATTCCAATCCTGTAAAACTCAGCTGCCAGCAGAAAGTGACCAGCAGGGCCACTGGAAGGGCTGGGATCCACCATGGTCCCCCCCAGATGAACATGGTGAACCACAGACTTTGGGTAAGATGGAAACCCTCAGGTCTCTGTCAACCTGAGGAGGAGGTTCCTCCCAAGGTTCGTGCTCCATTACAAGACTTAATAGACAATTCAGGGCCAGTGAAGACTCTCTGTCAGAGGTGAAAGCATGGTCCACCATATTCCACCTCCAGGTGCAACAGGCCTGAAATAATTTGGAGAAAGGAAAACCCAGAAAGGCAGGACGAGTGTTTCTGCAGATCCAAACAGAAGCTCAGTATGTGCTGTTTAAATGCAATCCCTGCTCTGGGGCAGGAATTCCTCTTTTCAGCAGGATCAATGTGAAGGGGTAGAGCCTCAGAGTGAGATGCTCAGCTTCCCTGGCCCTGCCCAGGCCACTCCTGGCACTGACACCTCTCCCCTCTCTGCATCACCCCCATTTTAATTCCCAGCCCCTCCATCTCATTGCATCTTGCAGCTACTTCCACACAATCAGGGCACACGCTATGGCAAAAGTCCTTCAGCTCCCTGTGCCAAGGATGAAGAGCTCCTTGACCTCAAGTCAAGGAGGTTTTCCAGCCCCCAGAAGACTTTTGTAGCTTTTCTTCCAACTCTCTTTGTGCTTCTACAGGCCCTGTCAGAGGCTGACAGCAGAGCTGCTGTGTTGTTCCTGGAATAGCTTTTCCAATGCCGTGTGAAGGATCTAGGTCACTCCTGACTCTTTGCTATTCCCCTTTTTATAAACCCAGTGTCAGGCAGATACACAGAATGACTCTGAAGCTGCCCTGAATGATGCTTTGTGAGACTGAGCCTCTCATGTTGGAGTATGCATTTTCCAGGCTCTCAGGAGTGGATTTGTGGATGGCTCTTCAAATACAGCAGCTGGACTGGGGCTATTTAATGGCCCCAAGGGTTTGGCAGCCATAAGCTGCCCTGATCAGGATTTTTGTCACCTGCAAGCCTTACTGTAAATTTTAGGATTGTTACCATCTTTACTAAAATTATTTCACAGTTCTGTCTTTCTAATTTCTGGTCCAGAAATTAATTTCTCCCAGTAGGAGCAGCACCTCTCCTTCATCTCAGCACTTTGGCCTTCAGTCACAGATGGACTCTACATCCTGGTTTGTCGATTCTGTATTCCTTCAATAAGCTAAAATAATCAGTGTTATTTTGCATTCTAAAGGAGTATTCTGTTCAGAAGGGACTAAAAAGGTGCCACACCTGCTGGAGGGTGAGCCCAGCTAGCAGTTGATGAAGGAGCTGCAAATTATTCGCTGCATTTTTCAGGGAGAAAAATTTAGTCAGAAAAATTGAATGGAGACTACTGGGTGAAACTTTGTTTTCAGATACTCAAAATGGTCACATCATTGCAAGGAGAGTAGCAGCTGGAATCCATCCTATTTCAGTGGAAAAGGAGGGGAAGAAATAGTAAATTGATGATCTCAAATTATTATGTATGTGTCAAAGAGCAATAAGGGCAAACAAATAGCAAGACACATAAATAATAACATTTTATATTGATCGGTGAGTCCAAGATGACCCTGAATCCAAGCAATGCCAGAAATTCAATGGGAGGTTTGAGAAAAGATGACTCAAATTGAATCAATACCTTGAGCTGTTTCCTCTGTCCAATAGTTTATTATGATTCCAAAAAAAATCTCTTGCTTGAATTTTTTTACAGTAATTCAAGAAGCTGAGCAGGTGCTGTGCTGGGGGAAAGGGCAAAAAGGGAAGAAGGGCGAAAGTGCACGAGGGGGATGGAACATGAGAACTCCTAAATTAAATTAAATTAAATTAGATTAAGTTGCTCAAATGGTTTCAAAGTTTGGGTGGGAGTGGAAAGGTCGAAAACTTGATGAAGATTTGCACCCAGCTCAGCCTCGCTGGGTGTCAGGGGACAGGACTTAGGGAGGTGATTTACACTTTTCCCTCCCTTGGGAAGGTTCCCTCTGCTCTCTTGGCACGGACACCGGAGACAGGGAGCAGTGAATGCCCAGCTGTGCCATGTCCCTGCTGCTCTGTCCCCTGTGCCCCTTCCCTGCACCCCAGCGCTGCTGGCCCCCGTGCTAATGACCCATCACAGCGGCTTGGCGTGTCCCGGGGAACGGCGTCTCTTCCCGGGATGTGGATCAAAGAGGGCTCTGGAGCCGTGAATCCCTGCGGGAGGATGAGAGGTCGGCTCGGATTAAGACGTGCAGTAATTTGTGAAGGGTACGAACAGAAGAAACGAGCTATTAGGGGAAGGATTCGTGGCTGGCGGGATCAAAGAGCATCAGTAGGAAATGTTTAGAAGGCGCTGGGAACAAAGGGAATTCAAACCCATATGAGTCTATTAATAGACACAGGAAATTTATTAACAGAGGCAACAAATCAAGTGTTCAATAACTTCCTAAATTCAGCTTTTGCAGAGAAACCGGATCTCTTTTCATAAAGCTGATGAAGGACCTGCAAGACTGCTATTAGCCAAGAAATTTAAACAACATACCTAAAAATACACTGATATTTTACACCTACACCTGGATAACCCAAACACAATTATCCTTAAAGTGTTGACAGAGGTATATAGCAAGCTCTGGAAATACCAAACAACTGCTGAGTTAGGACTGAGCTATTGTGACAGCCTGAAATCAGATAATCATGGGTTGTATATTGATATTAAGTAATAATTAGATAATAATTTCATATTAGAATAACAGAAGGATTATAAATATATACCCAAGCTTGGTGAGATGCTAAGCAGCAAAGGTGGGGTGGGATCAAGAAAACAGCAGCTCTGGGAAGAAATTCAGGGTGAGCAAAGCAGACCTGAACTGCAAGGAGTGACTCTGTAACAGAGGGGTTTTAGCTTAAACTTGGGTGTATTTACTGACAGGAACAAGAACATTTAACCAGGACAGGGGGTGCAAGCCCTGGACATGGCACAGTGACACCCTGGCACTTTGGACCCAGGCTTGGCATCCACCTGGGATGTGGAAAAGACAGAAATGGTTGCATAGAGCCGTGTGAAATAGGAGAAATGTGTTATGATGAGAAAATGTGTTCTTTTGCCTCATGAGGATATTGGGGGCTCACAGGGGTTTGCAGCAGGCAGCCTTTTTAAGAGGATCACAGGACAGGGAAAGGCAGAGCTGCCTGCAAACATCTGGGACATGAGGCCAGGAGAATTCTCAGTACCAAGAGAGCATTCTGGCATTCACAAAGGTGATTTTCCAGGCCATGAAGTCTTCAGAACAAAAATTGACTCTTTTGAGCAGACAGACCCTGGTAAATTCAACAGCTGGTCTCAATATGAGATTGCTTTGGGAAAGGAAACTTATGGCAGGCCCTGATCTGCTGATTGTTGGGGCTTTAATCTCTGTAAATAACCTTTTCCTCTGCCTTTTTGTGGCATGGGGAGAAGATTCCCATCTCCCTTCTCCTAGAAATATGTCAAAGTGTATATCTGTGAGAGAAGCAGGAATACTGGGTGCACATGTTCCTTTAGATCTTTCTTCTCTACATCCATCCCTGTGCCCTCTTTTTCACCTTTTTATGAAGTATCATGTTCAGGATAAAAAGGTCATGGACCAGGGTACATTAGGCTTTTTCTTTCAAGCAGAGAATGCTCTATATTTTCGTCCATGCCAGACTGTGGATCAATTTGTGGCAGAAACCAAAGTTCATTAATGGGAATACTGCAAATAGTGAGAATGGTCTAGGAGGACATTTGATGCCAGATCGCTGCAAGGCACTAACCAGGGAGGAAAAGGGAGGGGAGAAGGGAAGACAGCAGGAGGTTTTCTTCTCAGTCATGTTGCTTTATATCCCACTCCACCCTCTCCTCCTGCAGGTCCTGCTCCAGTGTGTCCAACATCCTGTGCACCAGTGCCCTTTTGAGGGGTTCCCTCCCAGTCGTTCATCCCCGAGAGCTGGCCCAAACCAGGCTGCAAATGTGCTGAGCTTTCCTGGCAATGCTTCAGAATAAATGGCAAACCATTTCTGTGGCTCATTTCCATTGCAGAATTAATCAAACCGAATTCCTGGGGTGCTCATATGGATGTCATATGTAAATCCCACTGCTCACTCCAAATCAAAGCCAATGGAGAAATTTTGCTCCTGTCTGCATCTTGCAGCTCTGAGCTCTTGTGCATTTATTCCGTTAAAGAAATCCTGATTACTGTGGACAGGAGGGAATACCAGAGTTGATGAACACCATGGTAAGCATTGGTAATACTTGTGAATTTATAGAGAAGGTGCTCAGGTGCAAGGATGAAGCAAACATACTTCCATGTCCTACCCCAACAAGTACTGCACATCGTAAAACAGAAGCCCTCACCAGCATTTCAAACTGTCCATCCCTCAATGTGAGTATTTCAAAACAAGAGGTTACAGAAGCCTTCACCAGCATTTCAAACTATCCATCCCTCAATGTGAGTATTTCAAAACAAGAGGTTTTCCAGGCCAGTGCTGGCCCTCAGCAGTGACCAGTGTCACCATTCAAAAGGAGACATGAGAAACTCCAAACAGCATCTCTGGAACAGTTTCAAGGAGTTTTCTCCCCCACTATTAGAAATCCCAGCCTGTTTGATGAAGTATATGTCTTTATTTGTTGGTGGGGTTTTTTTGTGGTGAGAGACAGGCAAATACAGGTTTATATTGCTCTGAGAGTACTAATCCCTTTTTTCTCCCCTTGAGAAGGGGGCCAAAGAGCTGTGGACAAATTGCTGGACCCCAGAAGTTAGCTGCTGATCAGGTAGAAGCTCCTTTAGCCTTGGGCAAGACTTTCAGCCTTGCAGTCGCTGAACCAAGTCCAGCATCTGAACCAGGACAGCGTGAGCACCTACAGGGTGTCTCTGGCCTTTAGTTCAGCCATCAGTTCTGGTCCCTTGGGAACACTGCAGCCTTTATCCCATCACAGTGATGCCATTCACGCCCCCAGAGGAAAAGGGAGGAACACAGGAATGGGCTGATGTGGTTGCAGCCCTTCCTGAAAGGCTGGGTAGTGGTGGGAAGGTCCCACCCTGGAGCTCTTGCCCACCCTGTGCCTCCCTGGCTGGCAGCAGGTTTGGCAGTGAGCAGATGAATCACAGCTTGGCCTTCTCTCTGTCACAGATAACAAAGCTGGAAGCCACACATATTGCAGAGCTTTCCAGGAACAACCTTTCCAGACTCCACCAAGCCCTGTCCACACCAGGGGTGTTTCCCTCTGATCTTTTGAGCTAAACCACTCAAGCCTCCATTTAATCTCCCAGAACAAGAAATCATTCAGGGGGAGACTCCTACATTAGCCATGTCACTCCAAGTGCTTTGGAAATTGTTCAGGCGCTTTCTCCCTGAGAAGACTTGTCACACGTTCTGTGTCACTCCAAAGGTATGTAGGAAAACATACAGGAAAATATATTAGGAAAAAACTCTTCCCTGTGAGAATGGTGAGGCCCTGACACAGGTAGCCCAGAGAGGCACTACCACATCCCTGCAAGTGCCCAAGGCCAGGCTGAACAGGGCTTGGATCAACTTGGGACAGTGGAAGGTGTCCCTGCCAATGGCAGACAGGTGGAACTGGATCATCTTTTCCTCTTCCAACCCAAACCATTCTGTGATCCTATGGTTTCTCCACTGCCTCACTGAAATACCTGGATCACGAGACCCAGGTCTACCCCCCAGGGGTCCTTTAGACTCACTGACCACTCACTTGAGTATTTTAAAAGATGTGAACTTCATCTCCAGACCATAAGAATTCTGTTGAGATTATTCTTTTTCTGGGCAATGCAGCAAGCAGAGCAAGGACAGGATCTCCTGCTCTATATCCAGCTGTAGCATGAGCTGGTTGCTATTTCAGGTGAACAGCTTCCTTCAGCTGTGATCCCTACAGTGGAAGCAGGGCCTTCAGCAGGATACTGCACAGAGCAGATGGGAAATGGCATCCTCAGCTGGGAGCCTGGAACACCGTGTCCTGACTGGCAAGGGTAGGAGATGGCTGCACCAGGGGAGGGTGCAGGGCTTGGGGAGAGCAGAGGGTGGGCTCTGCTACAGACTGTTGTGTTGGTGAGGCAGCTGTGGGGGTGTTCGTGCAAGGGCTAAAGGGCTGTGGAAGGGGACAACACTGGTGGGGTCTGTGGGGGCAAAGCTGGCTCTTGCATAGCCCATGTCACACAAAATCACTCCTTGGGTTGGAAAAGCCCTCTAAGATCAAATCCAAGAGTTACCCTGGCACTGCCAAGGCCACCACTAACCCAGGTCCCCAGGTGTCACATTTATGCATCTTAAATCCCTCCAGTTACCTCACCACTGCCCTGGGCAGCCTGTGCCAGGGCTGGACAACCCTTTACATGGAGAAATTTTTCTCGGTATCCAATCTAAACCTCCTGTGGCACAACTTGAGGCTGTTTCCTCTTGTACTGTCACTTGTTACCTGGGAGTTCCCAAGATAAGGGGTGGCAGGGCAAGGTTTTGGGGTACCATGTGTAGGCTCTGGTTGTTCTACAGGACAGAGAAGGTCCATCTCTAGTCAGGAGGCAGCACCAAGGATGCTCATGGGGTCAGCTCACTCAGGGTCCTCGGATGGACCCTGGAGATGGTAATTGAAGGTAATGAGGTACAACAGTGGCACAAGGGATCCCTTTAACTCTAGGACTCCTTTACGGAATCATTGGGGTCTTACTCTGTCTGGGGAGAATCTGGGGACACTTTGCAGATACATCTGCACATCTATGGTGTCTCTGGCTCAGATGGCACTGCAGGGAGAGGTCCTGCCCAGGCTGGGAGGAAAGGGAATGTCTGGGGATTGCCTATCCCCAGCATTTGGCTGTGCTGTATGGAGTCCCCCCCAGCCCTGGCTGTCCACAGTGGGGAGCCAGATAAGGATGGACATCACTCTGCAGTACCCAGAGGGTCTCTGGTGGGAACAGGGGATCCAGCAGGTCGCAGTGGGGTTCTGCCCTATGCCCAGAGGGTCCTGGCTGGGCACTGGGGCACCCACTCCCAGGTGTGGAGGGGTCTGCCCTGTGCCCATGTGTCCTGGGTGGGCACAGGAGGTCTATCCCAAGGCTGGAGCGCACGAGTGCAGCAAGTCTGTCCCGTCTCAAGGGTCCTGGGATGGCACAGGGGAGTCTGTCTCCAGGTTGGGGCTCACAGTGGGGGTCTGGCCCCGTGCCCAAAAGGTCCTGAGACAGCATGGAGAGGGCTGTCCCCAGCCTGAAGATCATGGGGGGGTCTGCCCTATACCTGGGGGGTCCCTTGAGGGCACAGGGGTTCCTCCGCAGGACGGTGAGGACGCTGCGGGTCCGTTCCGTGCCCAGAGTGCGGGGAGGGGACGGGGGTCTGTCCCCGCGTGAGGACGGTCCCGAGCGGGCATGGCCGGGGGCGGCCCGCGGGGCGCAGCGGCCGTGCGGGGGTTTGTGAGGGACGAGCCGAGCGGAGCCGAGCCGGGCCGAGAGGAGCCGAGCCGG
>VZSR01001651.1:1256738-1266903 GCA_013398615.1 Brachypodius melanocephalos | reverse complement strand
GGGGTGTGTGTGCCCTTCCTGCCCCACGAGCCCTTTGAGGCTCGGTGACACCCTCCTGGCACCTCAGTGTCTATGTGGAGCTGATCCCTGGTGCCCCGAGCGGGTCCCTGCGAGATCCTGCTGCTGGAGGTAGCAGGGGTGACCCCGGGGAGCAGCCGGAGAAATCCCGTAACCACCATGCCTGGGGAAAAGCTGCGCCTCCTTCGCAGCCGCCCCGAGTCGAGTGCCGGGATAGAGCTGGGAGTGAGACAAGATTTGAGCGTTTCGTGCACAGTGAGATGTTTAAAAATAACCCCGGTGACGGCTGGCTCCTGCCGCGCAGGTTTAATCCGCAAGCTCTTTGAAGCTCCCTGTAAAACTGTGGCAGCGCTTTGGAGTCTGGATGACTGAAAGTAGAGCTGGCAAATCCGAACAGGCGGCCTGAGTTTGAGATGCACTGAGCAGCTTGGCTCCCTTGGGCCTCGGTTTAGGTTCAGCAGCTGAACATAAAACTATTTCCATGGGAAACGTCGGGATGCGGAGACCCAGCTCTGGGGTCCCCTGCTTTGATTTTTTAGCTGTTTCTGTTTACTGTTGTTGTTTATAGTAAACAGCGCGCACTGAGTGGCTGGGAACAGCCATGTGGTCGCTGCAGTTCGCAGCCAGTAATATTTGGGGAAAATGTTCTCCCACCTCGGTTCAACGCCTGAGCGCCGGCTGCAGGCTGGGCCTCCTCTCGCCTTCCTCTCCTCTTACTCTCAGCTTCTGCTGGCCAGGCTGTGCTGTCCATATGTGTTTGCTGGATATTTGGAGTATGGGATGGTGGTTTCGTTCCTTGTGCTTCATCTCAGGCACTGGCGTGTGGCTTGGTGTTAATATGGGGAGCAAAACTTGGCTCGTGGGGGTCTCAGCTTGGGACAAGCTGCCATGGTATAACAGCCCTGCATGTGCTGGTGGGCAGTTCAGGATCTGCCCAGTAGATGGTATGAAAATGCAGATGGAAATCAGGGAGTCCCTTACAACGGGCACGAGGGAAATACAGGTACTTCTGTCCTATTTAAAGTGTTTATTTAATGAAAAGTTAGGGGGTGTTCTATTTGTTAGAGATAGGCTGAAACTTCATCCTCCTGGTTTGGTACTTACATCTTAGCAAGCAACAATTCTGCATCTTGATAATCTGCTTTTCTTGAGGCACTTCTGTAGAAACCTGATTAATTTTGCAGGATAATATGGTGTCTATAAGTAAAAGATGCTGTTAGGGTATTAAATGATGATCTTATTGATCAATTAGCTGTGCTTCAGTCTAGACAGGAGTGCTCTGGGAGCTGTGCTCCTGCCTCTTTGTAATTTAAAGGAATGTCTGAAACTTTGTTTCATAGTCTCAGACATCAGAGACCTCCAGAGATGTCCTGCTTGTTTCCCAAGCCTGGGTAAGGTCAGGTAGACTTCGAAAACCCTTCTTTCAAGGATCTTTGCGATGGCAATTCCACATGCCGTGCAGGTGATGTATGCCAATGGGGTAGGACTGTGTCAGTGAGGTTCTGCAGAGCAGTTATAATAAGCTGGGCCCAAGTGACCCCGTTTTGGGTATATCTCAGCACTGTTATGTGACGAGGAATGCAGATCACATTTTTGAGTATTTGTGCTTTTAACTGTGTGTTTGTGACAGAGGACTTGGCATGCTCGGTGAGCTCCTGTTTGTAAATCTGGAGTAGTTGCTAACAACGTGAGCTTGGAGCTGTGCTGAGTTAAACCTTGGCATGTTTGAGCTGTGATGTTTACATATAGCACCCTGTCTTTTCTCCTTTTCCTTACCTGCTACTGAAATTAAGTTTTTGCAGTAAGAGAAAAGGAGTTTGAGTTGTTTATGCATCTCTTTATGTTTGAGAAGTTTCCTGACAAGGAGTGGTCCCTGAGAAGTGAGGGAAGATGCATTGAGGACAGAGCAGCAACTCTGGCTGCTAGCTTCTCTTGTGAGGTGATTAATCTCCTGCATATATAAGACATGCCAAGGTAAAAATCATCTCCACAACTGAACTGTCAGTGTAGCAGAGCTGTAACTCTGACCCCTCCTTCACCCCAGCATTGCATCCTGGTGTAGCACCTGCACTCCAGGCTGGAACATGAATGTTTCATCCCCCTTTGTTTGCAGGATAGCACAGCCTAATCCTAAAGGAAATGCTTTTTCTGGGTTTAATACAGTTGTAAAAAACCTGCTTTCTTACCCAGCTTAAATATCTACCAGTGGAAGCTGTTAGAGGACATCTGCACTATGTTTAACCTGATAGTGCAAGTCAGAGCAGCAGGAAGCACAAGAAAACTTCCCTGTGTATCACCAGGTCTCACTGGGCTTGGAGTGAACAAATCCAGTGACCTGAGCTAGTAGTGTCAGAATGGTATCTGGTGGGGGCACCTGAGCACTGGAGATCAGCACCTCCTCCTCTTTGCAAAGTTGTGCTTTGTCCTGGGTGGCAATCTCCCTTGGCAGGACATTTCAGAGGTGGTTTCAGTGGTGAGCAGAAGGAGAGATCTGTACAGGGACATCACTGCAGCCTGGCTAATTCCCAGAGATCTCTATCTTCATTCCGTTCCCTTAGAAAACAGAGTAATACCTCTTTTACCGAGATTTCGTATACACACCACCTCTAGCAGATTTAGACACTGTAATATACAGTTTGCAGTCTGCAGGGTTCACTCAGGCACCTACCAAATGTTTCTGCCTCTCTAGCAGGAATTTAAGAAGACTTTGTGTCTGTACCTCTGCTCTTTCTGGGCTGAATCTCACATTTTTATGCAGACTCATCCTGAGCAAAAATCAAGAATTTGGCTGAGAACTGAAGGAAAAGATGAGCGTCCGTTTTGCTGCCTCTGCTGTTTGCGTGGCAGCCTTGTCCAACAGGCCAGATGGACAGGTGATGTCTGAGCTGCTGCAGAGGAGTCCGAAGCACTTGGCTTCCTGAGAGCTGGCTGGATCAGCAGAGGGAAGTGTCCCCTGCAGCTCCACAGCCTGGCTGGTAACTTGTCACTGGAGATAAGGAAACAGAGCAGAGTCGATGTGGTCATTGCCAACACAAGGGAGCTGACGTGGGAGTTCAGGGGAGGACTGTTTTTCCCTGGGATAAGTACGCTTCTGCTTCTGCCGCTCTCCATTTCTTGCTGAGAACTTTTTCTGTTTGTATTATAAATTGAATGGTGTTACCACCAGTCAGAAACTAAACTCCTCCCAGCCAATGTGCTCAGAGTTACCCAGCTCCAATTAGCTTGTACATTTTCCAGACTGCCACAGTGGGAACAGCCCAGAAACCTCCCTGTGGCTCGGGTTTGTTTTCAACAACGGAAACTGTAGGAGTAGATGCCAGTGGAAATTTGTGAAGTTCAGTCTTTGCCCATTGAGTTTCATGCAATTCCTCCTCTTTCCTGGCCCTTCCAGGTTTCACTGGACACTGGTCCTTTTTCCTGGATATCGTGGCAAGGGAACAAGTTTGGTTCACCCATTTCTGGAGTCATATCTGCTGTGGTTTGCTTCAGGATGGAGAGAAGTAGGTGCATCCTTCTGATTCTCAGGGTGCTGCTGATGTTTAACTCCAGGAAAAAGTCCAGTCAGGAAAAATGGGGTTTGTGCCTGGGGGGAGCTGGGGGATGCTTCCGATGTTTGAGTTCAGTGTTAGCAGAGGCTGCACAGGGTGAAGCCCATCTGTGCTCCACTGAGCGAGCCACGGTCCCATCGGCTCCTTGCAGTCCCCTTCCTGTTGCCTGCCTGGACAAGGCAGTGCTGGAACACCTGCCACCAGTGCCTGACTGGCTTTCATCCACTCTGCCCTCCCCTGTGCCACCGCCGCAGGGTGTCCCTGCTCCTGGGCCTCCCTCCCTTCCCGTTTGGAGCAGCCCCTGCCTCCTCCCCCCATATGCTGAGCCCTGAGCAGTGGGATGCGCATCCAGCTGTGTCTGCAGTGAGCGGGAGGGCAGCCTGTGTTCCCTCTGCTCCCCCTCGCTCCCTCCGGGCTGTGGGAGCCTCTCTGGGCCGCTGCCAGGGCCTGCCTGCCCTCCCCGTGTCCCTGCAGCTGCGGGGAGGCCAGGCCAGGCCAGGCCAGGGGACAGGGCTGGGCTGCACACACCATGGGGGACACAGCAGCACTTTGGGGCAGGAACCCGGGCATGGCTCTGGCTCCGGGTGACACAAAACGTCCCCACAGTGCAGTTCAGTGTCCCTGAAACCAGCTGGTCTGCAGAGGTGATGGCTCAGGGTGAGGGTGGCTACCTGAGCTCAGCCTGAACGCACTGGGGGAACTCTACAGCGTGCTGGGCATCTCCCACCAGTGCTCTCTTCCTGCAGTCACTGCTGCAGGGCCCCTCGCTCCCCACTTTTGCCTTTCCTGCCCAGCTGCAACACATAAGGTAGGAGAAATTTCTGCTCTATACTCCTTAGTTAAGTGAAGGAGTAGAGAGCAGGCAGAAGAGGTGATGGAGTCTGATGTGGACCGAGGAGGAAGTTGTACCAATTCCACTTTCTAAAAATAAGTCGAGTGGCTGTTCATGCAGCCCAGAGACTGCTGCTCTCTCTACTCTGACTGTGGTTGCTTTTTTTTTTTTTTGGTCTTGTTACAACAAATCTAAGATGCTGCAGTCCATTAAAATTGTGCAGTGGCTGTGTCATCGGAGAGGTATCTGTGGAGAAAGTGTTGTGGTTTCAGTATTTCTAGAAGTGACCTTGAAGGATAACCCATACATAATGTTTCCTAGAGGTTTCTCTACACACAACTCCAGATGTGAAGTCCATGTTGTCATTTCCACAGCTCCATGCTGGAGGGTTTTGCATGGCTGTACAATCCACATCTCCTCCAGCATGGCAGGGGGTAGCAGCTCACTTGATGGGGGATTGCCATGCCTGGAGAGGGCAGGAGGAGCTTCTTTCCCTTGGGCATTATCCAAGACTGTACATCTGGGCAGTCCCACTGTTGTTCCAGCATTATGGTGGGGTTGAGGAATGGCTTTTGAATCTTGGCTCCTTTTCCATCACTGTGAGCTTTGGTCTCATCTTGCACACTGCTGGCAGAGTCTGCAGTAATGTGTGTGTGTGTGTGGTAGTATCTGTTCAGTGTTATCTTGTGCCTGACCAGAGCACTCAGTGTGTTCTGGGGCTGCTCAGTTATTTCATATTGTTGTCAGCTGGAAAATCTCTAAATGCCCTGTGATATTTTATGGCTTTATAAGCTGTACAAAATGTCCAGCAGGTACTTAAATGTCAAGCAGATACAGTCTGTAAGAGTGCCTTGTTTTCATTAGCTCCCTGGCAGACACTGAGCATACTTGCAGAGCTGCAGGATGGACTTTTGGTTGCTTGTGGTCGTAGTTTGGGGTTTTTTTATTGGCATCTACCGTGTGTTGTACAAAAAACAGTGAAGGGCCTCACAGTATATTTTTTAGTTGTCCAAACTCTTGGCCCTTCAGGAATGTAAAGCAGTCTAACAACTTTTTCTTTACATAATTAACAGCAATCTGTTCAAGATTTCCTGCAGGAGCTGGCTAGTGATTTTTCCTCTCTGTGAGTAATTCTCCTGGGCTAATATTTCTGTCTACATCTAGATTGTTCTTTCTTTTGTTATTAAAATTGAGTGTAATTTTGATGGACATGTTATACTTTTTCTATATCTAGCCTTTGTACCCAGTAGAGAATATTTCTCCTATGTGAGTAGATACATGATTTCGAATACTGGGATTTTATCTTCTTAAGTCACGGATGAGACCGAAGTTATACATAGGTTAAAAATAGCAAACAGTAATTAATACCCATCCTCAGTGAGCCTGGCTCTTCTGCTTTCTCTTGACATGTTGTACTGCAGCAATTTCCTCTCTTTTTCCTAAGAAATAGATGAATTAATATCTCTCTACATGAGTGAGAAAATAAAACAAAGATGCTTGTTTCCTGGCCAGGCACACCATTCCCTTGGGGTACAGTGAGTTTGTGGGAGCTCTTCTCCTGGTAGCCCTTTACCTTGATTGGGCTGGAGCAGACCAGACTCCAGGAGGAATGGCACAGCCGTTCCCTTCACTCTCCCAGACATCCTCCTTTCCCTCTCTCAGGGCTGGATTATCTCTGTCTCAGTGCTCCAAGCAGCAGAGACTGACTCCTCTTCCGCTCTAACAAGGGTAAATCCAGGTTCTGTGGCTCTGCTCCATACCCTGAGGGTTTGGAGATTTTATCTTTCTCATTTCTTTAGCAGATGGGGCAGATCAGTAGGAACTATTTCTCATCTGTCCTTTGTTTGCATAAGAAGAATCAGCTGCTGGAAGTGTTGGAGGAGAGTCTGGCTCTGCTCCCTGCCAGGGAGACCCTGAGTTTTGTCAGACTAAGGGTTGATTTTTATTTATATATATACACACACAATAAAGGGATGGATTTACCTTGTCTTCTCTAAGAGAGCAGGTCCAGGAGGGCGGAGTTGCATTTGGAAGGTTTGGGAAGGTTGGCTGTATGGATATTGAGTCAGGGACAGGAATTTGTGTATGGATCTATGAAGGATTCAGCCCTGAGAGTGCCCCCCTCCCTCCTCCCTTTTGTCAGCAGGGACATGTCTGTGTTTGTGCTGGTCCTCAGGAAGGTAAGAAATACTTAACTCCATGGAAGGTCATTCCTTTGTGCTGGGTGAGGAAAGAGAGCATTTTAGGCACTCCAGTAGCGTGCTCAGCAATTGCTGTGATGCCATGTGAGGCTCGAGGTTGAGTTTTCATCCAGTGTATTTTCCCAAGGGATATTGCTAAGCATTCCATTTAATTGTTAGGATTGGTTATAAAAGGAAAGCAGAAAGAAAATGCAATTGTAGGTGTGTGTAACCATTATCATCCCACATGTCTCAGTATTAACTCATTAGAGAGTGGTTATTTTGTTCCTCACCCTTTTTTCTGGGCAGGTTTGTTCTCCTCTGCTCCCTGAGCTCTCATCTCCCTCCCTGCCATTTCAGTGGAAACCCTTGCCCCGTGTCTCTCTCTGGGGATCACCCTCCTCCCTTGTGCTTGTGAGATACAGGATACTTTAAGGGACTGGGTCATCTCCTTCCCCTCTCTTTGCAAGATTTTCCTCATTTACATTTCTGTTGTGTCTCCTAATTACCATCCCTTTGGTTTTTTATTCCCCCTCAAGCTGCCTTTCCCTGCTTATGGTCTCCTGAGGATGTTCTGCAGAAACTTTATCAAACTTGCATTACTAGAAATAGTTAATGCAAAATTTTCTTTGAGGAATTCTCACATCCTGCTTGCAGCATCACTGCACAATCTGTCGTGACATTTCCAATAGAGACACAACTGGGAGTCAGTCCCTTCCTTCTGGATTGCCTCCTGTTTCCCCTTCCGTAGGGACATAGGAATACATTGTCCTCCCGTATCTTCCATCCCGTAAAGAATTTATTTTTTAATGGAGTCCAGTAGAGAATTAAGTATAAGGTTAATTAAACATTTTATACATACATATATCTACTGGGTGTCAAGCAGAGACCCGTGAAGAGTTTACACACTGGAGCCCATCCTGGGGCCACATCCATCACCCGTGTAACTGCTGTCTGGGAAAGGAGCCATGGCTGACTGTGCAAGGGGGGCTGGACTAGCCTGTCTGGGGCTGATATGGAAACCATGCACTGGTTTTTAATGTACTCCTGTTTAAATTCTTATTTAAAGACTTTGAAGCATCCTATTGTGTGCTTTTGTGAGGGGTGACTTTGTAAGTGCCTTGGGCAGAATCCCATTTCAAGGTCTCCTGTAAGCCATCTGCTTTCAGTAATAGCTCTTAGCTTTGGCATGTGGCTCAGTGCAGGCTGAAATAGCCACATTGCTGCAAAACTTTCTTTACTGCCTGCATCAGTTTGGGCTTCCCACTGTGCCTGCACAGGCTGGTGCACCCTCGGGGTGCTCTGCATCACCCTTGTCCTCCAGGTTCACCCTCCAGCTTGTCCCCAGGCAAGCGAGGGGTGTGACCCAGCACAGGAGTGTGGGATGCACCATATCCTGCACCTACCTGTGTTCTGGGATGAAAGGAAACTCAGGTTCATCCAAACCTGGCCTGTGGCCTGGTTCCCAGTCACCAGGGTGTTAGGGTAATGTCAGAATGTGCTGGGATCAGGCTGCAGAGCCCCATGTGTGACAAATGTTCTCTACTTCAGGTGTTGTCAGTGGATTGGGTACACTGCTATAACCCAGGCTATTGGGTACACTGCTGTGCCAGCCTATAACCCAGACCATTCCTCTTCTAAAGTCAGGAGAGTTTAACTTTCAGCTGTGGGAGTCCTGCTGACACAAAATAGCTCTAACACAGACGGTTCAGTGTTAGAAACAGCAGCCTTGGGCACACAGATTCAGTTCCTTGCTTTGGCATGTTCTTCCCATATGGCACTGAAGCCCATCAGTCCTTTGCTTTTCTATAGGTAACAGGCACCTTACCTGCCCAAAAAGCCAGTCTCTGTGTCAAGTTTTGTTACAGTGCATTTGGGAGAGCTCCATGGAGGTACAGTGGTAGTACAGGTCAGAAAAGTCTCCCAGAAATAGAGAGCTGCAGCTTTTCCCAAAACTCTTTCAGAATAGTTATGGAGAGCAATGGTGTTGATGGCATCTTTCACACTGAAATGTGGGACATGGGCTCCATGTTACCCTGCATGGGAAGGCTTTAGGTTTTGCACTATTTTCTTTCTATTTGAGTGGGTGGGAAACGAATCAACACCACTCTTAAAAGCAGCTCTGATTTTTCAACAGTGTGTGAACCTCTTACAGCAGTCAAGACCCATCTATCCAAGGAGGATTTGCAGGTTTGGAGTGCTCACCTCCCTCACTACAGAAATGGCAGCCACAGAGCTGTAACTCCCAGCTCATCAGTAAACATGTCTGCACTGAGAAAATTCATCCTGTTAAGGGGCTTCCTTTAGCAGACTCAAGTCAGATTATCTTATTTGTCTTTTATTTTAAATCCTTTATCTCTCCATTTCTCTCAGCCTGGGTATCCTGTTCCTGGAGTGTGCCAAATATATTGTCTTCATTGCAGCCTCTTCAGTCTTCCTGGAGAGCAAGGTCTGCTCTCAGTGATACATGGCAGGATGTTTTTGGTTTGATCCAAGGCCCATGCTGGTTTTGTTGGGGGTTTTTATTTTGGTTTGGGTTTTTTTTTGTTGTTTTGTTTTGGTTTTGTTGTTGTTTGTTTGTGGGGTTTTTTTTGTTTTGTTGGGATTTTTTAATAGGGAAGGAAATCTTTATTGAAATCATGCAAGGTTTTATTTAATTTCTTCCACGATCATGAGCAGTGGTAACTGTTGTAGCATTGCTCACAGTGGTGGTTCCTCTCACTGGTCCCTGGTTTTTATAATCCCCCTCAGGACAATCTCTTGAGCTTGACTCAGCAGTGTCTGATGGTCCACCTGCCATTTTCTGGGAGGCTGACCTGTCTCCTCTCCCCACCAACCTGAAGGTGTTCAAAAGGAAGTCATAAAATCGATATTTTCATTGTACAAACACGGTCTATCCAAGTTTTTCATGTGTTTTTGACTTTTAAAATATGTACTCCCATGAGACTTGGCTCAGGGGCTGAGGAAGTGTGTTACTTGTGATCACATCTTTGAGACACCTCAGTGTGTTAACACAAGAATGTGTTCGTGAGGAGCCTGTCATGAAGTCTGGAGTTCATCAGTCCACTTCTTACATGGTAGAAAGATAAAATTAATTCCAGAGAACAAGAGATGTTGGAAATGACAGAAAATCCTTCTGGTAGAAAGAGGAATAATGGTTTGCAGCCATCAGGTATTTCAGATCACAGAAGGGGGTCAGTACTGCTGATGGAAATACCATCGTTCATGGTACAGTGTTACTTAGTACAATTCCCTGTATGAATGTAACGACTCTCTAGATATGATGAGGGGAGATGCTTCCAGAGGTGTTGTATCTTCATCAGCCTTTGCTCAGAGCTGCCAAAAATGTGACTTTGCACAGACAAGGAGAAATAAAACTCCAGTCTTGCTCAGGGTGGTGCTAAAGATAAATTCTGACTTGCCTTTTCAAACTGGGAAGCTGCTCACTCCTGAGAGTTCCCTTCAGGTCCCATGTTAAGCATTCATTTGGCATTTTGGTTTAGGACTCCTTGCCTACGTGTCTGGCTCTGGTCTTTGGCTTCTGCCCAGGAAAGGGGTCAGTCAGCTGGCTCATCAGAGCATCGAGA
>VZSR01001651.1:1241247-1256638 GCA_013398615.1 Brachypodius melanocephalos | reverse complement strand
GCTCATCACGTGCCTGGTTTCTGATTGGGTTGGGATGACCCTGGATGCTTCTGTGTAACCCATGGTCACATAGGGGCTTCCAGAATGGAGCTGAAACATTCCAGCAGGGAGGCTGAAATAGCAGCACCACCATCACCCATGACAGGCAGGAGCTTACAGTGCTGCCCTCACATTTCTTGAGGGAATTTGTGAGGGACAGCTCTTTACTAGTGGAAACACTGATGGTGTTTGATGGAAACATGACTGTGAAGAAAACCTCAACTGAAGCAGAGGTTGCATGGAAGGGATTTTTAGTGGCTGCAGTGGTCATGGTGCTCCAGACCTGTGCTTTTGTGGGGAAGAAATCAATGACTGCAGGCAGCTTGCATCATGAGAAACTGGTAGGATTCTCTTGTGGCAGCCCCATGGGATTTCCAAGAAGTGTCATTCTCACAGTCCTCTGTCAATATGCAGAGTTTCCTTTTTTTTTTCCCCTCAGTCCTAATCTGTGGAGTATGTATCCAACCTAATAAAACCATTTTCCGGCTTCGCTGTTGGTGGTTTTCTTCCTTGTCTCTCTGAAAGCCTCTGCCCTGCTGGCAGTGGCATTGTCCAGCGAGGTTTGAAGCTTGGCACACTGTCAACAAACCTTCAGGTTCCCTTTCAATCAAACGTGGTAGTGCTGAGATTCGACTTGGATTCCATCCCAAGGTTCACCATAATCATCCCTGTATAATAGGAAGTCCAAACAACCCCAGGAAATAATTCAGATGTGACTGGTGCCTTGAGTGGGGTAAAGAAGTGCCTAGAAGAGACATTAAGAGCCTCAGCTCTAACTGCTTTCATAATTATGCGCTCCAAAGGAGTGGAGGCTTTGGAGATAAAGGGATTACATGCGCCGCATGAGGTCTGGAGAGATGGGACAGCATCTCCCATCCACATTTTCTCGTTTTTGTTTTACTGATACTGTAGTTGCCACATTTTGTTGAACAATATTGCAGAGCAGGCTCCCCTCTAACCCTGCAGTTCCCTTCCAATCTGGCACAGGTAAATTGAATCCATCTGCCCTTAGGGATGAGCTTTTGGAAGAGCCTGTTGGCAAGAGCAGTGGGGGGAGAACTTAATTAGATTAAGATGCATTTCTGCAGTGTTTGTGCTGCGGGCTGTGAGGTGCTGGAGAGAGCAGCGCTCCGAGCTGGGGATGCCCTGGGATGCTCTTCCAGCCCTGGCTGCCTCTCTGCTGCCTGAGAGAAAGGAAAACTCATCAGAGGTGTGAAACTCAGTGTAACTCAGCACAGGGCTCACCAGGGTGTGAACAAACCATGTCCTGAGCTGGTGTCCTGCCCCTGGCCGTGAGCCAGTGTCAGCAGCCTGGTAGGAGGGCAAGGGCTCAGCTTTTCCTTGCCACAGCACAGCAGCTGAGGCAGTGATGTGGTGGGCAGGGTTTGGCTGGGCACTCATCCTTCATTCAGCTCTTGCTTGAGGCCTGGGAACTGATGGCCCATGGGTCTCATACTTTGATATCCTTTCAAATGCTGGTTTGCTTTTCAATGTCTCTGTCATTTCTAAGGTTACTCGTTTACTTCTCTTGATAACCTCCCCCATAAGGAAGTTGCACGTCTGTTAGTTTCCAATGAACTGTTCCTTCTCCCTGGTATATATTTGGGAGTTTTTTACTTTTGTAGGTTTGCTCTGCTGCACTGGGAAGGGATAATTTGGAGTCCCCAGTTCTCTCTCTTCATGCTACTCATTATTTTATATGCCTCTCCTGTGGTCTCTCTCCTTTTCATTACTAATCAGGTCTAGTCTTTCCAATCCTCCTTTGTGTGATAGTTTCATTTTACAAAAGCTGAACTAGTTTCTATCAGCTCAGTTGATGTGATCTTACTCATATCAAAGGTGTTTAACAGCCGCAGTCCCATGTACTCACTGCAAGCTGAACTTAAATTGTGTCAAGTTCTGTTCTGCTTTGCGAGTGCAAGTGGGAATGTTTGTTACAGCTGTCTTTAAATTTAAATTTGGATGTTTTAAATGAATTAAATATGAACATGAATAATGCAGCTGGTAACGTAGCCTTTCTGCAATTAAATGCAAACTTTTTCATTTTGTCTCTCTGCTTTCAGGTTTTGCTATGCCGCAGTGTTTGTACTGACTCTGCTGTCTTGTAGGAGTGATGGGGAACTAGAGCCCATGACAGTTCAGTGGAGCCCTTGGCACTTTTGATTTCTCGGTGAGTGAAAGTTGTTTGAAACTCTGGGAGAGGCACTTCATCTGCTACTAAAGGCAGCAAATCAGTTGGTCTTTTTACATTTTTAAGGCAGCATCCTGCTGAAATGGATTTGCACATTGATCTGTCCTTTCAGGTTATAAATTCTGGAAACCAACACTCGGTAATGCTGTAGTTCATGCTTGAGAGATTACCTCCACAAGCAGGAGAAACACAGCTTTTGAAAACAAGGGGAGTTTTTAACTCTGGTGTGCAGCTCTGTGCAAGTGTCAGGCTCTGGAGATGGAGCATTGCAGTGTGTTCTGAGCTGTGAAAATCTTGAAGGTTTTATGTGATACAACAGTAGGATTGTGTCCTTTGTGCCATGGATCCAGCCAACAGGTCCTCATCAGGGGCATGTTTGTGCCTGAGGTGATTCTGGAAGATCTGTCTCTGTGGATAGCCCAGGTTTGCCCCATGGATACCAGACTGTAGCTTCTGCTATTTATTACTTTCACATTTTTTCAATCTTCAGCCCCCGAATGGAGTAAAGGCCATGTCCATTGGTACCATGGTGCTCCTGTCCTGCAGTGCCTGTGCCTGCAGTGTCTGTTCTGCCTTTGGCTTTCTTCTCTCTACACTGAAGTCTCCTCACTGGGGCATTTCAGCCTTGTCAAAACCTATAGAGTGATTCCTGTTGCCATCAAATCCGTTGTCAGTGAGATAAAGTCCCTGGGTGTTTCAGGTTGGAAGGAGCTTTTGGAGGTTGTCTGGTCCAATGCTGCATGAAGAGATGGGCTGACTTTGAAATCAGACAGCTACAAGGTTAGATCAGGCTGGCAGGGGAGGGAGCTGCTGATGTTTGGAGTGTCTCCAAGGGTGGAGATTTTACAGCTCCTCTGGGCAGCTATAAATGACAGTCAGTGGAAATCATCAGTTCCCAAGCCCCGTGTTAATAAAGCCCAGGGGCAGCAGAGAGGCACCTCCTATCTGTGTTCCCTGTGACCAAGGACAGGACCCAAGGGAATGGCTGAAGCTGTGTCAGGGGAGGGGCAGGCTGGATATAAGAAAAAGGTTCTTTCCCCAGGAAATGTGATGGCCCTAAGCCTGGCAGAGCTCCAGGAGCATTTGGACAATGCTCTCAGACGCCCCCAGAGTGGGACTGTTGGGGTGTCTGTGATATGCCAGGAGTTGGATTTGGTGATCCTTGTGGATCCTTCCCAGTTGTGATTGTACCAGTTTCAGGAGGGCTGGGGTACACAGTGTCTGTCTTCATGGCTGAAGAGGGGTATCCCTGCATCCCAGGGCAGGAACTGGCAAAACCCCCCTCTGTAGGTCCAGCTGTCCATGGTGCAGGCAGGCTGAAGATGTCATCATGGAATTTGGCTCTGCCTCTTCTCCAGACATTACACGACTCTGAGCACGGGAATTATTTTGCCTTTTGTTTTCTTGAGTTACGATTTTGCAGGATTAACCCACGTGTTGCTGTCCTGTGATGTGAGCTGTAGGGAGATCTGGGTGGTGCAGAGCTGTGGTGGAGGCTCATGAAGGCTGGCAGGAGTCAGGCTGGGACTGTCACATTTGGGCAGTTTCTTGGAAGCCTATTTTGCCATTGCAGTATCCTTGAGCTGGCACTCTTGTGGCTCTCAGCAAAGTGGGACTCTCCATGCAGCTTAAGTTTTCTCCTTTGGGGAAGAGTCACCATTTATTTATTTATTTATTTAAATTGGACATTTACAACATCTGCTTCTCTTCCATGACATGAGATCTTGTTGAGAGCCTGCTGCAGTGTTGGCTGAGGAGTACCAGCAGTCAGCTCTGTGCTTTATCAGTATCACAGAATTACAGAATCATTAAGGTTGGAAAATACCTCCAAGATCATCAAGACTGCACACCACCACAGCAGAGCAGTGGTGCCACATCCAGTCGTTTCTTCAGTACACCACCACCTCCCTGGACAGCCCATTCCCATGCTTGACAGCCCTTTCTGTGAGAGATTCTTCCTAATGTCCAACTTGAGTTTCCCCTGGCACATCTTGAGGCCGTTTCTTCTTGAACTGTCCCTTGTTCTCTTGAAGAAGAGACTGACCCCAACCTGTCTGCCCCCTCCTGTCAGGGAGTTGTGGAGGGTTAGAAGGCCCCTCTGAGCCTCACCAGGGTTATTCCCATTGTGAGGATGGAGGGTGCAGTAGTGCACCCTTGTCGTGGGCCATAACCTTTCACAAACCCTGTCTGGCAGCTCAAACACAGTCACGGTGGAAAACACTTTTTTTTTTCTCTCAATACTTCTGAAGAGAAGGGGTCACACATCCCTGCCAGCTGGGCTCTGAGGTGCTCAGGCTGAAGCAGCTTTTCAGAAGCCCTCAGAGGAGCACAGGAATTCCTGTGCCAAACGTATGAGATTTATGTGTGTGGGTACCTGAGAAAGTCCCACAGACAGCAGAGGAGCAGAGCCAGAGGTGGTGAATGCTTGTCTGGTGCCTTTATATAGAAACACCTTTCAGCCTGGGTTTTTATGTCTAGGGAACTTTTCCTGCCAGGACTGCTAGTCTTTAATAAAAATGACTGAAGAAAATTATGAAAAGAAGCTTTAAAAGTTGTAAATAACCTTACACATGTAGGTTACCTTCTGCTATTGAAAGGGAAATCAACCTTACTCCTTTCACAAGTGTGTACAGACACACACACTATTTAGGAGAGAGGCAATAAGTGACTACTGTGCACCTTTTGATTTGGATTTTAAAAAAGCAGTTTGTTTTTTTTTTTTTTCTTTAGTATATAACATTCCTTCAGTATTTTTCTTTTCAGGGTATTACTCAATGTTGCTTGTAAAGAGGCTGTAGTTTGTAGACCTGTTACAGAAAATTAAACTCTATTTCTCTTACATTTAGAAAAAGCCTGGTTTTCAAAACCCCAAAACCTTGCCAAGTTGGATCTGTAAATAACCCTTTAAGCAGCTACTCAGTGCTGCGTCCTGAGACAGCTTCCTCCTCCTCCTCACTGCCCCACTGTGAACAAAATGGAATTATATTGATACAATTAATCTTTCATTAGTTAGTGGAGTGTCAAAACATGCTATTCCTGGCTTTCCCAAGGGCTTGTTTGTGGCTCAGCCATTCATTTGAATGTTTTCAGGCAGGGCATGCCAGGGCTTTGTGGGTGCAGCAGGCCCTGCCCTGTGAGAGTGCTTGTGCTGGACCTCTGGGTCCCTGTGTATGTCCAGCACACATCTCCCAAGAGCTCTGATATTTCAGGAGTATTTCTTCATAACAAGAATGCAAATGCCTTTGCTTGTTGGGCACACTCCAGCTAGTTTTCCTCCAACCAAGAAAAAAAAAATGCAGCACAACTTGGACACTCGTGGCAGTACTAACAGCTAAAGAATTTCCTGGGTCATTGTCCAATTTCTCATTCTTATTCCCCAGAACTGCTGCGAGCAATTTGAATTGTAAGTGGCAAGCTGGGGATTGCTGTGCTGCTTTGCCAGAGTTAATGTTATGTTTCCATGTGTTTTCTTTCATAAATTCCAGCTCTGCTCCCCTTTGTTAGTGAGTGGGAGCAGCTCCTCCTTCCACACACACGCTCTGGACCCGCTGTAGGGTTAGCACAGAGACAGGCATGTGCTCCTGGTGCTTATTTATGCTGCTCCTGCTGCCATGAATTTGATGCTGTCCACAAATTGGAGAAAGTCTTGTAGTTTCAGGGGGTGAAATGAATCGTGTGTGTTCTGTGCAACCCCGGCTGCCAGAGCATGTGTTTCCCCCCACTGTGTGATGAGTTAATGGTGCAGATGACTGTGTGCTCCAGAATGGGGAATTTTCTCATCTTTATTTCTTTTGTCCTAGACATCTTCAGTTCTGTAAGAGCAACCCAGTCCCAGGATAAGGACAGCAGCAGGTGGTAGAATGCGGAAGCCAGGCCCTCAGAAAGGTGAGCAGTGATGCTGGGCACAGCCAAGGGCCCTGCAGTGAGCTGGTGTGGCCTGGAGGGCTGAGTGCCTCAAGGGTGGGAGCTGAGGGGATGTGGTGGGAAGCCCAAAACAGAGTTGTGTGTTTCTCAATCACTGTATAGAGAGCAGTTCATCCATCCACCTCTATGACAGGAAGAGGAGAGTCCTTTTAGGGGCATCCCTGCAGCTCGTGGGGTGCAGTGACAGCAGCAAGGGTGCCCTGCAGAACCCACAGCACCATCTGGCAGAGCTCCCAGCATGAGGCAAACTGCCCGTGCTGGCACAGGCCTCCCCCCTCTAATGAGGCATGAAACCAGAGACCAGCCTACCTTGTGGAGAGGAAATCTGTCAGGAGGTTACCCTGCCACCGAGTCCCAGCACGTGCTTCCTGGGTCCTGCATCCCCAATAAAAAGGGTGAACCTGAGCAGGCTGCCTGCAGCTAAGCTGCTCTGGCTTCTTGTGCTTAAGAAAAATATTGATTTCCTTTAGTGCTGTGCCATGCGTGTGCCTTTGACTGGAGTGATCTCATCACTTGAGCTCCAGAGGAGGGGGGAAGGGAGAAGTGAGAGGATGGAGCATCCTCCACAGCTCTTTGTTCACATCTGCTCCACACTCCCAGGGTTTATTGCAGGAGATTTCTATGCTTGATTTCTCTCCTCCCTTTATTTTTTTTTAAATGTCTCCTTTGCTTCTGTCGTGGTTCATCTTACAGCAGCATTATCCTCTTCCTAACACTGCTTGTCCTTTAATGAAGTGAAAATAAATGAAGGAAAGCAGGGAATGGGGAGACCCTGCTGCGAGGCAGCTGGAGGGCTTGGCAATAAAGGAGGCCGGTTGATTAGTCAGCAGCGTGGCTGAGGCCAGGGCTGCCTGGATTCAGCCTCACTCACAGCTTGTTCTCTGTGCTCCTGGAGCCTCCAGCCAGCCTGCCTCTGTGACCTGTGCTCACAATGCCAGGCCTGTAGGTTGCAGAGGCAGCACCTGCACCGTGCACATGTGGGTTTCTGCCCTACTTACGTGCTTTTTTAATAATGCATTGAACTTTCTCTGTTTCTTTATTTGTCTGCAGAAATTCTTGTTTCTCTGTCTCTCTGTCTCTCTGCTGCTTTTGTATCCTGCTTAATGAGGATTTTTGCATGTTAAAGGTTAAGAACAAAATGTACCTTCACCTGCAGAGTATGGTGAGAAGCTCCTTTGAGTGCATGGATGCTGTTAAGAGCTGTCCTGCAGCAATGAGGGGAGCCTTACCCACCCAGGGGGCTCTTTTGCTTCTGACTTAAATACTTTATGTCCTTTATTCTTGCTTTCTTCGGGAGATGGCACAATACCGTGCCTCGTGGTAATGCATTTATTAGGAAGGGTGTCCTTCAATCCTTTTCATTCATTTATGTCTCTCCAAGGAGGCTCTTTGTCTGGCCCATGTCTAGTGACGCTGTGACCACACTCCATATGTCCCTCGTGTTCATTTAAGGGATGCTGATCTGGCATCCCTCTGTTGGGCTGGAGGAAGGGTGGGCATCCCCCACTTCTTGATCTATCACTTTCCAGAGCAATAAAACCTACATGCTGTCCTGTCCATTGTGCTGAAAAGAACATGTCAGGAAGAGAAGATTGCAAAAATAATTGTCCCAAAGCAATTCTAGGCACGTTAAGACACCCCAGGCCACTTTAGAAGCAGCTCTTAGCCTGCCTCTTCCAGCTACTTGTCAGGAGATTTAAAAACTTTTCCTTTCACAAAGAACTGCTTTTCATGGGGGCAAGGCACATTTCGTAGGGCACTACCGAGCTGCTCTCTACAATAGCCCTAAAAATGGTCTGTAAGATAAAGGAGCTGGAGTGCAGCAGAACTCCCAGGGTGCCCAGCCTGGCAGCAGGTCAAGGAGCTAGCTCAGGGTGAACTCTGCCTTGGCACAGGGATTCTTCACCCCTCCTTTGGGCTGGAGGCTGCTGGAGGCCAGGATGAGCATTCCTCACTTCTTGCTCTATCACTTTCCAGAGCTGTCTTGAGAACTTTAATTTTTTTGGAGCTCTGGGACCCAAAGCTGTCATGAGCAAAGACAGCTCAGGTGAGCTGCTCTGGGGAGCTGCTGCTGCTTTGCTGTGCTCTCTTCTGAGCTGCAAGGCACACAAGGAAACCTGGTGTTGTGTGTGGAGAGGGCACTTGTGAAGATTTTCAGAGAAGTTCTGTCCCCAACACCACAAAGGGTTGAGGTTGCTTGCGTGGAATAACCTGGAGCTGACACACAAGGAGCCATTCTGCACCAAAGATTCACATGAGCCATTTTTAGTGGCTGTTGTTTGTTCCTCTCAAGCCCTTTTTCTCAGAGGTAAAATGAGTTTGCTGTTCTTTGTTGTTGCTTGTCACTTAAGGAGAGCTAAACGGGGATTGAGGTGCAAATATAGATACCTCCTGTCAGGTACCTGTGTGAGCTGTGGGGAGGAAGGGAGCACATCCCAGAGACAGATGCAATCCATGTTATTGGGGTCATGCTAGGGAGCTCACTGCTCTCCTCTGAAGTGCCTGTAAAACAGACAGTGTGGAAGGGTGTATCTGGCTCCTTTCCCTGACACAAATGCTCTGTTTCTTGTCTCAGCCATAGACTGGAAAGATGGTAAAAAGCACAAGTACAGCCGCCCGTCAGAGTCTCCCTCCCAGTACCAAGGTAAGAGAGCTCTCTTCTTCCTGCCAGCTTTTTTTCACCCTCCCTTCTCCCTTTTGTGATTTCTGAAGATTTTTTTTAATAAGTGCATGGTGAGGATTGGCAATCACCTGCAAGAAACTCATCACTGCTCAAAGCTTGGGCACATCCTTGTAGCGTTCGGGCCTGGAGAAGAGAAAGGTCTGAGGAGACCATAGAGCCCCTTCCAGTGCACCAAGGGGCTCCAGGAGCACTGAAGAGGGGCTTAGGACAAGGGTCTAAAGTGCCAGGACAATGGAAATGGCATCACACACTCAGAGAGCAGGGTTAGATGAGATATTGAGAAGAAATTCTTCCTTTTTAAGGTGCAGAGGCCCTGGCACAGGGTGCCCAGAGAAGCTGTGGCTGCCCCTAAAAGTGTCCAAGGCCAGGTTGGACAGGGTTTGGAGCAGCCTGGGACAGTGGAAGGTGTCCCTGCCCATGGCAGGCAATGGAAAGGAATGGGCTTTAAGGTCCCTTCCAGTCCAAACCATTCTGTGATTCTGCCCGGTGAGAGGGTAAAGTGCAGCATTTTTCTGGCACAGAGTGCCCTGTAATCCAGACTGGAAGGATTTTTGCTCAAAGATGCATTGGGACACCTCTGAGGAGAGCTGGACAGACCAGCCAGCACCCTGGTGTTTCAGAGCTGTTAGCTTTGACTCACACATTGTCACATTTTACTGAGCAGGACAGTGAGCGGGGGCGCTCATGTCACCAACTGTAGCTGTTACCCATGGAGCACAAGCAGCTGGATTGGTGGCTGAGCAAAGTGCCTGGGATGGGGCAGGGTGGAACAGGCAGGAGCTGTGCCTGTGGGACAGCTGACCCCTCAGGAGGCCATGCTCAGACATCAGGGACTGCCACTGTCACCTTGGATCTGCGAGCCCAGACGATGCTCTGCTCATTTTCATACCGAGCTGCCTCAAACTGTGCTGCTTTCATGTGCTGCCTTGGTGCTCCTTAGCAGCCACACATATGGGCTGCAGACTTTAATGAGATGCCTTGATCTGGGTAGGGCACGTTCTCCTTCACAGATGTGACCCGAAACACACATGTATTGTTTCAGTTGGATTGATGACCCCACGGGAGCCAAAATGCTAATGGAGCCCAAACCAGACTTCAGTTAAAGATATAAACAGAAACTCCGTCTTCATTTAAATTCTGGGCAAAGGATCAGTGTTAAATGCAACATGAAGAGAATCAAAACATGAGGGTGCAAAGCTGCATTGTTCACAACTACTGCAGTTTGACCCCTTGGGGGTGTGGAGTGTTTTGTTTGAAGTAAATATTTTTGAAGGTTAAGGCATCAGAGCCCAAATCTGACTCTCTGCCTGGAAGTAATATCTGCCTTTGGCATGAGCACACGACAAGGAACTTTCCCAAGGCAAGCACAAGTGACAGACAGTCACCCCAGTGGCATTTCCACAGCCAAGTCACAGGGAGTCACACGGGTTCCCAGTCCTTGGCTTTTGTTTGGCTCGCAGATGTAATTGCATAAACAGGGTGTTTCTCATTTAAATTTTCTCCCTGTGAAGAAGATCCAGTGTGCTGGAGAGAGGCGGAGAGGGACTTGGGACAAGGGCCTGAAGTGCAGGGTTTCCTCTCGTGCTGAGGGTGTGGTGGCAGCTCCCAACTGCAGTCTGCAGTTTTTACCTTGATTTGTGGGTAATCTTGAAAAAGAAGTGCAGGTTCTACCTGTGCCATCTGTGTGTAAGGGGATGACTGGTAGTGAACAGAGAGGGAGGGAGGGAAGGCTGAACACTGCTGTATCAGCTCTGTCTTTTCTTAAAAGTCCTTCTGTTGCTCTTGCTTTTCTTTGCAATATAAATCACCAGAACAATTAGTCATAGGAATCTGAGAATCACAGAATATCCTGAGCTGGAAGGGACCCACCAGGATCATCCAGCCCAGCCCCAGGCCCTGCCCAGACCCCCCAACCATCCCCCCTGTGCATCCCTGGAGCGCTGTCCAAAGGCTCCTGGAGCTCTGGCAGCCTCGGGGCCGTGCCCATTCCCTGGGGAGCCTGGGCAGTGCCAGCACCCTCTGGGGGAAGAACCTCTGCAGCCTGAGCCTGCCCTGGCACAGCTTCATGCTGTTCCCCTAGGTCCTAGAGAAGCTGCAGTTCTAGTGCTGTATGTGTCTTCATACAGGGGTTGAATCCCAGCAGGCTTTAGAATTAATCTCAAATAAGTTCCATGTCCAAATGCTATTTTTAGAGGCTTGCAGCTGTCTTAGAAATTCTCTGCTCCCACTGGGGTTGTGCAGCATGGATCTCGGCTGTGGGTGAGCTGCTGCAGGGAGCAGGACAGCCTGGCTTGGTCTGGAGGGAGTGAAAAGTGGAAAGATTAAAACCATGACAACTTTTAAGAGTGATGGATTGAAACCAGCTGAGGGGAGGTTGTTTTTTTTTTTTTTAAATAAAATTATCAAGCACAGCTGATCCTGTTCAAGCTGCTGTCTCAGGGCCTGGGGCTAAGACTGGCACTGCTGACCCAGTGCTGTCACCTGGGCATCCTGTGTGTTCCAGGGCCTCTGAAGGGCCACCCCAGTCTGAGATGAGCCCAGATCAACTACCAGAGTTAAATGGGATGCATGAGGCATTTCCAGGCCAGGAGTGCCTGGCTTTGCTTTGCCTGGGTGTTTACTCCACGTCGTTCATACAAAGAGTTTCATTGACAGAACCAAGTATAAAATCGTATCTTCAATTAAAGCAAAAGGATTTTGGTTTTGTGAGAGCATCGTTGCAGCAACTCACTGAATTTCTTCATTCACCCAGTGTGAGACTGTGGCTGAAAGGAAGCTGTGACTGTGCCAGTGGATGGAGCTGAGTACTCTGGGGCATGGAGAGTGCTGTCAGTCTGGAAACAGCAATACTCAGCCGGTGTGGCAATGAAACTGTATTTTTCTGTTCATTTCCCCCATTTTTAACAGTGCACTAGTCATCTGTATGGGAGGTGGTGAGAAAGCAGAGTGCCTTGTATTTATTTGAAGCTTGTAGATTATGAAGGCTCCTCTGTGCACAAGGCAGCACTGAAGCAATGTGTGCTGACCTTCCTGCCTCAATTTCCAGAGGTGTGGTGTGTGCTGCAGTAGCTAAAATGCCTCTTAATGTAGCTTTTGTTTTGAAAATAGACTGATTAAGAACTTGCCGTGACTCGGGGAGGCAGTGGCTGACTTTAATTGTGCTGCCACCAATGCTCTTGAAATGCCTTGAAAACAGTGGTCTCCCGGGAGCTGTTTGGATGAATACAAGTGAATGTCATGCTGGAAGGTTCCTCTCCCAGCTGCTCAGTTTAAATGGCAGAAGTCACGATTTGCTCGGATCACAGGAACTTTTAATTCCTCATTTAATAACAGGTTTCCCTGGGTGGCATACTGCTTTTACCCTTCCTGCTGTACATGAGGAAGGTGCAGACAAGGATGAAATGAGCTTTCCCTGGCAGCAGCACTTGGTGGAAGGGGACTTGGTGTTGAGTGTGAGGTACTGAGCTCAGTAAATCCCTGTTTGAAAGACCCCTGCTCCCACCCTGCCCATCCTGTGGACTTCATGACACTTCAGGAAGTTAATTGCTGACCTGTCCACTTATTGCTGAGGTTTGGCTGATCCCTAGCCGTGGGGTGGGCTGTCTGTGTGCTGGACATGGGGGACCATCCAGTCACCACAAAGCAGGTTCCTGTTCTAAATCCATCATTTAGAATCATGGGATCACAGAATGGCTTGGCTTGGAAATGACCTTAAAGATAATCTCATTCCAACCCCCAAGCTGTGCTGCTCGTAGCCCACGGTGACTGTTTGCAATTCCCAGACTGAATGATGTGTTTAATGAATGGTTTTTAAGGGACAGTTGTCTGGAAGCCTCCACAGATTCCCATCTGTGCTGGGTGTTTTCCATTAGGTTGTAGGTTGTTATCCTGACTCTGTGCAGCCCCTTCTCGGCAGCGCCGAGGCAGGAGGATGCCGAAGGCAGCGCCGAGCTTTGTTCTGCCTGTCAGTTGCTGTTGTAAATCTTCCGTGCTCACAAGCACCAGAGATTCTTGGTGAAAACGTGTTGCCTGTGAGCACCTCCACTGTGAGAACTGCAGAACTGCTGGCTTAGTAATCTGGCCAGTTCTTTTGCCGAGAATGTTGTTCATCCGTTCCTATTTGAATCCTTTTGTTTTCACTTGTCAGGTCACTTCACCTGGGAAAAGTACCTGAAAGAAACATGTGCCATCCCAGCTCCTGCCCATTGTTTCAAGCAGGTAAGAAGGTGAAAACAAGAAAAGTCAAGGTCTATGGTCCACTGGGGGCCCCAGAGTTCTGTGCCTGGGATAGGCCCGTGGTTTGGTGAGGAAGATACTTAAGGATATTGGAGATTTAACAGAAATCCAAGTGCTGAAGCAAAGATTAAAAGGATACATTTAGAGTAGCATAGATTTTCTGCCCAGATGTGCATGTTGGGAACATGAGTATGCTATTGCTCTGTCAAGCATGGGCCCTTGGAGGAGGTGTCCTGAGTAGGCTGGGATCCAGCTTTTGATGGATCCTGCTCAGTCAGGAGATTTTCAGCAGGATTCACCCAGTTGTAGTGACAGAATAGCAGCCCCTGGGCAGCCCAGATCCTGGGATCATTTTGGGCCCCTCACAAAAAGGGGGCTGGAGAGTGTTCAGAGAAGTTAATGAAGCTGGGGAAGGGGCTGGAGCCCCAGGAGTGGCTGAGGGAGATGGGAAAGGGGCTCAGCCTGGAGAAAAAGAGGCTCGGGGGGACCTTCTGGCTCTGCACAACTCCCTGACAGGAGGGGTCAGCCAGGTGGGATTGGGCTCTGCTCTCAGGGAACAGGGACAGGACAAGAGGAAACAGCTTCAACTTGTGTCAGGGGAGGATCAGGCTGTATATCAGGAAAATTTCTTCACTGAAAGGGTGATCAGACCAAGGAAATGTCTGTCCAGGGCACTGGTGGAATCCCTATCCCTGGAAATGTTAAAAAAAACTATAGTTATGGTGCTTAGGGGTAATGGGTTAGTGGTGGGCTTGGCTGTGGGAACAACTGAAGTCAATGATCTTAGAGGTGTTTTCCAACATTAATAATTCGGTGATTCCAGGAGAACAGGCTTTAGCTGCTGGGGTGATGCAAGATGGAAGGATGGGGGTCTGCCAGGGCTTGCTGAGTTCACTATGGTGCCTGTTCTGTGCTGTGCCCAGAGGGGCTGCCAGCCTTCAGCAGACTCCATTTGGGTGCTCCTAGTGCTGAAGCTCTGTGCCTGAGCTGGTGCATATATTGGCCATCCTGGCTCTGACTGGTTCCTGTTCTACTCTTTCCAGTCCTACACTCCGCCTGCAAACGAGTTCAAGATCAGCATGAAGCTGGAGGCCCAGGACCCCCGGAACACCACGTCCACGTGCATCGCCACCGTGGTGGGGCTGACGGGCGCCCGCCTGCGCCTGCGCCTCGACGGCAGCGACAACAAGAACGACTTCTGGAGGCTGGTGGACTCTGCTGAGATCCAGCCCATTGGCAACTGTGAGAAGAATGGAGGCATGCTGCAGCCTCCACTGGGTGAGCTGGGCTGTCCAGCGAGGGTCAGATTGATGATGGAGAAAGCTTGGGGGTTTTTATAGATCTGTGCTTGGGACAGAGGCCCATGGACTGGCCCTGCCTGCTCTGGCTTATACACAAGGTATATAAACCACACCAGGTCTGTATTTCTACAGACACATGGATAGGGAGATTCTTTAGGGTGTAGATCAAAGAGGTCTCTGCACCAAGGTGAGCTGCTTGCCCTGGTTGTAGCTCAAGCTCTGCATTGTTGCCGGGAGAAGTTATGCCTGCCCCATCCCTAGAAGTGTTCAAGGCCAGGCTGGAATAACCTGAGATAGTGGAAGGTGTCCCTGCCTATGGCAGAGGGGTGAAACTTCCCTTCCAAGGTCCGTTCCAACCCAACCTACCCTGTGATTGTAGGATTCAATACCAGGTTACCTGGACAGCAAACAGTGTCTGAAAAGATTCACGGTGACTGAAGTCCTGTCTCATGTGAAGGGACACTTGCAGTAGTTTGTACTTACTTATTAAATTTTGCTTGGCTACAACATTATCAACATCCTGGACAGTCTAACACATCTTCCAGTCTTCCATTAAACGCAAAACACTTTCCTTTTTTTTTTTTTATGCTAGCCCAGTGACAAGCTGATTTGCTGATTCTTTCCTGCAAAATTAACCTGCTTTTTCATTTTGCCGCCTAACAGTTCTAGTGTCTTCATAAATCTCTCTCTCAATTAGCATATCCCCAAATAATATTTTCAAGGCCAGGCTGGACAGGGTTTGAAACCACCTGGTTTAGTGGAAGATGTCCCTGCCCATGGCAGGGGATGAGATGAGCTTTAAGGTCCCTTCCAACGCAGACCACTCAGTGATTGTGCTGCCCGTCTCTTCCCAAGCGCTGTCCCGGCTGCGGTGCCAGCCGGTCGCTCCTGTGCCGTGGCCGGGTGTAGCCAGCAGAGGGCACGAAGCGCAGGTGAACCAGCCCTGGCTGTGCCGGGGGACAGGTCCGGGAGTGCTGCTCCGTGTGCCCGGCTCTGGTCTGTGTCACCTACCTAACT
>VZSR01001651.1:1207711-1241147 GCA_013398615.1 Brachypodius melanocephalos | reverse complement strand
GGCTTGTTAGGGGGTCTCTGCAGGGCCTGGAGTTGGATTGGATGATCCTTGTGGGTCCCTTCCAGCTCAGGATATTTTATGATTCATTTAAAACGTTTTCTTTGCCACTCTGAGAGCTGAGCTCTCCCATCCTCTACGGTTGTGGCTACTTAGGTTGGTTTCCAAGCTCTTCTGACAGAGCTCAGAGCTGGCAGGGAGACCTGTGCTGAGCACTGCAACCTTGGCAAAGTTTTGCCATATTCTTGGTCCAGGTGGAGTGCCAGGATTACCTTCAAAACCCCTCAAACACAGACCAAACACACCTCAGCAGCAGAAGTTGCCTGTGCAAGAAGATGCACATTTAGCAAAGAAGGTGTTCTGTAATATCCAGAGCCTTCTCTTCATTGTATAGTCATAGTGCCACGTGCTTCAGAACATGTGAAACTGCTTTTTTTTCTTCCCATAAGCCCATTCTTGTTATTTCTCCACATTTTTCACAGCAGGTGTCGAGCCAAAACCTGACATCCTTCCCTATAACGGTTAAATCTGTTTCCCAGCCAAGTCACAGCCTGTTTCTTCAGATTAGCTTGCCTGCAGCTCTCACTAGAGGTGAAGGAGGCCACCCAAGAGCTGTGATTCCCTGTTGAGGCAGGAATGCCATGGCCTGAGTGTGCACTTGCTGATTCATGTCTTCCCTGCAGCAGGATCACAAGCTGGCAGCACTGATGCTGCACAAAGTGCTCTGCCCGGATGGTCAATGGGTCAATGGGATTCTTAGGATAAGTGAATATTGCAGTCAGACAGCTGTTTCCAGATGTTTCTTTTCAATAACACAAATGCTTTGCATTCAGAATATCTGGATAAAGTCCCACCTGACTCCAGCTTGGGAGGAGGGTGGTATGAGATCACAGTTGTGTGAGTTCCCATTAGAGCAGGCATGTGCTGCCAGATCTATCAACCCCCACAGTCTGAAAGTCTCCATCTCTGCTTCCCTCCCCTCAGGCTTCCGGCTGAATGCCTCCTCCTGGCCCATGTTCCTTCTGAAGACTCTGAATGGAGCAGAGATGGCTCCTGTCCGGATTTTTCACAAGGTATTTCACCATTTGTGCAGATCCTTCTGGCAATGGTCCCTTCACTGCAGAGCACCAGACTCAGAGCTGGTGTCTCGTGAGAGATGTGCTGGTCCTTTAGGAGGTGACATTGCACAGCTCTGCCTTAGGGCTGCTCTAGGACAGACCTGTGTCCTCTCCATCTGTGTCACAGCAGTGTCAAGATGTAGCCAGAGGTCTGCCAAGGAAGTGTCTTGGGCTTGAGGCAGGAGCTGGTTTTTCACTGAAGCTGCAGGCGCTGCTCAAAGTGGGGAATGCAAGGTGGGAACATCAGCACCGCTCTGAAATGTCCCACTCCATGGGTTTGGTCCAGCAGCCAGCTGAGGGCAGAGCAGTGACTTTGCTGCCTCTTGATTAAAGGGCAATGGCTGTGTAGCCCAGCCAGTGTGTGCACATCTATTGGGGTTCAAATCCAGCCCACTGACTCCCTTCAGCTGTTTGTGGAGGTGAGTTTGCTGGAGAGGGCACAGCCCTGGTGTGGGGAAGGCACTGTCATATCCCCTTTGAGCATATATTCCACTTCTTTTTGTAGGAACCACCATCTCCTTCCCAAAACTTCTTCAAGACAGGTATGAAGCTGGAGGCAGTGGACAGGAAGAACCCTCACTTCATCTGCCCGGCCACCATTGGGGAGGTGAGAGGTTCTGAGGTCCTCATAACATTTGATGGCTGGAGAGGTGCCTTCGATTACTGGTGCCGATATGATTCCCGGGACATCTTTCCCGTAGGCTGGTGTTCGCTGACTGGAGATAATCTGCAGCCCCCTGGTACAAAAGGTAAGGCTCACGTTGTTGCTTAGCTGTCTTTCTCCTCCACTCAGCTCTCAAAGAGCAGCAAAGCAGGCAGAGACTGGCAGCAAGGACACCTGGGTGCCCTGTCTGGTTTTTGTGCCGCTTCATGTGTGGTAAAGGTGCAGGTGATCAGACCTCTAGCACTGAAACAGCCTGGCACCAAGGTGCTGAGGAGCAGCTGTCCATAAAGATGGCCAAAATGATGGCTCTGGGGAGGGATGGTGCTGTACAACATTGCTGAGGTCTGCTCCTCTCCAGGAATTTCCTTGAAGCTTTTCCTGTGCCTTTGAACCACATTTTCCTATGCAGTTTTTGTCGGGGGGGCTGGAATAGTGAGAACTCTGAAGCTGCAGGACTGCGCCTCTTTGTACTTTGGGCAGTTTTCTTGATCTGCCTTTGCTGTGAACATGGACAAAGCATGTGCAGAGCAGGTCATACCTGCCTTCTTCCTAGGGCCGGGATGATTGTTGGGTAGGAGCAGTGCTGGAGAACTTGCTGCCTTGCAAAATGGCTGGTGTGATTCTCAGACATGTCTCAAGCTTTATCACATCACAGTTGTGTTTGGGCCCAGGGAGGTTGTCATTGTCCCTAAGCACATCCCTCTGGCATTTGCTGGCTGGCAAGCCCCACGCGTGCTTGTCAATAAAATAAGGGGCAGGAGAGCAACCTCTCTGCCAGAGCTGAAGGATTCCTTAGGAAAGGCATTTCTCTGACAAGACTGTTCCTTGTGGAAGTCCCGGGTCAGCTCATGCTGCCCTGTCAGGCTGGTGCTGCCCTGTGTCCCTGACATGGGCCAGGTCTGTACTCAGGGCTGGCCTCAGTGGATTGCCTGAGGTGATCTCACATGACCTGTGTGATTCCTCTTTATCTTGGATTTCTACATTTTGCCTCGATGTTCCCAGCCTCTCCTTCTCTTCTTGCTGGTTGTTTGTGTCCCACCTGCTGCTGCCCTGCAGGCTCTGCAAAGCGCTGGGGCCCTCTCGGCCTGTGGCTGACTCCTCCAGTGGTGCCCTGGAGTCAGGGGCTCTCACCAGGCATCTCCAGGGTGCCTCTCAGGTGCTGCATGAGTGGCTCAAGAGGTGTTTGTGTTTGCTGGGAGCTTTCCTTGCAGTAACCTGAGGGTGGAAGGTTTCAGGAACACGGTGGAATCCACCTTTTCAGGAGAAGTGGGAACCTCTGTCCAACCTCAGCCCCAGCACAGGCAGCTCTGTTCCTCCCCAGCCTCCTCTTGCCAGGGGCTGAAGCTGTGAGTGAGCAGAGCCCAGTCAATTATCCAGAAACAACACCCCATTGTGCCATCCTGGGAAGCTTGTGCTTCCCCCTTGGCAGGTGGCTGTGAGAGCTTCTCCCTTTCCCATCAGCTCCATGTGCAGTGTCTCTGCACTTCCTGCTCTTGTACAAAAATAATGACCCCCTAAAAGTCACATCTCCCCACTTTCAGACAGATTTCTGCTCTCTTTGTCCTTTTTTTTCAGCTCCTGGGACAAGAGCAAGGTTTGGCAGGGGTTACATGAACCATGCAAAAATGCCAGGGAATTGAGATCAGCCTTGTCTTTGTGGTTTTGCTTCTCCCTCTGTGACTGTCTTCTCCCTTTCCTGCCTGAGAATTTCTGACTTCCACTTTGTGGGATTAAACCAAAGGAAGAGAGTACTGGAAATGAAATTTCTCTAGTGAAATTCCTGCTGTGTTTCCTCACTCCTCAGCTCTGCTGTGGTGGAAGGTTGAGCATGGTCCTCCCAGACCTGAGAGTGCTGCTCTTGGCATGGTTGGAGGATGCATCACCACAGAGGAATTGCCCTTTCCTTGAGCTCCAGTGAGCCTTCTCCATGTGCCAGCCTGGAGCCTGCAGGGCTGTGTGGTGGAGTTGGGCAATTTCCCTTTTCCTGGTGGCAATTCCTCTTAAAGAGAACTGGAGAGGCATGCAGGCAGTCAAGTGCTGCTGTGGTAATACTGGTCTGTGCTCATATACTGGACTGACTGGATGAGGCCCTTGTGGAAGTTGGGAAATCCTGTGAGGAGCTAATTCTTTGGAAGTTGAGGAATCCTGTGAAGAATTAACTCCATGGAGAATGTGTAACCCCACGGCTTCCTGAGGCTGAGCAGAAAGAGGCCTCGTGGAATGAGCTCATGTTCAAGGGAAGCAGAACTTCAAAGGGTTGCAGGCATGTTTATTTAATGCTGGTAACTCCATTCAGCTCTAATCTGTCCGTGCTGCTGGCTGCCAGCAGAGGTGGAGGAGTGCAGGGCTTTTCCCGGGCATGGTCCTTGTCCGTCTCCAGGGTCTCCCACTCCCAGCAGTGTTTGCTTAGCTGGAGTGGCTGGGCAGGGAGCTGGTGGAGCTGGGGCCCAGCCAGCCACTCCAGGGAGCTTTCATTAGGGCACGTTAAAGAAGGAAAGGGAGGTCAAACAGCAAGGATGAGCAGCCTGCATGCCTGCTTGGTAATTCCATTGCTGCCTGGTGGCTGTGCAGCTGGGAGAGCTCTGTGGCAGATGGCTGTGGGCTCCTGGGCATCTCCTGGTGCTCCTGTCTGGAGCTGAGGGATCTAAGCCAACACAGCACATGGGGAAATGTAGCTCTGGCAGTGCCTATGCCTGTGATGGGTCCTGGTCCTCTCTCCACATCTGCCACAGGCCGGGGATGGATGTTGGCTCTGCTGGGTTACAGAGTCTGTGCACTGTAGCAGTGGTTAGTAGGAGTGTAATTTGGGAGGAAAGCAGAGACTGAAGGAGGAAAATGTGCATATCAGGTGTGGTGGGTTGTCCCAGGGGGCAGTTGAGCCCCCCAGCCACTCACTCCCACTCCAGTGGGATGGGAGAGAGAATCATAAGGGTAAAAGGGTGGAAACTGATAGAGGTACAGAAAGTTTCACAGGTAAAGCAAAAGCTGCAGGTGCACAGCCAAGCCAGACAGTCACTGCTGCCCAGCACAGGCAGGTGCTCAGCATCCCCAGGAGAGCCAGGTCCATCCCAGGGGGCAGGGACTGGGATGACAAACATTCCATCCCCTTTCTCCCTCCTTCCCCAGTTCTACATGCTGAGCATGGAGCTGCACAGTCTGGGACATCCCTGGGGCACTGGGGTCTCAGCTGTGCCCCCTCCCAGCACCCTGTGTCCCTCAGCCCAACGCTGGCCATGGGAACAGAGCAGAGCTGTGCTGTGTGCAGGCCCAGCCCAGCCCAGCTGAACCCTGGGGTGCTGTCAGCCCTGCCTTGGGCACAAATCCCAGCACAGTTACTGCAGAAAATAAGCTCCAGATCAGCCAAATCCACTGCTTTCAAAAACTTTTTGCATGCATTTTACTTTTTCTAACCATCCTGCTCTTTAGGATGCCTGTGGGCTCTTAGGACAGGTCACTGCCATAAGTGGAGAGTGGATTTTGGGAAGCTGCTTTGGGGAGTCCATCCCCATTATAAGCAGTGCAGAAAATCAATATTTAGGATTGACCCAAAGAATAAGGATGGTTGTTTAGTTACCTTAAATCATGGCTGGGGAGAAAGAGAGAGGGAGATGCACACAGAGATGGAGGTGCTGCTGCTGAGCTTCAGGGAAACAAAGAGGGGAATAACTGTGATAAAAATCGATAAGACAAAAGAAGAAACAGGTAAGAGGCTGGTTAATGATTGTCATTTCCAGGGCCACCTGCCCTCAACGGGGAGGTGGGATGAGGGAAATCCCCCTCAGCCAGGGCATGGTTTTGTGGAGGAGATGTGTCTGCCTCTGTAATTCATGGGAAACTTGGGAGTTCACAGCCGATCACTGACTAGAGGAAAGTTCAGTTCTTTGTAGTCAGGGAAGCACACATTGGAAGAGGATCTGTGGGATTTTCCTTTCTGAAGTGGTTTGTGGGATGGAGAAGGGTGAGCCCCTGGGGGAGGAGCAACTAAAGCAGGGTCTCAGGTACCTCTGCATGGAGGCTTCGTGCTCCGAGCTCTTCAGCTGAGGAGGTGATGACTGAAGGGTCTGTCTCTGCCAGGTAAAGGCACATGGACTGGCAAAAGGGCCTGGGCAGGTGGGATGGGGCTTTCTGCCTGGACGTGATTGTGGGCTCAGGCATCTGAGAATTTCCACAAAATTGGTGTCTTTGCAGAAGAAACATCAGGTCTAAGTTTTGGAGAAGTGCAGGCATTTTTCTAGGATTTGTATCACAGTATCAAGAACTTTTACTGGGATTTGGTTCAAAAAGTGAGACCTTTACAGGGCCCACCTACAGCTGAGTGCCAGTGGCTGTGTGCACAATCCCAACAGTGCTGCTGCTGGAAGGTGCTGTGGCAGTGAAAGTCTTCCTGGCCTCTTGAAAAGCAGCTCATTTTCTCCATCCTGGGAGATCTGGATTTAATCCATACCTGTGGAAGGACCTTACCCACACACACACATACAGACACCTGTTTCTCTGTAACAGTATGAGTCTGCTGCCATGTTTCATGTGTTACTGCTGGAGGGCAGGGAGATACTGTCGCCTTGGGCACAAGGAAGCACGGACACACCTGCCCAGGGACACAGGTAAAGAATGTCTGCATCTCAGAAGGTCCCTGTGCTGTTCCTCCCTTTGGGTTGTGCCCTGGCTGATGCTGAACTGCTCTGGAGTTCCTGATGGGTTTGCTATTCCCTATTCCACCCTTCTGGATGCTCTGTGACAGAGACAGGGGTGACAGTGTGCTGTGGGAGAGGGGCAGCAGTGAAAGCGTTAAATTTGGACAGGCAGAGCTGGAAGCTGCTCCAGCTCTGGAATTTGGAGGACTGGAATTGCTGCCTTGGCAGCAGCCCAGCTGGCAGAGAGCCCCAAGCCCAGCCAGGCAGGGCAGAGCTAACACAGAGCTCATCCTCTGCCACCGTGCCAGGGCTGGTGGGAGCTGGGTGAGGGCACTGGGGACACTGGGCAGTGCCTGCACAGGTCCGTGTGGGCTCTCAGACCCTCCTCCCTCTGCCTGGGCTCGGCTGCTGCTTCCTCTGCCTGCAGAGCAAGCCAATGTGAATAGTTTTGGATAGTTACTATGGGGATAGGCTGAAGGGGAGCTCCATCCACCCTGGGCTCACAGCTCTGTGTTATCCCAGGACCAGAGCTGCTGTGAGCTGTGGTGGCTGCTGCAGTGACACCAGGGGGTTACAAGATGCTGACCCTGGAGAGAAAGTTCATGAAATTCTTCATTTCTCACCACCATTGCTGTCACGTGATTTGTTGTTTAACTGCTTCATCTCCTCAAAGGAATATGATGATCAGCTGCCAGGTTTCCTGCCCAGGGGCAAAGGTAATGTGTGTTTTCTCATTTTATTTTGGATATTGCCTGGTTTCTCTTCCTTCTTCAGGGTGAGAACATAGTGGTGGGAAGAGGAGCCTCATCAGAAGTAGTTGGCAGGGTAACACTCAGGTGAGCTCCTGTGCGTTCCTGCTTGGAGGAGATGGGAAAATATTATTTACTGTCTCTTCAGGACTGAGCTGGGATTTGCAGCTCACACATTAAGACATTGCTTTGCGCTGGCATGGCTGGTTTGGGCACCACACAGGCAGAGCTTATGCACCAACAGCAGAAGGAAGGAGGGTACAGAGGAGTTCAGGATTTTATCCATGAGTATAACACACAAGCAGCCCTGGAACCTGGGTGGTGCTGCCTCTGAGACTGCTGGTTGAAGATCCCAAGAAAAATCTCTTGAGCTGTTTGGAGCACAAAGCCAAGCCTCTTAGCAGTGACCCTGGCTTGGCTTGGATGTGTGTCCTGGAGTATGTGTGGGGTTTGGGGTTTGGATAAGGGAGCCCAGCACTGCAGGAGGCAGTGGGGTGCTGACAGTGCCTGTGGCTCAGCAAACACCAAATCTGTGGCTCAGTCAAAGACCTGAGGTTACTGAGTGGTGTCTGGAGGCTGGCAGGAGCCTCTGAGAAGAGGAACTGACCTGGGAGAAGCAGTTTCCTCTCCTTACTCTCACTGTCTACACCTTCCTCTCAACTTGACTTTTCCTCATGTTTTATTTTGAAATATTTCATACCCCACAGAATCTGGGTTTTGCTCAGGATGTTTCCTTCCCTTTTCCACCGTGCTTCCTGGCCCAAAACAGAGTTTCAATATCTCAGGATGTTACTGAGTCTTGGCAGGAGGTTTCAGCAGGGCCCTGCTGTTGGAAACTCCCTCTCTGGTTGCACAGCACTGGGGTCATCACTTTGTTTCTGCAGGATCTCTGACCACAACACTCCTGTTCAGTGGGACATGGTGCAGGGCTGTGCCTGTGCAGGCTGGAAGTCTGAGTGCATTCAGGATGGAATTGGAAGAAGAGTGTTCCAGGGCTGTTATTTATGGGAGTCTAAAAGTGCCTGACTCAAGATGTCCTGAGCTGCTGATTGCAGGCAGGGCTGGTGGCTCTGCCCAGCCATCCTCTGCTGTGAGGTTTGGAAGCAGAGTGAAGTCAGCTTAAAGTATGCCCAGGGTGACAGTTTGTGTAGGACAACCACAGGGAGGGCAGAATTTCCCATCAGGATGAAAGGGTTTAAACCCTCAGTTTTACACGTCTTCACTTCAAGGATTTCGCACTCCACACCTTGTTTCTGCTTGGCACCATGTCCCAGCCTTGGTGACAGGAGCCTGGTCCCTTGTAGGGGTCCTGTTTCTGATGTGGGCAAGTGCTGGGGGAGCCAGAATGATCATCCAGACTCTTCTCACACAGGTCTGTAAAGGCTGCACCTGCTGAATCCCCAATCCCTTCAGGTTGGGAGGGACCTTAAAGCCCATCTGGTTCCACCACCTGCCATGGGCAGAGACACCTTCCACTATCCCAGGTTGCTCCAAGCCCTGTCCAGCCTGGCCTTGGACACTTCCAGGGATCCTGGAGTAGTCACGTGGTTGTGGTTGATGGGCAGGGTGTGATCAGAGCAAGGTAGGTGTGTATGGGAGAAACAGCCCCATTTGGGTGGGATTTTTGACAGTGACGATATGGAAGCAAGAACATCATCTTTTCATGACCTGCTGGAGAGTTGCTTCATTCTTTTATTGCCTCCTTATTTTTTGGAGAGGGAAAGTGAATGCTTTTGAGCCCAGATATGGCCCTGGCTTTGGGGAACACACCTAAGTTGCCAGAACGTGCATTTTTATGGAATCCAGGAGCTTCATCCTGAACACATAGGTTGTGTTACAGAAATAAGACCTTTTGCACCTTGTCATTGTTCTTCCCTTGATCTTTGATATTTTTATAACTTCTGAACTTTAAAAAATAGCAGAAGTTGGAACAAATCACACCCACCTAGCACTGTCTTCATTCTTTGAGCACCGATAAGTTGAAGGTGTTCTGCTAATATTTAACCTGGAAGCCAAAGCTAAAAAAAGCACTTCAGAGAAAATCAGAACAAGCAGAAACCCCAGGAACTGCCCTGAGTAACCTGCATAGGGCAGGAGTACAGAAACATTCTCAGTGTGGGGTTTTGGAAACCCCTTGGCAGTTTCTCGCAGGGACAGAAGATGTGATCATCAGTGTGGCTGCCGTGGTCCCTCATGGCACATGCTTTCACTGATCAGTGTCCTTGAGACAGCTGAGGATAAATAGCAGCAGAGCCATGCAAACTTCCCAGGGACTGCAGTTCTGTGAAGAAACCAAAGCTCTGTCCTGCTGCAGGTGTTGCTCAGGTGGGTTTGGGCATGGTGCCCAAGCTGAAGGCTCAACAGGCTGTGGGCTGGTTGTTCGCTAAGATTTGGCTCTGAGGTCTTCTCAAGGAGCAGACATGTCAGCCACTGCTGGTGCTTTTGGCAGTGCCCTGCAGGGACAGGCTCTGCTGTGGCCTCTTTTGAAGCTGTGACTCTGGAAAAGCTGCAGTGATGGCTTTCCTGAGGTGTGAAATCAGTTGATTTACGTTGTCACTGTCTGTGTCAGGACCAAAGGTGCCAGTTCTGCTCGTGTTCCCTCTGCCAAACAGCTCCCGGGGTCACAGGTGGGCTCTGCTGTTGTTGCTGGGTACTCGCTGTGTGCCCACGGGGCACAGTCAGGCAGGTCACTGAAGCTCAGGCTGTGTCATATGCTGCCCCACACCTCTGAGACATGGTACAAGGTGCTGGGAACATCTGCCAAGGTTTGCAGGATCCCTGCTGAGCTGCTTCAGAGAGCACTGGGTGTAAGTGCCAGTATGGTTTAGGGCACACAGGAATGCTGCTGTGAGGCTGAAAATGGGACACTTCTGCAAATAGCAAACAGCAGTTGCTGATATCACTGTGACTCTTGAAACTTCCCCCCCCCCCCAGTTGTTTTATTTTGATGCATAAAACAACTGGAAAACCAAATAAAACAACCATATCAAATGGCATAGCTCGTGCCAGGGGAGGTACAGTGACATCTGCAGTGACAGAGCTCATCTGAGTGTGTGCCAACAGTTAGGAAGAGTGCTGCTCCAAACCATGCAGATTTCTAAGCCTTTTAGAAATGGGACACTGATGATGAATGTTCAGAGCCTGTCTCGGGTTCAATAAATGCACAAAAGTCATTGCTTTAGTTTGAAGTTACAGATTTTTGTGTGCCTGTGGATGTCCTGCCCATAAAAGACATTATAATGCACTCCCATGGTAAGGATGAGTGGGATGGAGAGTTTTGAGGACTGTGGGTTTGGGTTTCTTTGTGTGCTACTGTGTAACCACTGGCCAAGGGATTAGTGGAAAAAAAGACCTTCTTTCAGTAGTCAAAACCTTCAGGTACACAAATATTGTGTAAAAGGAAAGTGTATCTTTGGGAGAAGAGACAGCTCATCATGAGAACAGGTGGAACATGCCAGATCCTGCAGCACTTGGATCCCAGCACTGTGTTGGATGGCTCCTCTGGTCTTGGCTCAAACAGGTGTTTCAGGCTGGAGAGCACGAATCCCTGCAGGAAATACTGAATTACCAGAATAATTCTCTTCTCAACTTCAAATTCCAGGATTTGGAGTCTTGTTCTTAATCCCTGTCTTTGCAAGGAGCCCATGCCTCCCACCCATGCTCCAACCCTTTGTCCTGTGTTGTGTCTGCCCTGTCTGCTGAGAGCTCAGGGCACTCAAAGTCTGGAGCCTTCCCAGGGCCTGTATTCCTGTCCCAGTCATGCTCATGGTGTCCACTGATGATGGTCTCTGCTTTGGGAAGAATCACAGGGCTTGGAAGCATTCACATTTTACTCTGGGACAGGCAATGAGCTCCAGTTCCTGTCCAGCTCCAACCTTCAGGATTGAAGTGCCTCATGCAGGGAAGGATTCAACCAGATCTCAACAAGATTTCTGCTCTCTGGCAAAGTTGCTTATCTTAAATGGGTGTCTTTAACCCACCTCTCTGAGTGCTGCTTCTGCCCAGGAAGTGCTGAAGATGGGAAAAGGGGCAGTGAGCACCAAAGGACCACTGGAGGGGTGGCCTGCAGGACATCCATCAGAGGGGCTTTGGAGTGAGCATGAGTGGCAGGCTCAGAAATCTCCCCCTGTGCTTCAGGACACTGCAGGGGCCATTCCAAACATCTCCAGGCAGAAACACGTGAAATCCTGCAGGAAAATAGCAGGCACCTGAAAAGAAACTGCAGGCTCCTTTAGGAAGCATCCAGTCACTGGAAGTGGTTCCTTTGGGATGAGGCAGAGCTGTAATCCTGTGTTTTGGGGGCTGCACCATTGATGTGCAGGTACAGCTGGTGGGAGGACTCTGCTCTGGAGTTCTTGGTGTCTCCTTCTCCCACAGCTCAGTGCATCTGGTAGGGCAAGAGAAATGTATTAGCACAGGCTGGTGTTTACTCAGATTCTGGTTCAAATCCAACAAAAAGCCAGGCAAGTCTGCTGGATTGTGGGAGGATAAGACCTCATTGCATTAAATCACTCCGGGTCAGAAAAATGTCTGTGCATTGCATCAGTCTGATGGAATCAGCCCCAGGGAAAACATCAGTGCCTGTCCAGGGCTGTGCTCAGCAGTACTGCTGGGCACACAGCTCCAATCTAGGTCACAGTCTGTATCTCTGTCCTGAGCTGGCTGCACCTTTAGATGTCATTTAGCCTGTTGCAGTGAACAGCTTCCCTTGCTGCGGCAGCTCCTCCATCCCTGCAGGAGCTGTGGCTGTAGCAGGGAGCAGGGATGTGCTGCCAGGGGCACAGGCACAGTGGGAACTCCTCTGGGTGGCTGAATGACATGAGGTGTCCCATCATGGGATCTGCATGCACCCAGCTATGGGCTTTTATTGCTCAAATCCCAAAACCAGTTCTTCAAGCCTGGCAAATCACTATTACTGTCTTTACAGCTGAAGTGGGCAACAGATTCTTCTTGCATTTATTTCCCTAAAAGAAGAAATCCCTTTTTAACATAAAATTGTACAGTGAAAGCTTGCACTCCAGGACTTCATCTGACAGCAGTCTCCTTTTTCCTGGCATTGAGTTCCCAGTGATGTAGTCCCAGCCTGGGAGCAAAGGGTGCAGTCCAGCTGCTCTGCCAGTACTGCATGCCAACTTCCCAAATGCACCATTCCTCTGGGTTTGTTACTAGTAAAACTGAGAACACAGGTTTGCCTCACAGCTTGTCTGTAGAATTTTCAGTTTTTCCTCCACATTAGAGAAACCTCATTGTGGCACAGCTTGGTTTAGACACTGAGCATTGTGCACATCTCATATGAAATGCTCCCTGCCCTGGCTTCCACATCCCTTTGGTATTTAACAGTTTCTTTGAAGTATGGAGACCTTTAGAATCATGGAATGGTGTAGGTTGGAAGGGTCCATAAATCCCATCCCATTCCACCCTCTGCCATGGGCAGGAACACCTCCCACTGTCCCAGGCTGCTCCAAGCCCCGTCCAACCTGGCCTTGGACACTGCCAGGGATCCAGGGGCAGCCACAGCTGCTCTGGGCAACCTGTTCCATTTGACCTGTGTTTATCCTTGTTCTGTCAACTTGTGGCATTGTAATAAATGGTTTGATACAAATATTTCTCTGCTGAGATCAGTCATTGCACACCTGAGGCCAGAGGCTCCACAATTGCATGATCAGCGCCCACCTTACCTGTGCCATTCCTCCCTGCAGCTGAGTGTCAGATGTCACCTGGAGCAGGTGACACTCCTGGAGTACCATCACATTCATTTTCTTAGCAGCAAATAATCTTGCTTTTAACATTAATAGCTCAGACAAGGAGCAGTGAATCCCTGTTTCTGTCACAGTCCTTGTGTCTGGCGGACACAAGAAAGTCTTTATTCAGGAAGTCAGATAGATCCTGATGACTGTGTGCTTCTTCCCAGCTTCTGATACAGAATGCTAATGCACAAAAGCAAGGAAATAAAATGAAAACTAAACATGCCCACATGACAAGCAGAATGGGGCTGGATCCTGGATGCACTGTGTGGAAGGGACCTTAAAGCTCATCTCGTTCCAGCCCCCTGCCATGGCAGGGACACCTTCCCCTGTCCCAGGCTGCTCCAAGCCCTGTCCAGCCTGGCCTTGGACACTTCCAGGGGCAGCCACAGCTTCATCGTGCCTGGGGAATGAATCCTCATCACAGTAACTGCTCCTAAAGTCCTCATTAGAGAAACCTTAAAAATCTCTGTATATGCCCACAGTTGTGCCATCCTGGTATCAATTTTTTATTGCACTCTGTTTCCCTGGCTAAGACTTTTTTCCTTAACTACAAAGCCCCTGATTTCAAAAGTGTTTGCTTGTGTTTTTTTCCTAATTCCTTACACACACATTGAGGTTTCCAGATGTGAGAAACAAGACATCCTAAAGATCACTCTGCAGTTTTCAAAATGCAGCAGGATTTTGGTTTGTTTCTTTTTCAGCAGAAATTTAAACCAGAAGGAAATGCTGGTCTGCTAGGCTGGGCCAGCATATCTCTGGCTTTTTGCAGGCTTGGGAAAGATGACTAACCAAATTTAGGGGATTTGTGGGCAAGGATACCAGAAACCTGGTTTTGTGATGGAAAGAGTGAGAAGATAAGAAGGAACAGACCTGCCTCTGGTAGTATGTGGGAGGAGCAGGGCAGCTGGCATCTCTCATCCTGAGATGATGAGCTGTTGCTCAGGGCTAGGAGCAGTAATCCTTGCAGTAATCCTTGGTCCCTTCCACTGCAGTTTGCTGGAAATTTAGGGACAGAAGAGATTTGATGTCAGCCTTGAGAGAGGGGATTTCCAGTGTTTGCAGCACTGGCTCTGTGGCTGTCAGACAGGTCTTTACTGATCCCTCCCTAGGAATGCTCTGAGAGCCTTTTCCGTGGCCGTTGGCAGGTCACCACTCGCAGAAGGAAGAGCTGTAGGTACCAGTTATTTTCAGGAAGGAAGGTCTGGCTGCAAGCATGATCCTTCTGGAGTTCAGCCCATCCAGGTTAAGCCCCAGTGTCCCCCAGCTCGAGTGCTGAGCCGGGGCTCCGTGTGTTTGGTTTTTATTCTAGCATGGAGAGCAGTCCCCCCGCCCAGGGGTCTGGGAGTACTCCAGGTTTTCCCATGTGACACTCTATAAAGATGGAGGCTGCTCTTGTCTTGATTCTCACCTGACTTAATTACATTTGCTTTTTCTCTTTTTATTTCAGTTGTGATTCCAAAGAGCCCTTTACCTGCCTCCGAAGTAAACTCGGAGAAACCTAGCATGCACAGTAGCACAAAGACTGTTTTGGGGCATCAAGAAGGGCAAAGGCGTCGCAAAACAGGGAAGAAGCGTGGTCGAACGACCAAAGCGCTAATCCACCACCCCATGCCTACACCCTCCAAGTCAGTGGAGCCTTTGAAATTCCCCAGAAAGAGAGGCCCCAAGCCTGGCAGTAAGGTAAAAGCTGATGCTGATGCAGGCGGGTGAACAGCAGGTGCTGCAGGTCCTGCCATGGGTTGGTGCATGCGTGTGTTTGTGCACGTTTGTCTCAGCCTCTGGCTGTGTGACTGCAGCAAGTAGGAGAGCAGAGGGGTATGTGGGCTGGGAGTATCCTCAGAGCCCAGCCCCAGAGCTGTAGAGAATGTCTGTGTTCTAAAGATCATTTCCATCAAGAATCGTGTCTTTGGAAGTGCATTGGCTGTGGAGTAGCATGGCAGATGCTGGGAGCATGACAGGATGGCCAAAGGGTAGAATAAGCTCTCCTGTCCTTTGTGTGTGGCTAGTCTGAGTCAAACAGAGGTGGCAGATCCCAGGCTTGTTATTTTTCAGGGTTGTGGTTTGTAAAATACACACGTATCGATTACTCGGCTCTTGAGACACCCCATCATCACCATCAGAAATGTGTCATGTTCCACAGTGCAGAGGAGAGAGTGTAGTGATCATGGGTGTTAAAGGAGAGGAGGGATAAAAGGAGAAATATCTCCTCTTTTTCTGCAGAGGAAACCTAGGACATTGCTGAACCCAGCACCCACCTCTCCAACAACCAGTACCCCAGAGCCAGACACAAGCACTGTGCCCCAGGACGCTGCTACAATCCCCAGCTCTGCCATGCAGGCTCCCACAGGTAAGGAGGGTCTTGGAGCACATTCTTGACAGGATTGCATGGTTAGGAACTGCAGCAGGCAGGCAGCAACACCCTGAGAGAATCCCATTTTTTCCTAAGCCTGTAAACCAGCAATCCTTACCACTCCAGAAAGGCTGGCTTGAGAGAGGCACGTGAGTCCAGAGCAGCTGTGCATTTATCACTCTGTTGAAATAATGAAGTAGGAAGATTGCAAGCCCACCTGTTGAGTGCAAGGACCCCTTTCCCCTGCATGCTGGTGACTCCTCAGCTCTCCAGGGACACTTGTGTCCCATTGTGCCCAGGGGCAGTCGGGTGTGCAGCACCCCTTGTGACCCCAAGAGTGAGCTCTCCCCCACCATGCAAGGCACAGCTACTGGAACTACTCAAGGGGCAGAGGAGGTGCTGAAGGACTGTGATCTGCCCAGCTCCAGCCAGGATATCAAGGCACACAGGGACAGAAGAGAACAGGGAAGGAGCAGGAGCAGCAGTGAAGAGTGTATGCACTGCTGCAGCTGAGGATGATCTGGCCAGGAAAGTCTAGTGCAAAGCTGCTTTTGACATGTTGAGTCAAGCACTGGATGTGGGTTGAGCCCTCTGTTTCCCCAGAATGTAATTGGCCGGTTTGCAGAGGAACCTAAAGAAGCCAGTTTCCCTAAAAAGGAAACACTGTGGGAATCCCTAGAAGGTGGGGGCTGCATTCCTTCTTCCTCTCTGAACATCACAGCCACCTTACCTGGCTGGCATGGAAACCACTTTACAGCCTGACTGCAGGGGAGAGCATGGGAGAAACAGCAGCAGTTTGGAAGGTGAGCATGAGGCAGGAGGATTTTGGAGGTGATTCTCCTCTAGAAGCGGCTCCACTGTGAGGAGTGGCAGTCAGGCAGTCGTGGTGGATTCACTTTGTGAGTGATTGGGCAGTCTTAAAATCTCAGCATCTCTCAGGTTGGATTTTAGGCATCTGTTTCTTGCTTTCTTGAGTGGGTTAACGGCAAACACGTTTCTCATCTTGGCAGTTTGCATTTACTTGAACAAGAACGGCAGCACTGGGCCCCACCTAGACAAGAAGAAAGTTCAGCAGCTGCCAGACCATTTTGGACCAGCTCGAGCTTCTGTTGTCCTGCAGCAAGCAGTACAGGCCTGCATTGATTGTGCTTATCATCAGAAAACAGTCTTCTCCTTCTTAAAACAAGGCCACGGGGGAGAGGTCATCTCAGGTGAGAATGGGCCTGGAGCACTTTCCCTCCAGAGAGGTTGTTGCAAGAATTCTCTCGTTGGAAGATGTCTGTCCTGAAGCTCGCTGCAGCCACAGGCCAGGGGCAGACAGAAGAGTTCTGTCTTCTCTTTCTTGCCACACATCTGTGTCAGTGAAGCAACAGCTGGCAGCTGACTCAGAGCGGAGCAGTTCCCATGGCCTGCGGGCACAGCTGCCGGAGCAGGCAGTGCTCAGTCCTGGCATCAGCCTGGGCAGCAATCCTGCCCCACCGACCAGCCCCCCGCATTGCCCCAGCCCTGGGAAGAGCCACAACAGGGGGGATTCCACAGCTCCTCACGGAAAGACAAGAAACACCCCGGGTTTTAATTCTCCTTTAAGCCCGTGCCCAGCCGGATCTGCGAGCGCAGGCCCTCCTGGAATCCTTTGGGTTCCCTCGGACGCGGCTCCCCTGGCGCTGCCGCCCCGGCCCCGTGCTGGGTGCAGCGGGCTGGTCCTGGCCTGCCCCAGCAGCGGAAGGCAGTGGCTTTGTTGGCTCTCGACAGCCCGGCGATGCTGAGATCCAGGAGCTGGCTGTGCGGCCCTGGGCGTAGCCTCCCGCCTTCGCGGGGGGTTCACGTGTTGGGCTCTGTTTGTTTCTGTCTCCAGCTGTGTTTGATCGGGAACAGCACACTCTGAACCTGCCAGCAGTAAACAGTATCACCTACGTCCTCCGCTTCCTGGAGAAGCTCTGCCACAATCTGCGCAGTGACAACCTCTTTGGGAACCAGCCTTTCACTCAGAACAGCCACATGCAGCGCTCACACGAGTACGACCACGACAGGTATCTACCAGGTAGGAGCTGGGGCGGGGGCGGCACTGTAGGGACCCAGGTGCTCCGTGTCTTAATCCAGATTTTATCTCTGTCTCCGAAGGCAGGCTCCTGTTCCAGAGCCCTCTCGCAGGGTTCATTACATCACACCCAGTGTCGTGCACATGCCCACAGGGCTCTTGTGTAGGATTCCAGTTGCATTTTCTGCCTGTCAGTTTGGTTTCCATCTCCGCTGTAGGTTTCCGCTCATCCGTGCTGTCTCCTTGTCTTCCCTCCTTTCCTCGTCCCCCAGTCCTTCCCGCTTCCTGTAATCTGATTATGGTGACTTCATACAGCTAGGAATTCAGGTGAAAGACTGCATGGGAAGGGAGAGTGATAACATGCAGCATGTAAACTGTAATTAGAAATTAATTTAAAATAATAAAAGCAGAGTGGTTTCTATGGCAGCTGTGGATCAACCCTCGGTGACAGCGTGGCCTGTTCAGGGGTGATGCTCATGCAGCAATCAGAGGCAGAGGTGGTTTTGTTTTCCTTGGTATGGCATTGAAGCAGCTCACCCCAGCATGACAGTTCATGCCACAGTGCAGATTGTCAGGCTGCAAAACTGCTCTGAAGTAGAAGCAGTGGAAATCAAACTCAGTAGTCCCCCCACAGTGCTGGGCAGTGGCAGCAGGCCTGGGATTGTGGCTGCCCCACAGGCTGTCTGGAGTTCTGGGGGAGCTCCTGTTCCAGGAATGTCAGTCGTGGAGAGGATCAAAGTTGGCTGCACCCTCTTAGGTGGTTGACAAGTGCTGATCTCCTCTCCTGTCTTGCTTTCTTCCCCCTCTAGTCAGCAAATAGCTCTTGTGTTGTTTGAGGTCTTTCCAAAGTTAATCCTTTGCATAATTATGGTTCTGGCAAGAAAAGCAAAAGTTGTATGAACATAAAAGGATGGGCACTTAGGAAAAACTGTTTAAGGAGAAGTTGCTAAGCATGAGGTCTAGGAGCAACAGATGCTGCAGTGCTTCCATTCATTGCACCTCAAAAAGCACCTTAGGCTTTGAGTCTAGAGAGCAAAAGGATCTTGCCATCCTCTGCTTCCTCCTGGCTGGAGCCAGCAGGGCCGGGAACAGAGGAGCTGTAGGATATGGAAGGACAGGAGCAGCATGACTAGTTACTGTGACTGGAGGCTTTCCCCTGAGTAGCCCTCAAATAGAAGAAATCCCCTTATTTCAGTGTGGAGGTACCCTGTGGTCATGAGAGAGAGCAAAACCTGAGTGGGAGGGAAAACACCCAGTTCTGGGCATGGTGAGCTCACACACAAAGTTTCCAGCCTCCATGAGAGATCAGTGGTGGCTGTGCCAAGAGTTGGGCTGCTGGGCCGAGTGGAAAAGTCTAAATCCGAATTCAGGGGAACTCGGGCAGAGCGCCGGATCTCACACAATGCTGAGACCTGCCCATGCTGTGTTTGCAGCAGTTAAAGAAGAATTAACCACAGTCTCAGGTGTGACAGCACCTAGTCCTGCAGTTCATCCTGATGTCTCAGCTTGTTGGGCATCTGCTCATGTAACACTTTCCTCAGGCACCTGAAAGAAGGTGGTAAACTTTATTATCTACACATTGCAATGGCTTCTGGTGAGGACGGGGAAACAATGCTGGTGATTTTGGGGAAGTTTGGGCTGGTCATGGAGCAATGAGGGTGGAGTTGTACATTCTTAAATCACAACAGATGTCAAGGCTGCTGTGGTCTCACCTTCAGCTCTGCATGTCCTGCCTTGTTTCCTCTCCAGTACAGGAATGTATTGTATGGGGCTGATTCTTCCAGTAAATGGCCACTGGTTAGGACTGGGAGCTGGTTTGAGCTCCCAGAACAAACTGGCTTTGCAGGAGCACCCCTGTGGGTGCCATGGAGAATTGGTGTGTGCGCTGGGGGCAGAGGGAAGGGCTGCAGCAACCCTTAGGTCAGCAGTGTCCTGCCATTCTGCCTTCCTGAGTAAATGGAAATGAGGAGAAACAGACTGAGCTGTACATCAGGAACAGCCGTTTGCAGGGAGCTGGGCAGCTGATTGTCCTTCATAGCAACATGAACAATCAAACATGAACATGATGTGACCTGGAGCCGTCTGAAAACACAGGGCTGGAGAGACCTTCTGGACCACTGAGCCCTGGCTCCTGCTGTTACAGCACTACAGCACATGGTGCTTCTTGGATTAACTCTGGAGTTGCAGATTCTGCTTTTCCACTGGAGACTGCTCCAGGGTTTTATGCTGAGATTTTAGAAACTGTGTTGTAATTTCCAGCCCTAATTTATTCTTGGCAACTTGGTGTCTGTGTCTGCTGGTCTTAATATTGTCTTTTAACTAAACTTGGTTCTCTTTCTTCTGGAAGTAGTGGCAGAGCAGTTGTAGCTCAGAGGAGTTCATCTTTTGGCTGCTTTTTTGCTTTCCTCAGACAGTGTTGATTTGACTTAAACTTCATGGGGTTGCCAGAGTGCCACCCAGCACTCTGGGGAAGAGCTCATGGGGACCTGGTGTCACAGCACTGGCACCACCATGGTCACAGGAAATGTCTCTGCAGTCACTTTTAGTCACTGTGTCCTTCTATCAGGTGATGATCAGCCTGTCCTGGTCACATATGCCGTTCTTCTCATCCACTGTTGTCACCTGCAGGGCACCAGCTCATGAGACACTGCTTCAAGTGCACATCTGGATTTAGCTGCTGGATTTTCCACCTTGCTGGTTCTTGGTTCTGTATACATCTTTCCTGCCTGATTTTAAATGCTACTTTGTCTGGCCTGACATGGGAAGACATCAGCAGATTTCATCGGTAAATCTCTAAAATTTCTGCCAGAGTTATTACAGTTATTAAGCTGGGCTCAAGGATGATCCTCAGGCAGAGTCACTGGCAGTTGCTCCCAGTCTCATGTACCGTCTTCAGTGTGCTGCTAACAGCTTTACCTCTCAAATCAATTTTTTGTGCATAGAACAAGGTAATTCATGTTCTGTCTCAGCTGGTGGCTCTCTCTATGTAACATATTGCTGAATTCCACGTATATGAGGTTGATTCCTCTTCCCTCATGTGACAGATCAGGATTTCCCCATTGTTGGGTTGGCCTCCTCTGATGAACACCTGCCACAGAATGTGCCATTTGTATTTCCTGCCCTTTCCTTCAGAGCCTGCCACAAGCCTTGTGGTGCTACTGAGGTGGGACATAGGCATTTTATTGTAAAAATCTCTTTTTTCCACCTACTTTTTCAAATGTTGGCACCACATTTCAAGTGACTTTCAGTAATGCAGTGTTGAGTTCTGTTAGGATTTACTGCAGCAGACCCAGAGTTTCAGGTGCACTGTCATTCCTGGTTTCCTCGGCATCCTCAAGTCTCCAGTTTGAGGACATTCAGTTGTCTGACTTAGTCAGTGGTGGATGTTTTGGTTCCTGTGTGTTTATTTTATCCTTAGAGCCTTACCCCCACTGCTCAGCATGGCTGCAGCTGGAAATGAATCCCAGAGTGGTTTGGATTGGAAGGGACCTTAAAGCTCATCTCCTTCCACCCCCTGCCATGGGCAGGGACACGTTCCACTATCCCAGGTGGCTCCAAGCCCCATCCAACACTTCCAGGGATGGGGCAACCACAGCTGCCAGGGTTTCCCCACCCTCAGGGAAGACTTCTCTTTTCTTTTGGAAGACTTTTCTTCCATATATTCAGTCTAAATCTACCATCTTTCAGCTTACAAGTGCACTGAGTGCAGGTGGAAGTCACAGCTGCATCAACACCTGAGCCAGGTGTGTAGGTGTGCTCTGCAGCCAGGGAGGAGGTGCCAGTGCATTCAGTGCAAGGTGCATTGTCCTAAATTAAAGCCCTGAGCAGCTTCACCCTGACAAGATGAGGTGGTTGACTGTCACTGTTCATGAAGGTGTCCATGCTGATGGCTTTGGGATGGCCCCCAGCACCATCCAGGCACGGCAGGTGAGCTGCTCTTCCCCCCACCACCCTCCCAAGGCAGGAGAGGTGAAATATCCCTCCCAGCTGTCCTGTCATTTGGAGGCAAGGACAACCCTTTCTCCTTTTCTCTCAATCCTTACCTTTCTGCAGTGTCCCCTTGCTCTGTTCCCCTGTGCTTGTTCCTTCTGTAGCTGAAATACAGGCCCATCTTTGCCTTTGCACTGTCTCAAAACACAGAATGAGTTAAAATCCTTTCTTCATCCAAGTAAATGATCTGCTTGTTCTCAGCATCCTTCTCAAAGTGAGCATTTATCCGCTGATATCTTTCCTTCTCAGATTATTTCCTCTTTGATGATACACATTCATGAGGTTTATGTCATTTTTGAACTGAAAGCATTTTCTCTTTATTCCTGATGATCTGAGTACAGCTCTGTCTGTATTTTCTTAAAACTTGTCCTTTAAAACCAGAATTCTATTTTTTGTTTATCCACTCATTAATTTACACCGACCTCACTTCTGATTCCTAGGATTAACTTCTATAACCTCACCTGGTGTGTTTGCATTACCTTATAACATCAGCCACTTTGAAAAAAATAACCCCAACCAAAACCTGATGAACCCTTTGTAAAGCATCACCTTGTGTTGTGGTTCTGTGGCTGTTGGGTGAAGAAGGTTGAGCAGTTTGACACAGGGCTATCCAGAGACATTAGCAAGAGCATGTGTTCTTCATTCTGGGCAGTGAGTGTTTCTTACAGGGACTCATCCTGAGGATGGAATTTGTTTTTCTGGCAATGTCACAGTGATTTTTGGTCATACTCCTATAGAGTCCCAGGGCCTCAGTGCAGGCAGCTCTTTCATTTCCCTAAGGGGTATTGATTGAACCTTCTCTACCTTTGTGTTTCTCCTTAATCAAGTCAATTGTGCCCACCTGGTGCTTCCCCCCACCTGTACCCCCGTGTATTGGGCATTCTGCATCTCCCTTGGTGTCGGTCCCGTTGCTCCCCGCCGTGCTTGTTGCCCTCCTGCACCTGTTCCTGCCCTGTGCCAGCTGTCAGGGCTGCTCCAGGCTGCTGGTGGCTCCTGGCATTTGTGCAGGAGCATTTAACCCCTCTGTGCCCACCCCCCGGACTGCTGAGAGCTCTCACGTGTCACCCGTACTCAGGTTGGCTGCAAGGGCCCAGCTGGGAGCTGCTGGCCTGGGTGGGCCGGGGGCAGCTGGAGGGGCACCTCAGCTGGGACAGGGTCTGCCACCCCTGTGTCACCTGCCTGGCCGCTGTCCCCATCAGTGTCAGTGCTTCCATTCCTTGTCCATCCACCCCCTGACTCTGTGTGTGTGCAGAGATGTCCCAGCCCGTCCCAGTGTCCCATCTGCTGGGCAGGATGTGCAGAGTCCCATCCTTGGGATGTGTCTGGAGAGGAGCAGCAGTGACAGCACCTGAGGGGTCCGTGGAGGGGGGAGATTGAAAATTGGAGTAGAGTTTAATCCAGCACTGTGTGTGGCACAGAGCGGTTGCAAATCATCCAAGGCTTGTTTGCCAGCTGTCCAAGGGTTACATGCTTCTGACAGTGGGATGAGCACAAATTGTGTGGGATGAGCCCAGGTGTAGAATGAGGAGAAACGGAATGAAGTCCATTAGAGGTGATATTTGGGTGAAATATGGCAAAACATGGCTAACATTTTTTGTTAGTTTTCTTGCCACCCCTTTTCTCTGATAAGACCTGCAAACTCTGCTCTCTTGAGCCCTGGCAGATGTGCTGGATTGCAGCTTGAACAGGTGGTGGGTGCCCAGGCTGGCGATGCACACAAGGCTCAGGGGGCTCTGTCAAGACTGCATTTCCCAGGAGGTCTCCACTCCTAAAGAGGGCTTGTTCTCTTTTCCTAGACAGAAGCAGCTCGTTAGACGGCTCTCTGCAGGGACCAGGCCGGGGTACAAAGCGCTATTCCCAAGATTCCCCTCCATACAGTGCTCCTCTCTCCCCCAAGTTACCAAAGAATGACCGTCACCCTTTGGAAGGTGAGCACAGCGTGTCTCTCCCCCAAGCTGGCTGTTCCCAGCGCCCTGTCCCGGCTGCAGCAGGCTCAGATCTGCCCTGGCAAACCCAGCTGTGGCTTCAGGGAGCTGCTTCGCTTGTCCCTGACGTGGGTTGTGCTTGGTATTCCAGAGGGGAGTGGATGAGCTGCTCTGGGGTGAGACAGGTTCCCCACACAGATGTGTCAGGCATGTGGAATGCAGCGGGAATTCCTTCTAACCCTGACAGTCATCATCTCACACCACATAATCTGCTTTAGTTTCCCTCTCTGTGCATGGGATTAACAGTGCTCGATCTGCCCAGCTGCCTCAGTCAATCTGCCCCCGGATTTTTCCCTGAGGGTTTGCTGCAGCCTGTTGTACAGATGCTGATGTACAGCTGTACAGCCAGGAGCTTGCTGCCCTTTCCCAGGATCTCATCTTGTGCCTCACAGGCCTCCCTGAAACAGCTGGGGGGTGTCACTGGCTCCAGCAGCTCAGCCACACCATTCCCATCCCTCTGCTGCTCCTTCCCAGAGTCCCTCAGGATACCATGGTGCAGATGTGCTGGGCCATGTTCCCAAGAGCAGCTGCAGGAGGGTCCTCTTTGGTGTGGCATCCACAGGTGTCCCCTGCATGCACATGTGGGAGATTTCCAGAAAGTCCAGGTAGCTGGAGGACTCCCTGAACTGAGTAATCTTCAATAAATACACTCCCACTTTTGTTCTGAGCTGCAAACCCTTCATAATACAGGCTGAAGATTTAATCTTACTGAAGCTTTTAATTAATGGATGGTGAAATCTGCCAGGATGTTATTCACAACTCTTTGTGACTGAAATCCCTGAAAAATTGCTGGAGACTCCTGGGTGGGCTCACAGTTCAGAGGCTTCATGCTCTGTTGCTGTCCCTTTCGAATCCCCCTTTCTCTGGTTTTGCTGGGGTTGCTGATCCCAGGTGTGAGTGCCCAGCCTGGCACCACTGTGTGTGATTTTGGTCTGTGTCCATCCCTGTGTCCTGTGCTCTGCAGAGTCACTGACCCTGTCTCTAAGCACAGCTGGTCTCAACTTGCCCAGAGCAGCTGTGACTGCCCCATCTCTGGAAGTCTCCAAGGCAGGTGGACAGGGCTTGGAGCAGCCTGGGACAGTGGAAGGTGCTGCCCATGGCAGGGGTTGGGACGGGATGGGCTTTAAGGTCCCTCCCACCCCAAACCATTTCATCATTCTATGATGGACAGTTTCTAGTGGCCTCATTATCTGCAGTGATTAAAACTGTGAGTCTGTCACAGAGCTGAGGTGAACACAGGTGGTTTGTGACTGTGCCTCATATATTCATATTGACAAGTCAAAAACTGTTCCCTCATGCCCCTTGTGTTTCTCACCTCCAAATGGGTGCTGGTCTCCTTGATTCCCCTCTGATGCATCAGCCGCTGCCTTTGGGTAACCTTTGGGACAGCCCAGCCCCTCCTCCTCCCCCAGCAGCTGGGACATGCAGTGTTCAGCCTGTTCTTGAAGCACTGCATTGCTCCAAAGGTTCAGATGCCTTGGTTGGGTGGTGAACATTGCACACTCTGTATTGTCAGTGAAGAGAGAAGCTTTCCATAATGGGTAATTCCAAGGAGGAGCCTTCATTAGGTTTCTACAAGATTGGTTTTTAGTTTGCTTCAAAATCTATTCAGTTATCCCTTGGCTTTCAAATGGGTTGTGCCATCTGCATGCCAAAATTCTCCAGCCTCTTCCAGATAAACAAGTGGGCAGGAAGTTTGTCTGCATGTGAGGGGGGTAATCCTTCCTGCAGCAGCTTGGTCTGGTTCTGATCTTCATCCAAGCAGGGAGCAATGAGGTGCAGTTTCAAATTCCATCTAGAAATTCATTCTTATCCCAGAGCTAAAAGCTGTAATGAATACATCCTACTCCACCATGAAATTGAGGTTCAGGCAGGAATATGCACATTTCAGAGGATGTATTTTAAGAATATACACCTGAAATACTCAGATATTGAGTATTTCTTGAGCAAGGTACATCATCTCATGAACTCTGTCTCAGACAGCAGCTCCTGAACACACCCCAGTTTGCCATATGGAAGGCTGTGAGCAGCAGTGGGACATCTCCATTCACCCTGCATTTGGCAAGAAGCAGAGACATGAGGAGAGGATCTCACATCTTACATTGTTTTTCCTCTTGCATCCAGTGGCGTTTGTGTGGCTTTTTGCTGAAACACTGTAGTCCCAGCACAGTGGGGACCTGCCTTCACAGCCCATCACTTGCTGGGAGCAGTGGGTGTTCAGGAGAAGTGCAAATCACATTTGTGCTTGTGGCCAAGCTCCCGTGTTTTAGCAGTAAAATGACACTGTTGAGTCTATAGCACTATTTGTTTAATTAAACTTTAATTATCTGCTCCCTGCCTCTTAGCCACTAATTGTGGCATATTTTCCTACAATGTGCCAACTGCCAGCCTTTAGTTAAATCCAACAGTTTGTGTAAGGAAATCTGCCTAAAGATCAGGCACCTATTCCTCCAACTCTGGTTATCAAGGGTGAAGGATTCTGGATCTTGCCTGAGTGGAGTTGTGCCCTGCCCCTTGCAGAAGCATCTTGCCTACAGATGATTCCCAGGGGCAGTAATCATTCCCCTCTTGCCTCATCTCCTTCTCCCTTCCCTGGAGGTGTCATTCACTGAGCAGTTCCCTGTGTACTTGTATTTCTAGGAAAACCCTCAATGTCTCTTGCACTGACCCTGCCACAAATCCCCCAGCTCAGCTGCAGTGCTACAGCCCAACCAGGCACTCACCTGTGCAGGGATAGGGAACCTGGGGATCACTGTGTGCCTTCAGTTTTACCTCCTGGGCAATAAAACATCGTGCTCCCAGGGCTTTATCCATGGCCCTTGGGTGTGTGATCACCAGCGTGTGAGAACAGGATCTCATATTTGCAGAATGCATCACAGCACATTCCTGTCATGAATTAATTCCTGGGTTAATTGTTGAGTGAAGTAATTTCTGAGGGTGAGTTTTGGATCCTCAGCCCCGCACCAACAGGAACCTGTGCATGTGCTCTCCCACCCTCCCAGACTGGGCCCTGAAATTCCTTCTGATGCCAATCGCTGCTTTGAGAGCTCTGGGGTTTTTGGGAGCAGTCAGACACATGTATTTGTGTGACCCAGCACATCTGGGTGAGTGTCCCAGGACTTCCTGGCAAGCTGAAGCTCTCTGTCACCTCAGAAGGTGCTGGGTTTCCTTGGAGGGCCGAGATGCACAGCTTGGACCTGTTCCCATGCCCACAGCCACTGTCCTGTGACAGCTGAGAGGGCTGTGCCCATTCCCCTCTGTCCTTCCCTGGCAGTCAAGACCCTTCCCAGATGTTTAATGGGAAGTGTTTTGGGGTCAAACAGAACTATCCTGTTGAACAGGAGACCAAATGTAGTTGCTTGGAAGCAGCTAGAGTGGAAACCCATTGGTGTAAGTGACACCCACAGGTGGGTCTGGCTGGGCAGGGGATCTCCAGCAGGTTTCCAGAGCAGCCAGCTCTGGTTTACCTCCAGTCTGGGACTGAAATGCAATGGTGGGAGTGCAGGAGGGGTTTGAAGTTATTCAGGAATAGCCATGTGTCAGCAAACCATTTTTTATGCATCCAGAGCAGGTGAGATCACACGTGTCCATGCAGGAAGCGAGTGATAAGTGGGTCAGCACAGGACAGGTCACCAGGGGTAACAGTCCTCAACAGCGGTTTGTACCTGAGATTTGAAGGCTGTGCTGCTGTTTCTGGGCACACCCCAGAGACCTAAAACAGAGAAAGGCAGCAAGAGCAAAGTGGCAAAGCCCTGAGGTGGGAGCAGCAATTACCCGGTGATAACCCCACACCAAGCTGGGTCAGAGACCAGCTGAACTGGCCTCTGGATCTCTAGTCAAACACAGGCAAGCAGAACACAAGACCAGAAGATCTCAGCTCTCACAACAGTGCCACAGCTCACAGAGCAGATAAGGTGTAGCCAGGAGAGGCTGCCCCAGTCGATGGTACCCAACATCTGCAGCACTTGGGAACCACTTCAGGCTCTGGCAAGCTGCACTTCCCTTCACTGGATTGTGGCAGCATCAGCTCAGCAGGGAATTTGGGAAAATCTCAACAGCTTCTGGGTCTCACAGGCTGCAGATCCTGCATCCTCACTGATCCCAGTTCAGCACAGAAGCTGTGCTGGCTTCTCACCTGCTGCTGCTGTAGTCTGGGAAGTGCCAGGGAAGAAACCCAAGGCCCGGCCAGTGCTCAGGCTTCTTCAGCCTTGTCACCTGCCCAGGCTTCTTCAGCCTTGTCACCTGCCCAGGTGTTTGAGTGGCAGCAGCTCAGGGCTGTGAGCTGCCCTCAGGGTCCCTACAGATGCTGGTGGAGGAGCCACAGTGTGCTTCCCTCCTGGGCAGGTGTTTCATCATAAAGAACACAGGTATTTGATGGTGACAAGGCACAAGGACCCCCTGGGCTGAGACTCAGTTGTGCCATAGTAAAAGCTGCAAAGGTGGCCCTGCAATGGAGCTGTCACAGTGTAACAGCAGAGGCAGATCTTGCTGGCTCAGCCAATGTCACCCTGCACGGTCTCCTCAGCCCCTCCATCCCGATAGTGCCACGCACAGCTGCAAATTCAGTGCATTTCTGGAGAAGATGAGGAAGCCACTATTGCTCCAGTACCCTGCCTAGGGAGAGCCCTCCTGTGCATATTCCAGTACAGGGAGTTGGCCTCCGATGTGGTTGGGCTGGAAAAGGGCCCAGCAGGAGGCCAGCAGGGATGAGCAGCTCATCACCAGCATGTTGCTTTTGGGGCCAGAGAACCAGCACACTGTGGGAGCATTGCCTGGCCCTGATGGCACAGCTCCCTCCTGGTCTGCATGTGTCTGACACCCCAGTGCCAATCACCAGGGGAGTTCCCTTGCACACTGCTGCTGAGGATGTGCAGTGTGTGACCCTCTCGGGGAGCATCCCCTCCCCTTCCTGTTCAGGACTGTCTGTGAGTCCTGTGTCCATTGGCATCCAGATGGGACAGCCCTTGCCCAACCCTACAGTGCCCCTTGGCCACAGAGGGGCCCAGGGCAGTCAGGCCACAGGGCTGGGCCACAGCTGGTAGTGGCCTGAGCAGAGTAGCTGAACAAAGGAGCTGCTGCTCCAGTCTGGGACCATTGTCACTACGCTGGTTGGACTGGCACTGGCAGATGGTGCCACCATTCGCAGGTTGGCAGCTGGTGAACACCAGGGCTTAGCAGTGCCTGGTTTGATCCCTGTGCTGGGGAGAGACCAGCCAGGGGTGGGGCCCAGCGAGCGCTGCCACTGCTGTGGCTCTGCCCCACACGGGAGCGTGGGGCCGTGGCGTTCGGGTGCACTAACTGCAGCTTGGTGCATTCCAGGTGAAACCTTTGTCCTGGGAGATGGCCTCCCAGGGCCCTTAGAGCCTCGCCTGGACCCCATGGACTCTGCCTTGAACTCTGTCAATTCATCCAGCCACAGCAGGAGCTCCAGAGACTATCGCCTGCCAGGATACAGGCACCTGCACCAGCCCTCTAGCCTCAGCCAGGGCAGCACCTCTGCCCTGCGCAGGCCTAGCTCTGGGGGTAAGAGCTCAGAACAGCCCTGCAGCTGTAAATTGGGCAAGAAAGGGCTATTCTATCTCCAGTTACACCTTTCTAACTTCAGCAAGTACCAGAGGCTGGGCTCTGCACAGCCAACCAAGTCTATTAGGTGTGATAGCACCTGACAGGTGGCAGTGTGGACAGGTGTCATTTCTCCTTTGGCTGGTGACTGGGTGAACCTGGAGGTCAGTGGGGAGAAAGGAACAGGCAGGAGCTGAACTGTGTCCAAGTGATTAATGGGTATCTGAGTCCATGATGGATTGGGAATGGCTGGGGAGTCAAAAGTTGCCTGGTGGGGCTGGGAGGATGGGCAGATGCATGAGTGACACTTGTCTGTATGGAGGAAGGAGGGCAGGAGAGCTGAACTGCTCATTGCAGCATGTAGGGTTGCAAATAGCATCACTTTAGGTGCATGGCATCAGTAAAAGCCTCTGAAAAGCTCAGGCTGCCGGTGCCTTCCCCACAGGTTTTCAGGCAGAGCTGAGACAAGGGGCTGTGCACTCTGGGAGCAGGACCTGTGCCAGCTCAAGCTGTGCTTTTGGACATCAGGAGATCACCTGTGGGTTCAGTCCATCTGAAAGTGCAGCCAGTGAAAACATAAACCAGCTTCGCTGTGTTAGATGTGCTGAAGGTGTTGGGCAGGGAGGAAGAAATGTGGAGAGACATGGGAATGGTTCTGCTGAGGTGGGAAGGGTCAGCCCAGGGACAAGGAGCAGTGGGAGCTGGGGACAAACAAGGGCAGTGGGGCTTGAGAGAGGGGACAAGGGCTCAGTATAGAAGGCTGCCCTGAAAGGTCAGGCCTAAGGAGAGGGAGCAAGGCTTCAGTGCTGTGCTGCAGGAACCTGGGGCACAGTGGCACGTGCCCCTTGCTGCGTCTCTGCCCTGCTGTAGGAGAGGAGCTGAGTGGTGGATTGAGGGGGAATGGCCGTGGGGAGGTGCCAGGGACCCCCAATAACAGCTCTGTCTGGCATCCCCAGGGTCGGACAGGTACCTCAGCTCCAGGGACGTCTCTCGGCTCAGCAGCCGTGACCCCTCGTCCTGGACGGTGGAGGAGGTGATGCAGTTCATCCGTGAGTCAGACCCACAGCTGGGCCCCCACGCTGACCTCTTCAGAAAACATGTGAGTGCCACGGTTCATGTACAGGTGTGGGCCTGTGTTACCTCTGAGGGGGCAAATCACACAGACAAAATCCAGGAGAGTCAGAGCACGGCAGCACTTCACACCAGGTGGAGTTTTGTGCTTAAGTAAAAAGATCCTCATAAATCCTGCTCATGCTCTGTCTGAGCTTGGATCCTCATCAGTGGGAATGAGGAGCTCCACCACTCTCTGCCAGTGGCTAGGACTGTGTTGTGAAGCTCCAGAATCATTGAGGTTGGAAAAGCCCTCTGAGATCATACAGTCCAACATTCCCCCAGCACTTCCAAGGCCACCACTAAACCAATTTCCCAAGTGCCATATCCACATGTTTCTTGAACACTTCAGGGATGGTGATTTTAGCCCGTGCCAGTGCCTAACCACCTTTTCAGGGAAGAAAATTTTCCTAATAACCAGTCACAGAGCACAGGCTCTTTGGGTTTCAGGATCTGTTCCTTCACCTCCGTCTTCAGCCATGACTTGAGGGCTGTGTGTGTCACAGCAGGGCTGTCACCATCAATGCATCCTCTGCCGGATTCCTCCTGTGCTGTGATGGCAATGCCCTGGAGTGAGCAATTGCTCCCTTGCATTGCCACTGCCTCTGTCATTCCCCTGCCAGCGAAAGCTCCCTTTTCCTTCCTCCCCACCTCCCTTCACAATGTGCTGGCCCTCTGGAAATGGCTCCTGGATGTTGATCACCCAGCAGAATTCCCATCAAGCACATAGGTCTGGGGCAGCAGCAAGGATGTAGGGCTACCTGTGCTGTCCATACTGTGCTGTCCCTACTGGGATGTCCCTACTGGGGTGTCCATACTGGGATGTCCCTATTGTGCTGTCCATACTGAGGTGTCCATACTCTGTTGTCCCTACTGGGATGTCCATACAGGGGTGTCCATACTGGGACGTCCATGCTGGGATTTCCATACTGGGCTGTCCATAGTGAGGTATCTGTACTGTACTGTCTCTACTGGGGTGTCCCTATTGGGGTGTCCATACTGGAGTGTCCATACTGGGATCTCCATACTGGAATGTCCATGCTGGAGTGTCCATACTGGGACGTCCATGCTGGCATTTCCATACTGGGGTGTCCATAGTGGGGTATCTATACTGTACTGTCCCTACTGGGGTGTCCATACTGGAGTGTCCATACTGGGATCTCCATACTGGAATGTCCATGCTGGGATTTCCATACTGGGCTGTCCATAGTGAGGTATCTGTACTGTACTGTCTCTACTGGGGTGTCCCTACTGGAGTGTCCATACTGGAGTGTCCATACTGGAGTGTCCATACTGGGATCTCCGTACTGGAATGTCCATGCTGGGGTGTCCATACTGAGATGTCCGTACTGGGATGCTGCTGAGCAGGGCTCTCACACCCAGCCCTGCTGTTGCATTTTGGGCCTGGCCTGGCTTGGGCAGGGCTGGGGCTCCCGGGTGCCATCCCAAGCACTGTCATTCATCCTTGCAGGAGATCGACGGGAAAGCCCTGCTCTTGCTGCGGAGTGACATGATGATGAAGTACATGGGGCTGAAGCTGGGGCCAGCCCTGAAGCTCACTTACCACATCGACAAGCTAAAGCAAGGCAAGTTCTGAGAGGACTGCTGGCAGGATGGATCCTGGAAGCTCCGCTCCCGGCCGTCCCCACCCGCGCTCACCTGCCGCCAGGTTCGCATGCACACACCCCCTTCCGCCGCAGACGGACACTCCCGCCGCCCGGCCCAGCCCTCGGGGCCCCGCCTGCCCCGGCCAGGCCCCGACAGAGCTCAGGAGGAGCCCGGAACAGCTGGGCTTTGCACCAGACTCGAGCTGTGGGCATTGGAAGCAGAGGGTCTCTTCCCTGCTGCCCAGCCAGCACTTCTCCATGAGCTCCTGCTTCCCTGGGATGGAGCAGCGCTCCAGGCAGTGCCCGTGGATGTTTGCCTCAGCTCCTCCTGCTCTCACTGTGGCTCAGCGCTCCTGGGGCAGCTCCTGGGCACTGAGCCTGCCCAGCCTCAAGGGGCTCAGTGCCCCAGTCTGCCCTCAGCCCTGTGGCACCACAGCGAGCTCAGAGCATTGACCACCCAGCCCCATCTTCCACACTGGGGGAGCCCATCCACCCAGCTGTGCCCTGCTCCAGCTGGGCACACCAGGCCAGTGGTGGAGGGTTTCATATTCATTCCAGACTGGAGGGGCTGCGTGGGAGCATGGAGTCAGCTGGGAGAGCTGAGGAGCGGAGCTGGGCCTGGCGTGCCCCTGGCAGAGATGGGCCTGGGCTGGTGTTGGAGGCTGCCTGGATGCTGCAGGACTCGGCTGATCCTTCTCGCCTTTTTCTTTTTTAATTTTTTTTTTTTTTACTAAGGAGTTGTCTCTTTCAAACTATGAGATGATTTTTCTACCTGTGTTGAACTCGCAACTCTTGGTGATTTTTAGCCAGAGCTGCTAAGGTTTGTCTTCCCAGGGGCCCTCCTGCTCCTCCAGTTTTGGTCTGTCCCAGCTCAGCGTGTGCAAGAGAGTTTTGGGTCTGGCCAGAGCATCCCAGGATGGTGACCTGTCCCGGCATTGCTCTTCTGTGAGGGCTTTGCCCTTCCCAAGGCACCTGTTGGTCTCAGGCAGTTTAATGTATTTATTTTTGACGGCACTTGAGTGGTTCCCATGGTCCCAGGGATGTTTCTGCAGCTGCACAAGGACTGTCAGAGTGGAGCCACCAGCTGTGCCACCACAGTGTCCCCTGGATAGCAGCTGCCAGCTGGGGGCTGCCTGGACCCCCAGAGCATCACCAGCACCAGCCTGGCCTGAGCTGGGACAGGGCTGACAGGGCTTGGCTGACAGGACAGGGCTGATGGGGCCAGCATGGGCTGTCCCCAGTGTGTACCCACGCACCTCAGCACAGACACACACACACACACACACACTTATACAGGCATCCTCTGCAGTGACCAAAGGGCTGGGACAGAATTCCCACTCCAAGCACTTCTTCTCCTGTCCTCAGCTCACCCTCTGCATCCGGAGCCACAGCTCGCACCCTCCCCTGCAGCCTCCAGGGCCTGGCCAGCAGCAGGACGGGCCCCTGTGGTGACCAACCCTCCAGGCTCTTGCACTGAGTCAGGTTTACCCCTAAGGGGCAAAGTTGCAAAAAATAAAAAAAAAAAACCACCCCAAACCCCAAAGTAATAAAAAGGCAAAATGGCTTTTTGTCCTATAGCGCAGCCTGCGCTGCTGGCCCGGGGCTGGGGGCTGCTCTCGGAGCCCCTCACTCAGAGCACGGCCTGGGACCCCTCGGTGTGACCCGGCCCCGCTGCAGCCAGGCCCCGGTGGGGTCAGCCAGTGCTTTCCTCTGCACTTATTTTACGTTGATTTGTTTATAAATAAAAGGATACCAAGTTCCTCCCCGCTGTTTGTGCACTGACGGCAGCACCGGGCTGAGCCCCACCGTGAGGGGAGCACAGGGACGGGCAGTGGGTGCTGCCCCGGGACTGATCCCCATGACCCCCAGGACCGATCCCCGGGCCTGA
>VZSR01001651.1:1161086-1207611 GCA_013398615.1 Brachypodius melanocephalos | reverse complement strand
TGAGCCCCCGCTGCCCCGGGCGGGGAGGGAGAGCGGGGCCAGGGTGGGGCTGAGGGAAGCGAAGCGACACTCGAAGGTGACAGCACGGAATGAGCCGGCGGTGATTGGTGAGGCCGGTAAGGTACATCGTGTCCTCGCTGTGTCCGCCAGCCCCTGAGGCAGCCCCAGGCTGACACCCCCGCTGTCCTTGCTGCGCTGCCCGGTGCTCTCAGAGGCTTTTGCAATTCCTTGTTCCAGGCTGGAGTTTGAGGGGGATGTTGGGGCAGGGGCAGCCTCCTGAACCCATCGCTGCCTGCACCCCTCAGAGCCCTTCCTGCGGCCCTGGTGCCGGTGAGGGAGGTGGGCAAAGAGCCCCTGCAGCCAGGCAGTGGTGGGGGCTGAGCCCTGAGCCCCTCACAGTGCCCCTCAACACTTGACTATTGCCATCAGCACAGACCCATACGAGCTCCTGAGGGTGCCAGGGGCTGCTCCATCCTACAGGGCAACAGGGAGGGGCCAGAGGCTGAGGGGACCTGGCCAGGCCCCACCTGGGGCTCAGTGGGGCTGTCCCCCAGACCAGGGTGATGAGTGATGGAGTCAGGGGTGATGGGCCTCACCTCCATGTGCTCAGAGCCGTGGGTTTGTGTCCCAGCTTGAACTGGAGCACCCAGCTGGTGACATCCCACAGGGGCTGGTGGCAGAAGGCAGGTGAGGGGCACCCAGCCCCAGAGAGGGCAGTGAGGTGGGTGCTGGAAAGTCGTGGCTGGTCAAGGTCCAGCAGCAGCTGAGGGGGCAGCAACCCCCAGGTCTCTCCTTGCAGGCCCAGCTCTGCTGCCCCCAGGCTCACTGAGGACCGCAGGGCTCCTGTCTAGGTGACTCCCCCTGGGGCCACTTGGCACAGACACCCTGCCCAGGGTCATGGGGCCACAGGGCTGCGCTGTGCCAGCACCTTTCCCCCACAGCACCATCCCCTCAGGGACTGCAGCACAAGTTCTGTCCCCTCAGCCCTTGGGGACAGCTGGATCCATCGAGGTTTGGGGCTGGGACTGTGCAGTTGGGGCACAGCAGTGTTTGGGTGAGGCCCCAAAGCCACCCAACTCCCAAACCTCCCTGACAAGCCCCAGGGATACCCAAGTGATTTGTAAAATCTCACTGCATCTTCTTCAACTGCTCATTTCTGTTGAAACAGTCCCAAGCTGTGGAGGAGGGGGGTGGGACAAACCCTCCTGGGGCAGCTCAAAGCCATTTTCTGCCCTGCAAAGGCTGCAGGCTCAGCCCAGGGTCCCCAGGTTTCTCCACTGCGGGAAGGAAACTCTGTAACTTCAGACTTTGGAGCTCCATGTCCAGTGTGAGTAGAGTTTAATTTTTTGCTAACTTGGAGGGGATTGATTCAGTTTTGTGCTTCAGTCCTTCCCTCCCTCCCAGCAGGCAAGAACAGAAGGAGCTCAGGCTCTTTACTCAGTTTGTTACAAATGAGCATTTAATGACCAAGTCAGTTGCACGATTTTGGCCAAAACAAGTATTTCAGGAGAAAAAAACAGTTGTGCTGCAGCCGAGAGAGGATCTCACCCTGCCCCAGGAGTAGCCAGGCCAGGGCAGGACTGGGCAGCAGCAGAGCACTGCACCTCGCTAATTCCTGCACAACAGCTGCAATTGGCACACAAAGAATGCTCCAAGCTCTCCGGGCTCACAGCAGCTTTACAGGGAATATTTAAAACAACTGAAGACTAAAGCAAGGGGGGCTGGGGAGGAGATCACTGAGGAGGGATAGGACAGGGTTTGGTTTCGTGGCTCAGCCAGGTCTGACCGTGCAGCTCTCCCCAAACTCCAGGGGAGAAGTCTGACTGTGACATCAAAATACGGAGACACTTTCTTTCCTTCCTTCCTTTCCCCTCAATCACCCAAGGCCATGCAAGGTGTTCATGGCAGGGAACCAAGGCAGTTCAGCCCCCTCAGCACCACCCACCACAGGTAACACCGAGGGCAGGGTGAGCCCCTCCCTCAGGAGCAGCCCTTGGGAATTACAGGAGCACAGGACACGCGACTCCAACGTGGACAAAAAGGCAACAAAAGGCTCCGCTTCAAATCCATGAAAAAGCACCAGGAGCTGCTGTGTCCCGGGCCAGGGACACAGTTCAAGGCAGCAGTGAAGTGGTTCAGTGGTTCACTCTGTTCTCACCTCCCCCTTGATGCAAGGGGTCGGAGTTTCCCAGCTCCAGGAGCAGCTCCAAGAGCGCTGGCACAGGGAGGGCTCACATGGACCGCTGGGGTCAGGGCTTCCCCAGCAGCTTTGTTCTCCTGTCCCCTGATCCCAGTTAAAAACATCCCTGCAGTGACACCTCAGCCAGAGCTGAGCACGTTCCACAGTAACACTATTCCAGGAAAATCTTCCTGGTTACAAATTCATAGTGACAATGAATGGACCAAGAGCACCAGTGCCAAAGGTTTGCTAATGCTACTGAAAAAAAAATACCCCAAAAATCATCCCCTTCCCCCTTTCCCTGAAGAAAAAAAAAACCAAACCAAAAAGGCTGCATGAAGCTGCCCAGAGTCCTCTCTGCAGCACAGCCCAGCTCAGACACTAAGCCAGCCCCCAAAATCTCATGCCATCCATAATTTCATCAGTAAGTAAAGACTGAGGAGGGAGCAGAAAGACTGGAGAAAGCAACTCCACTGTCAGTGTCCAAAGCACCCTGATGCCAAGCACTCCCTGCACTGGGAAGGATGTGTGCCATGGGATTCCCCTCAACACAGCACACCCCACACCCCAGTTTGCTTTGACCTCCAGGCTGCTGCAACTGAAGGAAGCCTGGAGGGGCCTCTGTGAACTCTCCTCCACAAATAACCCAAGATCTATATAGAAAATAAAGGAAGGACAGAAGAGCTTAGGAAATAAGGGACGGGATCTCAGAATGAAAATTATAAACCCATAAGTTAGGAAAGCCCAAAGCTGAGGGGGTTGAAGCTACTGCTGTAAGAACACCTGGAAAACCTAATGGAGACTCCTCTCTGCAGCAAGGACACACCTGGAGAGGGAGAGAGAAAATGAGCAGGAATTACTGACAGGGAAGAGCCACAGGCTGGAACTGCCCAGCACTGGAGGCAGAGTCTGACACGTGGGCCCTGGCAAGAGCCCTGTGCCCAGCTCAGGGGGGTCTGGCAGCTCTACAGGGACACTTTGGCACCACCAAAGGCAGTGACTGCTCCCCTGGACACAGAATCCTCTCACACACCCACAGTGCACAGGGAGTGAGCCCTGCTCAGCCAGGACTGAACCCCTGCCCTGCCCATGGCCAGCACCAAAGCCACATCTTCATCCTGCTGCACCCCTAAGGGAGCTGGGCTGAGACAAGTCCCAGGGACACTGCCAGCCTCCCTCCCCACAGTGTAGGGACAGCCTCCAGGCCACCAGACCCTGCCACATTAGGGACCACATGGGATCCTGGCAGTGAGACCAAGGTTCAGAGGATCTTTAGGATAAAAATTTACAAGGAGAATTCTTCAACTCTTGGTGTTGACCCAGGTGAGGAACAGCCCAACACCCAGCACTCACACCTGGTCCCAGTCCTGCACCCAGGGATGGGGAGCTGTGCTGTGACAGACTGGGGCTGACCCTGCTTGCCTCTGCAGGTCACTCTGGAAGTGTCACACAAAGGGAAGGGCTGGACCCCCTCAGTGCCCTGGCACTCAGCAGGGGTGACTCCCTGTCACCCCAGAGGTGTGAGCAGATGTTGCTTAATTCCTGCAAAACCCCCACACAAACCAGCCAGAGCAGGGGCAGGTCACCTACTGCACAGAGGAAGAATACAAATTTAAAGTCTGCCTGTTTAGCTGGTGCAGTCTGAGTGCCAAGTTTTAGTGTCTTCTCCTTGCCAGGACTGTGTACATCCAGTCTGCACATCCCTGTAACACCTGCAGCCCTTACAGAGGGCTTGAGCCCTAGGTCTGACAGGAACTGTTATCCCAGGAGATGGACACAATGGATACTTCCAAGATGTTTTTACAATGCTAAGGGACTGCAAAATACTGAATTTCCTAAAACCAGGAACCCCTTGTGCAGCTCTGCCCCCATTTTCAGGAGTGAGTGCTCCTCTGGTGCTTTCATCTGAATCTAACCCCAAATTCCTCTGTGTGTATTTGTATATGAGCACCAGCACATCTCATGGTGTGCCAGCTTTCTGCCAAATAACATGGAAGGCAGATGCCAGGAGCAAAGACTGAGCAAGAACTTTCTTCCAAAAGGAAGAGGTTGAGATCATGAACCATTACCAGGAATCAGTCATGATTTGCTGAAGGGAACTTCAGCTCTGTTATCTCCAGGTCAGGAGAGCTGCTGCCACTCCGGTCACTGTAGGTGTCCCTGCAGGAGTAAAAGATTTGGGGTTAGGGAGCACAAGAGCTTTAAGGGGTGATCATTAATGTGGGATGCTGCAGCACAAGAAGTTGGGCTCCTCTGCTGCAAGGAGCTATTTCAAACTCAAATGTGCAAAAGCAGAGAATTAAAATATCCCTCAACCCTTGGAGGCATTGAAATGAGAGCCCCTCATACATGAAACTCTTCTGGACCACACCTGACCACTGTGATGCCAACACCCACACAGGAATGCTGTGGTGCAGCTGCACTGCAGCTCAGCCCACAGAGCCAACACTTTCCTCTTGGCATTGCATTTGCCTGGGTTTGATACAGGCACTGCTAAATCTCCCCTGCATTTGGTTTGTTTTGGTTTAGTTCATGTCAGCACTCAGCAACCCCTCAGTGTTCTCTGTGAGAACAGGTCAGTACCAAATGGTTGTAATTTGCCAAATAACCCCAGTCCTCAGTGCCAAACAGAATTTCAGGCCCTGGAGAACAGCAGCACCAAGTGACTGCACCATTAAACCCACCCAAAACATCACTTGCTTTGCAAACTGAACCAAAGCTGGAGGCAGCAGAAAAAAATGAGGCTGCAACCAGCAGGACCTGTTCTTTACACCTGCAACAGGAGCAAGTTTCTTATGGACCAACCATAAGGTGGGAGTTGCCTGAGGAATGTAGGGAAAAGCCCATGAGGTCTCCAGTCATGTAAAAGAGCAGGCCCAGCCTCAGATTCCCCAGAGACCCTGACTGACAGCATAAGGCTGCAGATCTCCTCTCCCTGAAGCCAGGGCCTCTCTGCAGGACAGCTCTGTGGCCCCACAATCAGCCTCAACTCACCAGACATGAGCTTTCACAAGGAGGGTGCAAAGAAGGGATGGTGCAAACCAGCTTATCCCAGGAACTCTGTGCCAGAAGGATGCTCTGGATTATCCTGCAGGAAGCAGCACTGTCCTGTGACAGCTCTGACTGGGGTCTGTCTGAAACCCACCTGGGAGAGAGCCTGCAGCCCTTCTGTAGGTAGTGGGTGAGTCTCCCTGCAGATGCCAGGAGGAGCCCAAAGTATGGGGGTGATGGTTTGATGGGCCTGGAGAGGAACTCGGGGTGGTACTGAACACCAACGAAGAAAGGATGCTCTGAGGGGAACAAACAAAACATTCATGTCAAGTCTCTCAATCTATGGCTGAGCTGCAGGTGAAATCCTGACTATGTTGAAGCCCTGATGATGGGGAAGCCCTGATCATTTCCATGACTTTTGTCCATAAGTGGAGAGGAACATGGGATTTTATTTTTACCATCATTTTATGGATGTAATCATTCTGAGACAGTCTGAATGGGTCCCACATGAAAACCTGCTCCATTATCCTCCAAACACTTTCCTTGTCCATCCCACACCCACAAACCAACTCCTTAAGGACTCACCTTCCAGCTCAACCACTTCCATCCGCTCTCCCTCCTCATCCTGCCCCACAAACTTCAGACCCTGCTCTTCAAAACACTTTTTCAGTTCTGGATTGACCTAGAAAACCAGAAGCAAGACAAGCCATGATCTCTTGGGTCTGGATTACCTAGGAAAGCTCAATACCTACATGAGCATTTTTACCTCAAATCTGTGTCTGTGTCTCTCTTCCAAGAAATCGTGATCTCCATACAGCTTCCCTGCAGCAGAAGATGTTCCTTAGAGCAGTGATCACAACTTTCAACACATTCATTTCATCAGCATCCTTCAGAATCTGCCCTTCTGGAGGGGATCAAACTCCCTGATCCCCATTCCCAACCAGAACAGTCTGTGAACACCTGCCCTTCAAGAATGCTTCAACATCCCCAGGTCTCACTTCCCTATCCCACCACACATGTAAGCCATTCCCAGGAAACATTTCCAGAAGAGGGAAGAAGGGCCTTACTCATGATTGAATTCTTGGTTTGGAAGAGTGTCCTTCTTTTGCCAAGCCTCATTGTGCCACCCATCTGCCCAGGATTATGTTCTGGCATGTCTATGACCTGTGGAAAGAATTCAGAGGCAGGTGAGAATCAGGGAGGAGTAACAGTAACAGGCAGACTCTGAGATATTAAAGCGGAAAAAAATCCCACAAACATTCCTGCAAAAAACCAGCCCAAGGAACACTGTCCTGACAAGGCAGACCAGCAGAACTGGGTTAGCTGGCCCAGTTGTTCAGTACAGGCTGCACAGTACATATGGGAGCTTTGTGGATATTCAGGAAACTTTCACACAGGAAATGGCCTCAGTCAGAGTTTACCCACACTGCACACACCAATACTGTGCTGTTTAATGAACTGCATGTTAAACAAACAAGCAAATTTATGGAAACAAAGCCCCCAGATCAGAATTGCTTGCCCTTTGATAAATAACATCACAAGCTGGGTTTTTTTATAAGTTTCTCACTTTGAGTGGCATTTTAAATTATAGCAGAAGCCAATCATTATGGTGGACCCTGGACCAGAAACACACAGCCTTCCACAAATGTTCCCAGGAATTCAGGGACACCTTCCACTGTCCAAGGCTGTTCCAAGCCCCATCCAGCCTGGCCTTGGACACTTCCAGGGATCCAGGGGCAGCCACAGCTTCTCCTGGCAATCATGCCCAGGGATGAGCAGGGAAGTCTAGTAAGGATATCACAAGTAAATCACCATAAACTCACCACTGGATGAGAAGTTTTGGGGTCAAACTCTGTTGAGTTGGCATCTGCAATGTAAGGTTCAGCAATCAGGAACACGCAGTGGCTTCACACCATGACATCACCTCCAGGACCTGCCCCAGGGACAGCTGCTCCTCATCCCCAGCTGTGCTGAGCCCCTCCTCAGACACAGAACACCCCAGGCAGCAGGAACAGGGCTGTCAGCACTGTTTGGTATCAATTTTGGCTGCAGCCTTAGGAAAACCCACCCTTAACTCAGGAAAAACACATGTTCAACAGCTTCAAATACAGAAATAAAGGCAGGGAGGAGGGAAAGGAGCAGAGTGGTCTGAGAAACTCCATTTCCCCACCCTCACTGCTGCAGAGAATCAAGAGTCAGGCTGAGAGCTCCATTTAACAATCTTTGAAGAGTTCTGTTAACAGGGACCTGCTCAGTTCAAGGAGCAGGGCTCAGAGGGTAACTCCGCTCTCTGAAGGAGCTGCAACTGCTGGCTGAACTGCTTTTTGGGCTTCATTCCCCTGCCTGCAGTGGAAATTTGGGATGCCCAGCACACACAGGCCACCAATGTGTTTCATCCAGGAGCTGAACCTCATGTTAAGCAACAGGAAGCTTTCTGTCATTATAAGCATGATTTATTCCATTGATTTTTATTTCAATAGGGTAAGGAAATTGCTCTTTTTACTTTGAATTAGCAAAAGAGATAGGGATTTGTTTTTACAGGTCTAGGTAAAAAATTAAACCTACCTATAAAAAATTTAAATCTCAAGTATCTAAAAAAATCACAGGGTATTACTCAAGCAACCCAAGAAATGACCAAAGGCAAGAAGGGTTTTGTGCCATTACCTTGCCAACCAAGGACACTGCGAGCAAACTCCACCACTGCCAACTGCATTCCCAAACAGACTCCTGTGGAAGGAAAGGCAGGACATGGATCAGGTCAGGACAAGCACCTCTGAGCCCACACAGCTTCACAGAGTACCCTGAGTCAGAGGAAAACCTGGATGAGGCAGATCTTTGACTGGGATTTAGGGGTCTGTAGTCCTGACAAGGTTTATTTCCCTCCCTTTCCCATCCCCTCTGCTCACACACAGCTCAGTCTCTCACCACAGACACTTCACTAAAATGCAGACACGTATTTCCTGGTGCCAGGAAAACCCCAGCCTCATCTGGAACATCCCCACACTGCTCTCCCCTCATTACAGGCTCCTTGCCAGCACATCCCAGCCAGCTCTGACCACTTCAGAGCTAACCAGGGACGAGGCTGCATTCCCAGCTCAGCTGAGCACAGACCACTGCCCTCCTCAGACAACTGCCTGCAAAACTGCTCATGCCACACACCACTGAAAACCAGGGGAGCTCCTGCTGCAGACCAGTCAGGCTGTTGTTCAACCTCCTTTCCCCCTTTGCTTTATTTCTTCTTATGGATGAAACATGTTTCTCACCTAAGAAGGGTTTTTTCTGTTTTCTTGCCCAGGAAATAGCTTGAATTTTGCCTTCTGTCCCTCGAACACCAAATCCACCGGGAACCAGAACTCCACTGCATGAGGATGAAAAGATTCCATTCAGCATAGCTGCCCCAAACCACACACATCACCTTCCCTCCCATAAAATCCTGGGCTGCAAAGACCTCTCCCCTGAGAAGGGCTCTGAAGTAGCCACGTGGCAAGGCCTGGCTGCAGCAGCTTCCACATGATTTCACATGAGCTGTCAAATAAAGCAGAATTTACAGGGAAATATTCTATAAATGCCAATTTTACCTTCCCAAACAGATCCCAAATGTTTTGCAGGTTACCATACTGAAATGCTTCATGCTGTGGGACTCACACACCCTTGCACCAAAAAACATCACCCAGCCAGGCCCATGCTGAGGAAGCCTCTGGCTGCAGTGTCAGTGTGTCCTAACACCTCTGCAGGAGGTTCTTTCTTCTGATCTCACTCAAATCCTGCCACCCTGAGGGGTAACAGGGCCCACTTGTTCTTGGTTTTGTGCTAACTCTTGGCACTCCTCAGCATACTAAGCCTTTCCCCTCTCTCATACTTTATCCCTGAAGAACTTGTTACCTCATTTACACCTTCCATTCTCACTCTGGCTTCAACAGCTTCACCAGTACCTTTCCTCCCTGATTTCCTCTCACAGTTTCCACCTGAGCATGCAGATGTGCATTCCTCACCAGCATGATCATCTCCCCCACCTCCCTCACTTATTTAACAATTCTCCATTTAACATCTTATCCTAAATGCCCCTGAGAGGTGTCTGGGCAGTCTCCAGGGCAGCCCTTGATTCCAAAGCTGTCAGCAACAGCAGGTTCATCAGAAATTCTCCAAGGAAAGGACCACAGCAGATCTTACTCAGCACCACAGAGCTTCTGCCAGGCCTCGTGGTACCGCACAGGCTCCTCCTGCAGAGTGTCTGGCTCCAAGTCAGCAGAGTCAATGTACTGGGAAGAAATCCAAGCAAAGAAAGGATCATGAGATACAGCCACAAGAGTGTACAGCACCTCCTGAATTCTCATTAAATTAAGATAGCATCGTTCCTCCTGGACAGCTCTGGATTTGTTTCCTAGTGGATATTTAACTTTTTTCTGGGCTGATTTCACATCTGTTAGCCAACAAAACTACTTTCCTCACCACTCTGCTCTTGGTGGACAAACAGAACCCACGATTTCTCTGCCCTCCCCTCTCTGCAGCTCTGCTGTGACTTACACCAAGTCCCTAATGTTAAACGTGAGGTGTCAATGCAGCACAGCAAGGTGGGAACATGGGGCTGAGCAGACACAAACCACCACACAGAAAGGAAAAAAAAACCTATCCCTCTCTCATCAAATAAACATCTTCTTCAAGAGGCACTGAAGAAGAAATAGGATATGGTGAAACACAGGCTGCTGTAATTAAAGGGTGTTACGACAATGGAAACAAACTCTGCAATTTTTCCATTTTCTCATCTCCAGTATTCCAGTACCTTTGAATTTCTGGACATTCTGGCAGGCTGCTAACCCTTTAAAACAAACATTTTGTCCTTCTTTTTTTGTTTGTTTTTTTGGAAGCTGCAAAACTAGCAATCAGTTCTTTAACCAGCTACAGCCACTCAGTTCCTTAGCACCAGATCTCTGTGCACAAGGCTCACAGAGCTCACTTCATTCCTGAGCCACTCACACACAGCTGTGCCAGGGAATACCCACAGGGTTTGCATTTCACCAGTCTCATTTCTTTTGCTTATTTTCACCTCTACTGATTTTGGAGGTTGAAAGGAAACCCCAACCTAAATCAACACTGTTAAAATGCAACCACCTGTTTCCATGACTCACTGACATCATGAAACTGCTGGACATTTAGAAGTCTGTTGAAATGAAAATAACATTTCTGGCAGCTAGTACATATTTCACCTCTTCAGAGCATCCAGCTACAATCAAAACCCCTAAAAGCATCACTGCAGCCAAACCAGCATGAAAACCTTAACAAAGCCTTAGGCAGGAGCATCATAAAACCTGAGTGCCACAAGGTTAACAGCAACAAACCCCAAAAAGGATCACTTGCAACAAGTGTCAGAGAAATTAAGGCAGAGAGTGCCCTCCTCCAATCCATCCACCACTGTCACAGCTCACAACATTGAGCACTGAGGAGTTTCCACCTACTCCACACACCTCACACAGCTCACAGGAGGAGAGGCTGGTTTGCTCTGAAGCTGGTTTAGGCCTGCTAACAGCTGTTTTAACGCTGTTATCACCAAAACAGCTATTTTGATGGAAGGACAATTTGGATGTTCACAGGCTGAATCACTTCTCCCACTCTGTCTGTGGGTTTGTGAAAACCCAGTCTGAATTAGGATGGAAGTAGGACAGGGGGAGATTTTTCCCAACACACAGACCCATTCCTACCTTAATGTCAAGTTTGTGGTTGATGGCCAGGGCAGAGTGTTCCAGGGCTTTGATGACAGAGGCATAGGAGTCAGAAAATTTGGTGTATTTGCCCACGAGTGCAATGGAACAGGTTTCAAGTAGACGGTCGTACCTAGAGAACACCAGAACACAGAGGTTATTCCAGCAGGAACAGGAGAGGGATGGGAATCACTCCCATCCTGTTCAGCTTTTCAAGGAACAAACAGCTGTGTGCTCTCCTGTCTGTCCAACAGAGCTGATATCTTTGGAAGAGTGAGTGACCTTTTATAATAATTGTGATTTAGAAACATCAAAGCGAGATCAAAACCAAAACAGCGACCGAGGAAAACACTTGCAGAAAGCCACATTAAATTAACTCATCTCCCCTGATGATGAAAAGCCATTCTGAGCAGATCCAAACTGCCTTTACAGGAAGCTGTATTAATTCAAAGGCTGCAGTGAAGTCCTAGGAGAGGATCAAAGCACAGCTTGGCAAATGTTTGCACTGCACAGCATCTTCCCACGCTGCTGATGAATTCACATCAGCAGCTACAAACACAGAAAGCATTTCTGGAGTCCTAAGGCTGTGCTGCCCACAGTTTCAATCCCCAGCACCTGGCAGCATGGGATTCACACAGCATTCCTGGCTACAGCCAAGAGTTTGTTTAAAGTTTCTCTCAGAATTGCTAAATGCCTTCAACCCAGCTGGTGACCAAGGGCTTTCCCCATCAAAAGGAAATGTTGTTGACAAGGCTGGCTTATGTCAGGCACTGAAATAAAGGAAAGCATCTAGATCTTGAAAATTAATTTCTTATAAAAACAAACATATTTAAGGCTTCAGTTGACATTCAAGCCCTTTCTGAAAAGATTCCATTCACTATTTCTCCATGAACATTGAGTTCTATTCATGATTTCCTCATGAACATTGAGTTCTATTTCTCACAAGAAAAAAACCCAGTGTCCAAAGAGTCTCAGAACAAGAACCAACACTTGTCTCACTTGCCTGAAAGCACACTCAAAAATATTCCTTATTGACACTCCTGACATCTCCATACAGCTACAAAAGGATTTCAACACTTTGTAATGTTACTGAGAGGTTTTTTTAGGGGGAAAAAAAGCTCAGCAGGGCAGAGCTGTCCAGATTTTAATTACTTCAAGCTGGGTTTCACTCAGACAGTACACTTCCAACACAAGATAAGGATCTCACTAAGTTTATCTCACAGGATTTTATGGAAAAAGGCTGAGGGAATTGGAGTGGTGCAGCCTCAAGAAGAAAAAAGCTCCAGGGAGACTTTAGGGCAACCCTCCAGTAAGAGGATTTATGAGAAACATGGGGACATGTTTAGTAAGGTCTGTTGTGCCAGGACAAGTGGTGATGGTTTTAATCTAAAACAGGGGAGTTTTAGGCTAGATAAAAGGATGAAATTTTGTACAATGAGAGTGGTGAGGCACTGGTACAAGTCTGAATTCCCCACCCTGGAAACATTCAAAGTTTGGATGGAGCTCCAAGAAAAAGGCAAAAAACAACGTGAGCATGTAAGAACACTTGAGGAACAGGAAATAACATTCATCATCTCACACAAACAAGAGCAGAAACCAATCCTGAAGTGTGCTGCAGCGTGCCCAGCAGCACAGCTCACCTGTCTGCCATCTCCTTCCACTTCATGAGCATCCTCCTGGGCTGCCTCTCGATGGGAAGGTCCAGCCTGTGCCTGAAGTAATCCACAACTCCCTGCTCCTCTAACAACAGAGGAACCCGGTAGATAGAGGAGACATCATGAACACAAATGACCTGTTCACAAAATAAAGGGTGTCACTAAAATAGTCATTCAGTGACAAACACTCATTTTCACTCAGATATTCAGTGTTCCTGTCTCTAACCACCTAAACTTCCAGTAACATGCTGAATAACATATCAATAATTATTAAATATATTAAATATTAATACTGGTTTCCTTATGCTTGAAAAAGCCATTCCTCAGCACTTCCAAGGCATTACTGCTCCCTGGAGCCCCTTGGGAAGGGCAATAACACAGTAACCCAGCAGCAGGAGTCACCTGCCCAGCACATTATGTGAGCAGCACACAGCAAAGTTCAAAGAACACTCCAGAGAGACTCCTGTGATACAGAATTCCAAGGAAAGCTACAGCCAAACTGCCACAGGCACAGCTTCCCCTTCCTAACAGGGTTCCCAGTCTGTCTGAAACCAGGGAAATCTGCGACCCCAACACAGCAAAACACTTTACAGGGTGCCCCTCATCAAATCTAGGATTACAAAACTATGAGCAAAGAATTCTTAGGTGAATGAGGAAAATCAGCATCAACAGTTCTAGCTCACTGGAATGGGAAAAGATGGCTCGGGACAATTGTCACCTGTCCCTTAATAATGAACTCGCACTTTAAGGATCCAAAACACACTGGCAAAACTTCTTTAAATCCTCATTTCTACTGACTCAAATGAAAGCAAAGTTCCACATGGCACCAGTCAAACCTCCTTGGCTGCACACTTTCCTCTTTTACCCTCAGTGCTGTTTACTTCTCAATCCAAGTGCAACAGGAGTCAGAGCAGCAACTACATAGAACTGCACTAAACTGCCTGGAAAGGGACAAGAGCCAACTTATTCTGAATTCCTGGCAAACAGGAGGTGGATATTTTACTGATGACACATCAACATTATTGCCGTTATTGCATATAAGCACAGCAGTGCAGTGCTTGAAATTGCAGGACTCAAGTTGGGTCTTGCTGTAGAGCAGATTAATAAAAATTACTTGACAGAACCTGGGATTGTGAAGTTATTCTTTCACAGAAAGACAACATTTTGAAGCTCCAGCTGGATTGGAAAGTGCCTAATACTCAGCCTAAATATATCTATTTTCCAAGGTCCACCTTAGAATGTGTTACGAGTCTCAGTATAGAAAGAATCGTGCAAACGTGAATTTGCGCATATCACAACCTTCAAATGAAGCAATGCTTCTCCCAAACACCACTTCAACCTCTGTGAAATCTCTCCTCAAGAATTCTTGGGCAAAAGAATAATATTGTGAAAGGAGCAGTGTATGAAGTACAGTCATATATCCTTTAAAACTAATTTTGGGCAATCCTTTCACCTCTAAATACTGGAAAATCTCATTGTTTTATGTTCACAGAAGGAATGTGGAAGTATAATTAAGGTCAAAACCATGATTCAGAAATCACCATGGATTCCATAGAATTCTCTGACCTTACACCAATCACCTCACAAGAAAATGTGGGTGCTGGCACAAAAAGAATTGGTTTAGCAACAGGTCTATGTGTCAGGAAGGGAGGTAAGACAAAGCAGCAAATGAACTATGCAGCTACCAAAACACAGAGCTAGAACTGCTGCACTCACACAAAACTCCCCTCAACGTCTGACAAACAGCTCCAATATTTCCTGCAGAGAAGCACAGACAGCAATCCTTACCTGTTCTGGTTCAACATGACAGAACATGGAAATCTTTTCTTTTACTGAGGTATCCAGTGGAGTGGAGCACCTGCAAACAATCTAACAGAGCAGCACCATCAGGTCTGTGATGCCAAACAGAAACACTCAGGCATTCATAAAACAAAGCTCTAAAAAGAGCTGTCTTTGTGCAGTCTTTGTGATATGAGGAAAAAAAAACCCACAATTCCGTTTCTTTTCCTTATTTATCCCCTCTATACAAGAGCTCACAACTTAAGCATTAATTAGACAAGACTGCTGTTGCAACATGCCAGGTTTTTACAAAGCTGAACAACATAAACCTTACCAGATCTGGTGAGAGCCCGAGACCCCGGAGCTCACGAACACTGTTCTGGGTGGGTTTGGTCTTCTGCTCCCCCGTGGAGCTTGGCTGGTCAGAGAAGAGCAGTTGGTGCATCAGATTGTGATAAGCAGCAATGATTCAACAGGTTAATCACGACTCTCAGCCATCTCACAAACTTTGACTCAGTTCTTGGACAATTCACATGAACCTCATGTAGCCCATTTTAACCCAGTTCTGCCCACTGGAGTGGAGGAGAGGGACAGACAGCCTAAGGTTTATCCACTGCTCCCTCCAAACACCTAATGTTTTTTATTTCTGATTTTTCTCTGTATATCACCTGGCCTGGACAGAAGGGGGAAAAGGGAGAAGAGAACAAAGAGTGATCTGCACTCCACAATTATCAATTTGCTGTGTGAAACCCAGTTCAGTCTGACAAAAGGAACGGTCATGCTGCATTTCTGCAACTCCCAAGCCTTTATTACACACACCCTTTGAAAAGGTCCTGTTCAATTCCTGCAAGACTTTTTAGATACATAAACATATAATCGCTGCATTTCTGCCAAAAGTTTATATATACACAGAAAGACAAAAGTAACAGCACTCAGAGATAAAGCATTTCAGAAACAGCTATTTAGGAAATTTTGGACTGAGGAAGACACTGATCACCAATATGTTTTGGTTCCTTACCTGGGGAACCAGACTGACATGAATGTTACAGAAATTCTCCCTTTTGGCTTTGAACTGGAACTGGCGGAAAGCCTCGATGAACGGCATGCTCTCGATGTCCCCCACGGTGCCCCCGAGCTGGGAACACAGAGACTGGGAATTAAACTTACTGCCAAAACAGCACCTGGTGAAGGTGTGCACTAAAGACATGAAAATGTACATAACAACACACCAACACCTCCCCAGCACATCCCTCTGATTGCCTAAAGGAGCATCAACACTAACACAGCTTCCTCTTGAGGGGCAGCTCCCATCCCTGCTCTGGGCCAGGGACAGCAGCCAGGGCAGGGCTGGAGCTGGGCCAGGGCAGGCTCAGGCTGCAGAGCAGGGAAAGGTTCTTCCCCCAGAGGGTGCTGGCACTGCCCAGGCTCCCCAGGGAATGGGCACGGCCCCGAGGCTGCCAGAGCTCCAGAAGCCTTTGGACAGCGCTCCAGGGATGCCCGGGGGGATTGTTGGGGGGGTTTGGGCAGGGACAGGGGTTGGACACAATGATCCTTGGGGTCTCTTTCAGCTCAGGATATTCTGTGATTCTATTCCACCCAAAGCACCAGGATTTACCAACTTTCACAGCCTGCAATCTACTTCAGGTACTATTTTACCTTCATGATTTCCCCACAAATCAAAAAGTCACAAGAAAATCAGCTTCCTCTACAGGCAGCATCTCTCCACAGACATCAGCTTGACCTCTATTTTCTCTTCAGAGAAAAGACTTAGATGTGAAAGTTATGATTTATGAACATTAGGTGGCACTGAGAAGCAAAATTTCTGTTAAGTTTTAGGAATTATATAAAGTGGACACACAGAGGAACAGATACAAGACTGTACTTGGAGCCCCCCAGGCCCTGTCAGGCAGTACCTCCCTTGGTACTTCAGATCTGAGTTTGTCATCCTGGTACAGAAATTGGCACCCAAGCTGCAGGCAGAGTCCAAGTCACCATGACCTGGGCTCTGTGACAAGCTCCCTCTCCTGTGTTAGCATTTGCCAGCAGCCAGCTCAGCAGCAGCAGAGCCTTCTGCTCCATCTCCCTCTGGCAGCAGAATGTTCCACAAACACACTGAAAACTGCCACCACTAACTTGTGCCATTCCCTGGTGCATGCCTGTGCTTGAACTGGCCACTTTGAGGATGAAGGACAACTGTTTCCAGAGGGGGATTTATCTCCCCTCCCTCCATCCACCAAGAAAGATGAAGGCACAGCACAATTGACTCAGACTGGCATATTAAGTTACAAGAGCTAAAAAGTTCATCCTGTAGATTAATTCATAGAATATCCTGAGCTGGAAAGGAGGAGTCCACTGAGTCCAGCCCCTGTTCCTGCCCAGACATGCAAACAATCCCAGCCTGGGCATCCCTGGAGCGCTGTCCAAAGGCTCCTGGAGCTCTGGCAGCCTCGGGCCCGTGCCCATTCCCTGGGGAGCCTGGGCAGTGCCAGCATCCTCTGGGGGAAGAACCTTTCCCTGGTCTCCAGCCTAAATCTCCCCCTGACACCGCTCCAACTGTTCTCTGGGGTCCTGTGGGGCTGCCCCTCATGAGGCAGCTGCAGGTTGCAATTCAAAAGATTAAAGTGAAGTTAAGAAGAATTTTTAACCCATTCAATAACAAGAAAAGTTGAACATTTCTGTAAAGAAATATGCAAAATATGCATACAGATCAGTTTACTGCACACAAGAAGCAAAGCTACCTACTTTTTTTAAAAGTTACAAACCTCAATCACACAAACTTGGGGTTCAATGCCATCTTCATCCACAGGAATCCGTGCCTGTCTCATTACCCATTCCTGTATGGCATCTGTGATGTGGGGAACAACTGGAAAAGAAATCCAGGCAAGGGTTAAAGCCCCCATACATTTCTCTCTCTTAACTCATTACAGAGCAAATTACTGACAATCACTAGCCAGTGCTTCCCACAGGGCTTGAGCAGGAATTTGTGTCTTTAAAGAGCTATGCATTTTTTAAGTGATTATTCTTGGCTGTGATTTTCAAGTGCCTTGGCAGGAAATGGAACCCTGCCTTAATTTAAACACATGTAAGCAACATTTCCTTTAAGCTGAAAGATTCAAGTACAAACTGTTCTTTGTCCTAAGCAGAGAAAGTTACTCTGTTAACTGTCTATAAAAGTCCTAATGTCAACCAGTTGTGGAGAGTGGTTAAAAAGGGAAGAGACTGATCTGACACTCACAAATCCTCTGGGTTTTCTAATGACATGAGTTAACAAAAGCCTTAACCATTTGAACCAGCCAACAAACAACCCCAAAGTGTATTGGTCTGAAGGCTGTTCACATTTATCACCGGGTACATTAGACAGCTGGACTCAAGTCCAGCACAGCCCAAACACAAGGAGGATGGTGCAGAGCATGAAGTGAAGAGGAAAGGCAAAAGCATCCAGCCAAGACTGAAATACAGGAAAGAAGTTTTGCATCACCTTGGACTGTCTTGCCAAGATAATCTCCCTTCCTCTCCTTGTTAATGACATACTGGTAGATCTTCCCAGTGGTCAGGTTGTTGTCTTTGGTGAGTCGGATATCGAGGAAGCGCTCGTAGTTCCCAAGGTCCAGGTCCACTTCCCCTCCATCATCCAGCACAAACACCTCCCCTGCACACAGAAACAGGCACAAGTGCACATGTCAGGCACGTGGAAGAATTCAACGTAAGGAAACTCCTTCTCTGATTGCCACAGCAAGTTTATGAGTTAACTAAAAACCTTCTAAAACCGAGAGGATCAGCGCTCTGCGGACTGAGCCCCTTAAGGCAACAGCCAGAACAGGCCAGAGCACATCTGCGCTGTGGGCTGGGCACGCCGCAGCCACACCGGCCAGCCCGCAGTGCTGGCAGCACCAGGCACAAAGGCTCGCAAGAAGGAGATGATTCCCGGGGAGCCAAGCCAGCCCCAGAGCCACCCGGCAGCCCCCGACACCGAGCACGCAGGGCACTCACCGTGCTCGTACGGGGAGAAGGTGCCGGCATCGATGTTGATGTAGGGGTCGATCTTAATGGAGGTGACATGCAGCCCGCAGGACTTGAGGATGGTGCCGATACTGCTGGCGATGATCCCCTTGCCGATGCCCGAGATGACCCCGCCCGTGACCAGGATGTACTTCATCTGCCCCGCGCCTGGACGCGACAGACACCGGCACCGCCTCACCGCGGGCTCTGCGCGGGGGTCGCGCCCCGGCGCTGACATTCCCGACAGCGGCCTCTGGGATGTTCCCCCGCCCGCCGCTGAGGGCCGGTGCCCTGCCCGCTCCTCCTCCCGCCAGAAATTCCCGCCACCGCCACCGCCGCACCGAGCCTCCGGCACGCGCCGCCCGTGTGGCCCCGCCAGGCCCGCGGGGTCCGCGTGGTCCCGCTCTGCGCCCGTTCCCCCCCGCAGCGCTGCCCGGATGGTCCCGCCCGCCGCTCTCACCTGGGGCCGCCGGGCGCGCCGACAGCGCGCGCGCGGGGGGAGCGGGCGGGAGGTGCGGAGCGCGCGCGGCGCCGCTCCCGGCCGGCTCGGCTGGGAACCGCATGAGGCCCAGCGCCGCCTCTGCGCCTGCGCGGGGCAGGCCGGGGGGCGGGCCAATAGCCTGTGGGCGGGGAGCAGGGATAGCCCCGCCCTCGGCCCCGCCCCGGCCCCCTCAGTGCCTCACGGGGAGCGGGAGCCTTCAGAGAAGTGCAGAATGAGCTGGATTGGAAGAGACATTTGAGATCATCTAGTCCAACCTATGACCTAACACTGCCTCATCATGCCCCCAGGTGCTACATCCACACCTTTCTTGAATACTTCCAGGAAGAAGGGCTCCACCACTGCCCGGAGCAGGACAATCTTTCACTGATGAAATTTCCCAATATCCACCCTGAGCCTCCCCTGGCCCAGCCTGAGGCCGTTCCCTCTCCTCCTGTCCCTGTTCCCTGGAGCACAGCCCGACGCCCCCGACTGTCCCCTCCTGTCAGGGAGTTGTGCAGAGCCACAAGGGCCCCCCTGAGCCTCCTTTTCTCCAGGCTCAGTCCCTTTCCCAGCTCCCTCAGCTGTGCCTGAGGTGGATTCTGCCACTGTTGGTCTCCTTTTCCGGTGTCCCTGTGTCCTGCCAGTACATTTCCCCATGGACATGGTTCCCTGGGTGTTGATAGCTCAGTAGGCAGACATGTCTCTTTGCCTTCTTGTGGACTGGGGCTGTCCCCTCTCTGGTGGCACATGGTGACCCTGGACAGGAGTGCAGTGCCTGCTGCCCTCTTGCAGGAAACATCTGCTTTCAGAATTACCTGTCCATGCTGATTTGTTCCTCCACGAAGGACTCTTCTTGTTTTCTGCTGTCCTATGAGTAGCTCCTAAGCGGTTAAAAAAAAGCCCATTTGCAGCACCTTTTCTGCAGTATGATGGTGATGGGTCTGGTGGCAGTGAGAAGGGCTGTGTGTGCTCCAGCTGTCACTGTCCCTGCCTGGTGGCACACCCTGATAAGGCACGGGGAGGCTGAGCTCTCCCAGGACTGCGTTTGGAGGTTCTCAGCTTTTCCCATTTCATGAGTGGGGCACAAGACACGTGTCTCGTAGCTGAAGAGAAGTCCATTCTTGTGGGGATGTGTGTAACCTCGATGTGAGCATTAGCTTCAGGACACACAAATCCTTTTCTCAGTGCCTCATTAAAGGCCTCAGGGGTTGGAAATCCCGTGGTGCTCAGGAGAGAACTGCACTCAGTGGGAGCTATTGTGAACATTAAATGGTGTGGAATAACAGTGACCCAGAAAAGTCAGATCACAAATATCTCAAGTTATGCAAAATTACATCAGCTTTCTGCAGAAGTGGCTGAAGGTGTGTGTTGGGTGCGTATGTTTCACCCTTAATTTTGCCCTCAGTAAGTTTTGCCCTCGCAGTGCCTTGTTCTCAGCTCTCACTAAAATACAGACTGAATATTTTCCTTTCAGAAATGTGAAATGAGATGAAATGGATCTGCTCTGTTTATTTAACAGGATTTGATTCACAACAAAACAAATTAACTGGAAAACACTGCTGGGAGGACTGGCATAGCTCTGGGGAATGTTAATGTGTTACTGGGATTATGCAAGGAATGAATAGACTGGAATCCTCAAGCACTCACTTGAACTTCCTTGTAGTTTAGGGGAACTATTCCTACAGGAAAAGGCATAATGTGATGTTACATGTATATAATATTGACAGTGATAATAATAAGTTATATAGCATGTATGACATATACATGCAGTTATTCAAGTCAGGGCATTCACAGCCTTGGCTGATTTTTAAATACGGGATATTGCAGACAGCTAAAAATCAAGGCAGATTGTCATCTGCCCTACTCCAGATTCACCCTCTGTTCTTACTCTGTGACTGCTGAAGTAGTGATGAAATAATTCCTACTGTGATCCAAATGTCTTCAGAAAGGCTTCTTCAGTGGTTTGGGGTGGAAGCTCTTTCTTTGGGTGTGTACTAACTGATGCTGGATTTCCTTTTATAAAGGTGAAAATCCCCATTTTTAGGTTTTCCTAACCAAATCTCATCAGCACATGTATCAAAGCCAGGATCCAGTGCCAGCCAGGCCTTGGAACACACTGGGGAAACTGTTCTACGTTTGGGTTCCACTGTGTGCTGATCACTGGGTTTCACCTCGTGATTAATATAAACTTCACAAGGATGATGTGGAGTCACTGGCAAATATCAAGCACTGTGCAGTCCCACTTCCACACAGCAGGGTGCTCCCTGTGAGCCTTGAGGTCTCCATTTGCGAGATTAATCAGAGTTTGTGTAAAATGTTCAAACCCTTTTACAAGTCTACACTCGTGCTCTGAAGCTGATCAAGTTTTCATCTAAGTGCAAAGTAAACATATCTGTCACCCTGAGCAACCAAAGGATCTGGGCAAATCTTGAATAAGATATAAAATAATGTAGGAACAAGAGATGTTACTACACGTACCCTGCTCTGGAGCACAAATCTGCTGAGCAGCTGAGGGGATGAGTGACAGAACAAAGGGAAATGGCTTCAAGTTGTGCTAGAGGAGGTTCAGGTTGGATATTAGGGAAAATTTCTTCACTGAAAGGCATTGGCACAGGATGCTCAGGGCCGTGGTAGAGACACCATCCCTGGAAGTGTTCAAACAATGAGTAATTGTGCCACTTCATGACACGCTTTGTGACCATGGTGGGATTCAGGCAGAGGTTGCACTTGATGATCTTGGAGGTCGTTTCCATTTTCAGTTGTCCTATGATTTCATGTGCCGTGGCAGCTCTTGCCTTCTCACTTTGCTGCTCTCTGCCCTCTCAGAGATCTCCACTAGATGGTGGAATGGACCAGTAAAAGATTTCGTGCACTAACAAAGGGACGTGAGCAGGCTGTGGTGACACCCGTGAGGATCTCAGAGCCTCTCTCAGGACCAGATCCTGGAGCACCACACGTGCCCTGCATGTTAGGGCATATTTGACAGCACCCCTCTGCACCAGTCTGCTCCCATCCTAAACCCCCTGGGACTGAAGAACTGTGATCCTTCCATAGGTCTTGATTCTTTCAGGCAGCGGGGTTTCACCTTCAGGCCTCTTCCTCTCTACTTTCCTTTCTCCATGGAAAAGAGCTGTCTTTTTCCTAGGAGGCAAGGAGTGAACTCACTGGTGTTTTGCAGAGCTCATCCATGCTAGGAAGGGAATGTTTTGGGGGAAGGGCTGAGAATGCAAAAGGGACAGCATGTCACCAAAGAGGGGGAGTGGGGAGAAAAAGTTCTGCAGGTGCAGGAGATGTGTGTGATGGGGTTTGAAGCTCTCAAGTCTGTGTGATGGAGCCAGTGCTGGCCTTGGACAGAGTGCTGAACTGAGACCAGCTCTCAGTCCTCAGCCCTGAGAGTCATGTCACAGTTTTGTGCCTCAATTTCTGCTGTGTAAGATGGAGTCAAGGAGTCTGACCTTTTAGGGACAGTCTTTTGTTATCCACAATGAACTGGGTGTCAGAGCTGTCTGTTTTCGTTAATGATTCTGCTGGTGACTTGTGGGATTGTGTCCTCTGTACCTGGAGTCACAGGGAGGTGAGGCTTTAGCTCCTCTCATGACACTGTCCAGAATAGGGGGCTGAGCTTGCACTGTCCTGGTTCCCTCATTTCAGTTAGAGCTGCCTGCCCTGCACACAGCAAAGGGAGATCTGCCAGAGCCAGCTGCTGCTGAAGGGGTGACGTGTGCTGCTTGAGCTCCTGTCACTCTTTGGCCAACCTGGTGAGGGTGTAGGCTGCAGGCCTTCATGTCTGCAGAAGGGCTCATGCAGATTTGATGAGTGGAGAAGCTGTAGAAACAGAATGAGATGTTTTCCTTTAACAAATGAAATTTCCTTCTCTGAGGGGACTGTGCTGGTGGCAGTTTTGCCAGGAGATAACCTGTTCTAGGGGGAAGTGTCCCTGCCCAGAAGGGTTGGAACAAGATGACCTTTAAAGTTCCTTCTAACCCAAACTATCCTGTGATTTTGTGCTTCTATGATACCTTTTTTCTGAGAAGAGAAACCACACAGACCATCTGAAGCCTGAGGAGTGTCCTCAGCTCCTCCAGCGCTCTGAGGGAGTGCATTTCCATCTTGTGCATTCTGGAGAGCCCAAGCCAGCTGCCGAGGAGAGTGTTATGAAGACATGCAAGGACAAGAGGCAGGATTCTCAAGAGCTGCTTCTCTACCTGCATTACTGAGCAAAATTTAATTACCTCTGCTCCCAGGAGAGCTGCCTGGCCCTTGTACATGAACCATGAGATTTAGGTTTCTAACAATTTGCAGTGCTGTGACAGGTCTGTGAGCCCTCCAGCCTCTAAGGTGCCTCTAGTAGAGACCAGAGGAAACTGGGACAAGGACTTTGTAGTGAGTCATCCTAGAAAAAGAATGGTGTAGGGAAAAGAGACCTGCTACCCACAGGAAGCATGCTGGTTGGGTTTTCCATTCAATCATCTGCCTTTAATGTTTTTAGCCTGTCATATTTCCATAGGTCCATTTTCACCTGCCTTTTTGATGCTGTGAGCTTGACCGTCTGCAGGATCCCTCTGGTGCCCAGATCTTCATTTGCCGACTGTTGTGTTTGTATTTTAAAGTCTTAAATTTTATCTGCTGTCAAGTAACACCTTCTGTTCTTATTGGCCAAGGAGACTAATTGTTCCCTTTCTTTCTAGCAGCAAAAAGGAACCATCATAAAATTATCTCATGGAGCTGCTCTTCAGTCGTGGTTGTGGTAATCAACCAAGTGTTCAAGAAAAGGCTTGGTCCAGAGAGCTGCAAGGACAAGGTGAGAGATCTGCAGGAACATTTGTGGAGATGACTTCACTCTGGGATGTCAGGGTGTGCCTGTAGGTTCTACAAACCCAAGCCATGCCTGCTGCTTGTGACCTGGTCAGTCCTAAGTGTTTTGCTGTTGTGATAAAGTGCAGGACAGGTTGCCTGTCTGGGCATTTGGTAAATGGGCAGAATTGCTGTGGTGGGACCTGCATGGGAGCAAGAATGTCACTGCCAGGCACAGAACAGGGTCTCAGTGCTTAGGAAAACAATAGAGTCACCCAGGGAGGGTCAGGTTCAGCAAACCTGAAGAGTTCTGCAGGGCAGGAACACTCAGCAAAGCACTGAGGTGCCAAGAGGCAAAACAGGTTTCGGCCTCACTATTTGCCACGTACAATACATAAACAGAGTGTGGCCAAGGTTTCCTTTAATGCCAGCCAGGTGTGCCAGGCCCAGGGCAGGAGGTGAGGCACTGCACAGACACACAGGGAGGAATCTCATCTCTCCCAGACTGTTCATATCCTCAACAGAAAAGTCAGGGAAAAGAATAACGGTGATTCTCTGTAACATTTTTCCTTGAACTGAAATACAAACCAGAGTCACTCTTCCTCCATGGCAGGAAATTTAAAATAGTTTTAAATTGACAGAGGGTAAGGTTAGATGAGATATCAAGAATAAATTCTTCCCTGTGAGAGTGGAGAGGCCCTGGCACAAGCTGCCCAAAGGAGCTGTGGCTGCCCCATCTCTGGAAGTGTCCAAGGCCAGGTTGGATGGGGTTTGGAGCAACCTGGGACAGTGGAATATGTCCCTGCCCATGGCAGAGGATGGAACCAGGATGGGCTTTAAGGTCCTTTTCTATCCAAACTATTCCATGTTCTGTAATTCAGCGATCTAGGGGTGAAGGCACTCAGTGTTTTGCTGAAGGTCCCATAGGATTTCTGGCAGAGTCAAGGGGTGAGAACAGATCTCCACGTTTCACTCCACGACACAAATCTGAGGAGATCGCTCTCATGCACAGAACAGCTGACACAGACTCTCACCCAAGTGTCCCTTTCCCTCAGGTTTATTTTTGGCTGTACAAAAGGTGAGATCTTTCCGTTTTAGGAGCAGAGCATATGCGATCACCGGCAGGAGAGAGTGTGCCACCAGCACAGTGATGTGTGGGAGCTGTGGGACCTGGCCTTGGCCTGAGAGCAGCAAAGCACAGCTCAGCACAGGCAGAAGGAGCTCCACTGACAAAGTGCTAAGCAAACAGAGGAACTGGTGTGAGGAAAGCAGCACGAGCAGAGCGTTGGAAAAATATGGAGCAAACCTGCAGGCAGAAGAGTTTCCAGGCCAGCATTGCTGGCTGAGAAAGATGAGGTCCTGCAGTGTCACTGCTGAGTCTCTTCCTGGCAAGGAAGGGTGAGAGGAAGAAAGACACCAAGTCTCCAGAGAGAGGATGAAGGAAATGCAGGTTGACACAAAGCCCTGAGAGAGGAGGAATGCCCTGGGGGGTTCCTGAATGGGCTCCTACAGAGGTGAAGCTAAGCAAGGAAACCTCAGTGGGCAGCTGAGCTCATGCTCTGCCCCATCCACGTGCAGGTCTGCTGTGCTGCAGGACAGAAGGCAGTTCCACAGGCACATCGTGGGGCCAGCATCCGGTGGGGTGTTTTTGGCAGTGTCCACAGTCAAAGAAATCCAACAAAAACCTTTCCCTCTAACAACCAGCCTCTGGCTGCAGTAGGTAACAGGGTATCAGCAGAACTGGGGTGGTTGTTTCAGGAGCTGGATGGGCTTTGAGCCACCAGGTCAAACGCATAAAAGCCTGAGTAAAACATTTAGTGTGTGCACTGCAGGTGTAGTACAACACATGGTAAGACTGAGCAGCACAGCCCTGAGAAGAGGCTGTCACCAGCAGTGACATCCCTGTATCCACCCCCAAGGGACACCACAGCTCCACAGTGCAGGGATGTGCACTGGGATTCACAGCAGTCCAAAAGGTCTTTTACTCCCTTGCACTGATTTTCCTGGACTCTACACTTTGAACCCAATTCTGCAGGTGGCCTCTTCCTCCTGCTGTATCATTTAGTTGCTAGTTTTGAAGGGGCAAAAACTTGAGGGATTTCAATCCTTTTCTGAGTGCACACATGCTTTGTTGGTTGGTAGTGAGTGTCAAACAACCGGTGTGAGATGTCTCAAAAGGCACGTCATGGGAAAGGACAAATCACTCATCCTTCATGCAGCCCTAAGGACACCAAACCCTGCTGTAAGTGCTCTTTAAAATCTTTATTAAATGCTGAGAAATACAGTGACATTCAGTTAATTCAATTGCAGGATAATTTGAACTTCTATTTAATTCAACCAAAACTCCTGAAATAAAACCATTTGTATTCTTGACACAAACCCATTTGCACTCTACTTCTGCTGGGCTGATGGAGATGTGATGAGTTTTTCACTTAGAGGCCACTTCACAGCTAATTTTTATACTGTTTTTGCTTAACTGACAATAAAGAAATACACACTTGTGCTACAAATTCCTGCCTCAATTTATAACATTTCCTTGCACAAAGTGAGTCATTACAGAAGAAACCCTCAAGTACAGAAGCAGCCCTCAAGTCAAAGGGGTTGAGTGCTCTCTCCTGCTGTGCTGCAGCCAAACTAAAGCTTCCTGCTCGTTTTGTTGAACATTCCTGCACACACAGACAGGACCTTTTGAGGTGTGAGCAGGTCGTAAACCCAAAATCCTTGCCGAGAAGAGGCCAACATTGTGAAAGGCACAAAAGCATGAAGAGCTCAAAGGGGCTGAAGGTGTGAAGAGAGAAGCAGTCCCTGCAGTCCCACACCAGGCAGGGACAGTTCAAATTACACAACCCTGACAGAGCTGAGTGTGGGGGGATTTCTTTCTTTCAGTCAGGAGTGGGAGGAGCTGGGTCAGAAAGAGAGGAAAGCTCTGCACGAGCACACCTGGGTTGTTTGCAGGTATAAATGGGTATAAATGGGTATAAATCCATTGTCTGTGTTTCAGGAGAGAGGGAGCAGTGAACGGTCCTGGGAGCGTAAATTCAGCAATACCCACCCCACTGGGAAGCACTTGCCATTTTTATTTGTTCTCTCCCTCTTGACTCTCTGAGCATGTCCTGAGGAGTCCAGCAGCGAGGAGGGGATGTGCCATAAGGGGAGATCAAGGAAGCTTTTGTCCCTGCCATCACCCTGGGGCTGTGGTCCTGCTGTGCTTGCACAGGGGCAACTGGATGGGCCAGAGGAATTTTAATCCTGAATGATTTCCACATTCCTTCCAGCCTGGCAAAGGATTCTGCTGAGGCATCAACTGCCTTGTCCAGCTCAGCCTGTCCTGCATCTGATAAGTTAATTGAGGATTTAATTGAAGAATTAATTGAGGCATTCTGCTGGTTACCACAACATTATCAGTCAGCTTCCCAGAGTTGGAGCTTTCCAGTTCGTTTGGACTCAGTCCTGTAAATAACTAAATACCGTCAACCTCTTCCAAAATCACTGGAGTGGTGGCTGCTGGAAACTTGGAGGATCAGTATCCTTTTTGCCAGCCTTTCTTTGAGTGCTGTTTCGTTCAGCTCAAGGAAGAAAGTTCACTTTGGAAGCAGAAGTGCTGAAAAGTGTTTTTTCCTTCATGTCCTGGTTCTGCAGCTGCAGCTGGTTGTGCTGCTCATTAGCTCTGATTTTGGCATTTGTCTTGGTGGTCTAGAAAGATGTTCAGCTTTTGTTCTCAAAATCCTACAATACCCAGAGATATTTCCACCTCTGTTCAGTGCATTTGTGCACATTGGAGATGTAAGATGTAATGCAGCTGGAAGATAATAACATCACTTCTGTTAAGACAGAGTTCCTGAACTATAACATTTTAAACCACAAATTTGACGTGATTAACCCTTTGGGGCCCATTCTGGTCTTATTCAAATTGGTGTGAATGGGAATAAAGTAATGGGATAGCCATGGGACAAGGAGGCAGAGGCAGCTCTGTGTTTTCATAGAATCACATAATCACACAACAGCCTGGATAGAATGGGACCTTAAAGCTTATATTATTCCATAGACACCTTCCACTATCCCAGGTTGCTCCGAGTCTTGGATGCTTCCAGGGATGGAGTAGCCACAACTTTCTGGGCACCCTGTGCCAGGGCCTCACAACCCTCACAGGGAACAATTCCTTCCCAATATCCCATCTAACCCTGCCCTCTGGCAATCTGAAGCCACTTCCCCTTGTCCTGTCCCTCCAGGCCCTTGTCCAAAGTCTCTCTCCAGCCTTCTCATAAGCCCCAGTTTGCCCTCAGTAAACCTCTTCTAGGTCTTTGAGGTCACTTCCTCATCCTGCACATATTTGGATAAGGATTCCAAGAGGATGTGCTCCTATCTTTTCATAGACAGGTGACTGGCCCGGATTTGCCCAGTCCTCTTCTTTCCCCACCTGATGCAAATTCAGCAGGAATGTAAAACCCTGCCCAACTCTGTCCCAAAGGCATTTTTACTGACTTTAGATCATAAAGGAATGCCACTCTGAGGAACACAGGCAGAGTTTGGCCCCAAAGCTCTTCTGGATTGGAGGTGCTTGGTGTTCTTGTGCCTCTTTCTCTTCAGCTGAGCAGCTGCTGCAGCTGTGCTTGTTCCAAATTGCAGCATGATGTTAATTTTCTCAGATCTGTCTATCTAGGAGGACTTTCATTTCAGTTGGCAAAAGACAATGCCCTGAAACAGCTACAGCCGAGCTAAAGATGGAAATTAACATTTGTAAAGAAAGAAAGGGACAAAAAAAATGTTGGTGACAAGGAAGAAAGTGAAACAAAAATGAAATCATTGTCATTGTCTGACTACAAAGGAGAATGGGTCCAGAGATGAAGATTCCTGCCACGCCTGGGACGCATTCCAGAGGAGGAATAATTTTGTCCAGGAACAGGACATGGCTGTGAGTGCAAAGGGCTGCATCACCCTCCAGGAGAAGGGGTTCAGTGATCACCATGGTACTCACTATCAAAGCTGTTCATACCCCTTTGTTAGGCAGATTGTTTTAAAATGTCCCCTCAGGAAGAGGGAAGATGCCCCAAATGACTGCCAGGTTGCGCTGCAAGCTTCTGACTGATCCTTAACCTTCACCCATCGCTGGTGATTAGTCGGGAGCAGTCCTGACCCCTCAGCTGGGAAAGTCACTCCTACCTTGCACTGGTGTATGTTGAAAACACCAATTCCTCCTGCTTTTATTTCCAGGAGGTCTCAGAGGGGCCTGTGGTCCCGTTGATATTCCTGCAGTCACATCCATGGCAGGCACACACTGGAGGCTGTTGGCATCCTGGCAGGATGGGAGTTCTCCTGCAGGCCAGCACTTACAGCCCTTGTGCTGCTGCAGCTCAGTGCCTCTGGCTGGAGTCAGAAGTCGACAGAAACTTTGGGACCTCAAAAAAAAAAAAATCTTTCTTTCAAGAAGATGAAACTGTTCTTCAAATGGCAGCTAGTACCTGTAACTCAGCGACAGTTTCCCCAGTAGCAGGCACAGGCGTGAACGGCGAAAGCTCAGCCAAAGGACAGATCTGAGGGTTTTGTGAGGCTGGGAATCAGCTTTGTGAGAACCGCAGGGACTCATTTACAAGTAATGAATCATGAAACAGCAGGAAGCGAACGAGCCAAGAGAAAGTGTGAGCTCTGCAATTAACTCCGGAGTGCTGAGGTGAATAACAAAGCGATGCGATACCAGGGCAGAAAGCAGGTCTCCAAACTGGGAGTGTTGCAAGACTAATTTCTGTAAGCCACACTTTTTCCGAGCAACTTTTAGTCAAGGAAATTGCTACTTTCTCTTAAACTGAAGCAAATCCCATGTGCACGTATTTATCAGGCAAAACAGCTGACAGCTTTTAACTCGAATTTAAATTTATGAGTGACCCAGATCAGCAAAAAACAGGAAACCATCTCCTTGAATAGTCCTGCTGGCAGGTCCTGTGCTGAGCCAAGGTGAGCAGCAGGTATCAGATAAGCCCTTGGGGCCGGTGAAGGATGGGTTTCCACTGTAAGAGACACTGGTGGGTTATCGGTTTACAATGAAGATGAAGGAAATCATGTGTTATTAATTATCCCCTGGATATGGGGAGGGGTTGGAAGTTCAAGTGAGAAGGCAAAGGACCCAGGGCAGCACAAGGTGTGTGTGGCAGAGTCACCCTGAGTAGGACAGTATGTGCTGTTCCCAGCCCTGTTATGGTCACAAGTGGTTACACACTGCCTGGGAAGGGAGAGTTCTCTTTGTGTGGAGCCTGGAGACAGAGACAAAACTCTTTCAGGACAACTATCTTTTATTAATGTCACCCAGGTCCCAGTAATCCATCCTCTTTGTCTGAGGCACCATGCAGGGAGCAGCTGTGTCACAGCAGCTGGCTCCCCCTGCAGTTCCTGGTATGGGCATGTGGAAGTGAGGAAATTTCTCCAGCAATTGTGAATTTCAGCTGCTAAACCCGTGTTTTGTGTTCCTCTCTCCCATTTGATGTAACCACAGAAATGCAGATGAGCATAAACCGTCACCTCTCCTGAGCAGGTTAAAGGTCAGCATTACCAAACTGTCCCTGGGTGAGGCACCAAACACCATCACCCTCTGGACAAAGGAGCCCAGCAGGGACACCACGGCCTCACTGGATCCAACAAAGATCCAATGGATCCTGGAAAGTGCACCCCTTCCATCAGTCCAGACATGGCCCAGGGCTTTACCTGCTGGCCCTTTCCTCCTGGTCTGTATCCACGGAGTTTGGGTCACCCTGGCTCTTCTCTTGCCTCATTCACCCCTCTGCTGGGAAACATCAGAGGAACTGCTCTCCTTCCTCCTGTGCCTCTCATGTGAAATAACTGGAGCAGGCACAGGAGGAGCAGAGACTGTTTCTTTTTGTGTCCCTGGTGCAGGATCCCCTCTGAGAGCTGTCAGTTCACATGTGCAGCTCCGGTTTTTGCCTGGGTTCTGTGAATAACCACGAATGCCACTTGGCTGGAATAATTGCTTCCAAGCATGCAAAGGATGGAAGGCACAGCCAGAGGCACAGCTGGAAACTTGTTGGAAGTAAGCGTTCAAGAGACGTGAGGAGAAACCCTGAGTGGAGTCAGCCTGAGCTGTGCGGGGATGGCAGGATTGTCACACAGAGTCCATCACACCAGCTCGTGCTGCTTTTGCACTGTCTTTCTGCCCCAGTGACCCTACCATGCTCACCCCGGTCTAGTGACTAGAGCTAGGGGTGGGAAATGCCCTCTTCCCTTCAGATTGCTTTCAAAGTGGCATCTATGAAAAGCAGTGATGTCCCACACCTGGCATCCAGAGACCCTTGTTCCTTTTGTGTGTGTTTTCCTCTCTCTGCTTCTTCTCTGACCTCTTTTTGTTTTCTTTGCACCCCGTGCTGGTTTCCCAGACCCATGAGGAGAGCAGATCAAACAGATGGGTGCTCTGGGCTTGCCTCCCAAGCATTGGGAGAGCTGAGTTAGGCAGAGCAGGGAAGGTGGTGCCTGTCAGTGTGAGGCACCAAACCTCTGTGCAGATGCTGTCACCGAGCAGCAGAGCAGCACTCGCTCCCTGTAGCTTAATCCCCTGACCCCAGACCTGCATCACTGCAGCCACAGGAGTAATTCTTGGAGTTTACATGGGTCAGCAGCCAGACAAGGACTTGACTGGGATTTTCCCAGCGGGTCACACGGCTATTTGCTAATCAGCGGTAGCATAAACACTGCCAGGCTCCTCATGGGTCACTTGTTAGGGACAGGCTAAACAAACCATCACCAGAAGAAAAGCAGCATGGCTGAGTGGATGAGATTTGAAACAACTGTATTGAAGTCCCGAGTCTGTGCCCTGGAGGGGTTTCACGGCTTGTGAAATGGAGAGGGAGTTAGCTGGGAGGCTTGGATCTCAGCCTGTGTCCTGCACCAGGCAGGAGGGTGTACATGAGATGGGCCCCATGCGAGCACATGAGCCTGAACCCAACAGGGATGGGAGTCTGCCCCTTTCCTCGGGCTCACTGTGCCAGGCAGTGCTCCAGGGAGCTTGGTGACAGCTTCATTTCAACAACTACTCTGGCTTGCCCCTGCCATGTGTGTCTGTTTACTTGGAGATATCAACTATCCCTGAAAATCCCACCTCAGCTGCCCTGGCAGAGGACAACAGCTGTGGAGGGGTGAACTCCTCACAGCAGCAGCACAGGGGAGACCTGGGCTCACAGCTGCAGAGAGTGAAATTTGTGGTTCTTGATGTATTATTCCCTTCCACCCCTGTCCTAGGCCATGACACAGCTAAATACAGGAGTGAGTCTGGCACAGAAGTCACTGAGCCTTGCAGAGTGTGACACCTCCTGGGACAGGGTGACCTGACTGTTACTGGCACCTGGAACACAAGATCAAGGGCACAGCCTGGGCCAGAGTGTGTAAGATTTCTTGTTAAAGCTCCTGGAAAAGTGAGACACCAGCAAAGTCTGTGTTCTGAAGAACCATATGAACAAGACCTTTCCCACAGGCATCCTGCTCCAGGCAGGGACACTCTCCTAACCCAGGAGCTGAGTGTCAGGGCTCTCCTGCATGTTGGGGCAGAGCTGGAAGGTGGTGAGGGAGGAATCTGCCTTCCCTTCACCAGTCCTCACTGTCAGCCAGAGAGGAAGGATTCAGAATTCAAAAGCTGAGAGAGAAAGGGAGTAAAAAATAAGAGCCTGGTGAAGAAAGGGCTCTCTGGTGAAGGGGAAGTCCTGCCTTCCCTCACTCCCCTTAAATGGAAGCAGTGAGTTGCTGCTGCCATCAGCCCTGGGGTGATGTGTAGTGTGGCAGAAAGAGAGGAGCAGAAGTGTGCAGGAAATTACCCTGGAGGAGAGTGATGGCAGAGAAGGCCTTGCATTATGATGCCATCACTTCAGGGTGACAGTGATGACAGGGGGACATGCACTGCTGCCCAAAGAGCCATCACCTGCCATGGCTGGGTGGGAGCCAAAGGGCTCCTGCCTGGACCCTGCAGGTTTTGCCAGGACCTGGGCTGTGTTTCTCACCGACAGCCAACCAGCCAAGCTGGCTGGGAAGAAAACTTCCTTCTGGTTTCCAGAGCAAGCACCTTTGATCTGGAAAGTCAAAGGGATGCTGCCGGCTTCCCAGGAAGTCATTTGCATGGAGTCGCTGTGACAGCAGGCCCAGGATGAGCTTCTTGCAGGAAACAACCTCCCTCAATGCCCAGCAGGGAGGCCACAGAGGCTGAGCTGATAACAGAGGAGGTAAGGACAGCACAGCCCAAACACAGCATGGGAGGTGCTAAAGGGCACAGGCGTCACACAGGGTCTGTCAGGTGCCACAAGGTGTGTGCACATGTGTGTGCAAAAGGGGCACAGAGAGGAGAGAGGTGACCAAGATCAGTCCCTGTGGTGATTTAGCTGGGTGGTATCAGCATTCAGTTCCTTTTCCCCTCATGAATTGTGGCTGTGCTGTGCTTACCCAAGAGGTTGTCACCTCCTGGTTGAAAACTCCTTCTGCTAGGAGCTGCCTGTCTGTCCTGAACCTGACCCTCACCAGCAAGATCTGGGAGCTGCTGCCATCCCAACAGGTTGATGTGATGCTATTATGGACCTAGGAACCAAGATATTTTATCAAAGCTGTGATGGACCAGTTCCGCTCTCCACTGTGCTCCAGAGGAGCCAGGAAGGATTTCTGGTGGGTAGTGAAGTCACAGAATCATAGAATGGTTTGGGTGGGATGGGACCTTAAAGCTCATTCTGTTCCACTCCTCTGCCATGGGCAGGGACACCTTCCACTTGACCAAGTTGTTCCAAGCCCCATCCAATATGGCCTTGGACACTTCCAGAGATGGAGCATCCTCAACTTCTCTGGGCAATCACAACCCCTGTAAGAAAGAATTTCCTCTCTTCTTCCCTCTGCAGCTGCTTCATACCTTCATACCCAGGGATTATGTTTATGTTTGTATATTGCTGTCAAATAAAGTTATGAAACATGTTCAGGATATGTAACATTTTGATTTTATCTTTTTCTTTCTGCAGAAATCCTGGGATCAGTGTGGTGAGAGATGATGGATCTTTCTGCTCTCTCTTCTATGCAGATCTTTTTTGCCCTGTCCTGGTTTTGCTGCATTCCTTGACCCACTGTTGCACTGTGCAGCTCAGCATTCCACCACTAGGAGCAAACACAGAAACAAAATGCTCCCAAAATTCAGGATTCTGGAGATGATCCCTAAGAACTTTCCCAGAATATCTGTGGAATGAAAGAAACACGGAGCAGGTGAACGAGGCTGTGGCCAGAGCAGGCTGTGAGCTCCCTCAGGGCTGGCAGCGAGGTGGGAACAGCAGCGTTAGGAGGTACCCTTGTGAATGTGGGTTTGAAGCCAGATCTGGTTTACCTCTCAGTAAAGAGGGGCTGAGGAAGCAGGGATGTTATTGGGGGTAGAAAGCATCTTAAATCAAGCAAGTACAAAGGAGCCAAGAGCCCCATACACACCCAGACCCAGCTGTCCCCATCCTGCGGTCCAGCCCATCCCTTCTGCCTGCCAGGACCTGCAATCTGCAGTGCAGGCAGACCTCAGGTTTCCAGGCTGAATCTACGAGGGTAACATTGACCTAATTAGTCTGTGAAACAAACGGGAGAGAAAGCCTCGCTGCCGTATGTTGCAGAATGAAATCCTCTCCCTCTCCTCTTGCTCTCCTGGCCCCGGGGATTCATCCCAGGCAGGTGCGTCTTTGATTGCAGCAGGTTTTGAATCCTCTTCCCTCTCCTCGCGGGGATGCCACATGCTGTCTTCTGACCTCGTTAGCTTCTCCTCCTGTTCCACTTCCCCGCTCCGCACTCCCAGCCCCACCGATGTGCTAATTACCACAAAGCAATCTGCAGGAACGCTCTCCTCGGAGCGGGGAGGGGAGGGAGCCGCTCTCAGACTCATGGGGGAGGGAGCAAATGGGGGGAGCAGGAGCTCGGCTTACCAAGGCTGATGTCTGAGCTGGTACCAGGCTCTCCCCCTTGCACAGGTCAGTGCCAGGTGTGGCCATGGGTCAGTGCCAAGGTGGCACAGAGGTGTGCAGGACATAAAGTGCCCCACATGGGGGTCTGCAGAGAGGGCTGTGCTGCCTGCCCACGAGCTCCCACATCACCACCCGTGTGGTCAGGGGCTTTGGTGTGCCTCAGCTGCATCCATGGATGTGCTGTGCAGGATAACCTGAACCTCCAAGGCTGGATAACCATCTTCCCTCAGCTCCAAATTCCCCTTGGACCGACTCCTGCAGGCAGACAAGGCAGGACTGCACGCTGTCCGTGGGCAGGCTCGTGCCAGGTGCCTCTGGACAGGGCAGTGGTGTGGGCACCTCTGCTGCCACATTGTACTGCCAGGAAAAGGGAAGGTGTTCACTCCAGGAATGCACACCTGGCAGATGCACCCAATGGGCTTCCAGTTTCCAGCTGACCTGTGCTCCACAGCAGAGCTGCTGTGTTATTGGAGCATGGGCACAGGTCCATTCCTCCAGCACTGCTTGAAAATGAGGAAACTGGAGGGGGCTGGAGTCTGGGTTAATTTTGACCTGATGGAATGACAAGATTTTCCTCTTCTTTCTTAATCAGTGAGAGACAATTAAAAATGGAAAAAGAAAAAAACACAGCAATTAAGGAGACAACCAGATCCTGATCCCTTTGCCTTGCTGTATATCCAAAGCAAACCCATCACAGCTGGTGGAACTGCACATGTATTGAGCTGGTGTGAGTGAAATTAATGTCAGCTTCAGTAAATTAAAAGCAAGACAAGGGAAAAGAAAAGCCAGTCCCTCTGAGTGTGGCTGAGGGGGGAACTGAGGGAGAGGGGCAGACTCTCAGGAAGGACGTCTTCATTGGGAAATCCTGTCCCTGTGCAGGACACCCCAACAATCCCACCCTGTGCCTTGCAGCATTGTCCAACACTGTCCAAATGACCACAGCCATTAGCTTTTTCCAGACTATGACGTTGGAAAGCTTTTAAATAAGTTTCACTATTACAGCATTGTTTTACATTCACCGTGTCTTGCCCTGTCATTGTTTTGCTCTTTTAAGGGGCAACAAAGCTGAGGATGATCGAGTTCGGTTTGCAGGGAGGAATTTAGATTTCTTTGTGCATGTTCCTCTTCAAACCTCTGGTCTTCCCCTTTCTCTTTATACAGGGACATTCTTGTGTTCATTCTTATCTCAGTGAGGGATGGAAATGACACTCCCTTGTCAGGAATGCAAACCTGCTTAGGGTGATTCAACTAACACCAAGATAGAAATCAGACACAAACCCACTGCAGCTTGGAATTTTATCAATTAGCTGAAAAATAGGTGCTCTGAAATGTAACAAACTGATATTGGGATACATTTACAGGAACACTTCGAAGCCTGACATAATTTAATTGTATTTTAGTCCTTTGGCAATACATAGTTGAGGGGAAACCATGTGCTGCATGAAGGATTTCCGCTCTTCTGCAATATCTTGTGGAAGAAGAGGCAGCACTCACCCTCCCTGAAATTGTCACTTATTTCCAAGGGTTACTAAAAGATACCTTGATTTTTCAGCACATCTTTTACTTCTGGTATGTTCCTCACCAAGCAGAGAAACTGTCACCTCTGAAGAGCTCAAGGCTTGTTTATAAATGCCAGCTCTGCTTCGGGCACGGAGATGTCAGGACCGTTCCAGAAGGGGTTTCTTGCCCAGCCATCATTTGCAGAGGCACAGAGGCATTGAGATATACCTGGCTTATAGTTACTCCTTTCTGCCCTGCTTGGCTCTAGAGTTTATCCAAAGAAACACTGGATTTTATTTCCATTGCACCATCCTATCTGTGCACAACCCCTGCAGAAATTCCTGTCAAAGCAGCAAAATGCTGCTGGCAAAACTGATGCTGTCCCTTAATGGTCTTTGTAGGGATCAAAGGGTCCTTTGTTAATGGACCAGAATCTTTCTCCTGGGCCAGAAGCAATGAAGGAAATGGCAGAACTGCTTACCCTAAGAAGAGGTCGTGCTGAATAAGCTCATCATGCTCAATGACTCATTCAACACTTCCAGCTCTTCCAGAAGATTTTGGTCCTCTGGCACTGGGCTGGTTCTGTCCAGAACAGGATTAATTTTTCCAGTAGCCGGGAGGAGGAACCATCAGGACCCTGAGGTTATTTTGTGCTGCCTCAGCTCATTGCCAGGGGCAGGGGAAGGGAGGCTTTTCCAAGGAGAATGAGTTCCTTCCAGGCAAGAAAACGCAGGGGAGACACGGGTATTGTTTATTGTCCGGGGAGTATTTTCGTGTGAATTGTTTCTTTTCTTGTACTCTCTGTCATTGCTGTTGTTGCTGTCACCGTTCTTTTTGTTATCTCATTGCTGTTTACGTTAAATTGTTCTTATTTCAACCCACGATCAAATGTTTTTGCCTCCAGTTCTGCACTCCCATCTGCCACAGAGGGGAGGGGAAAAGAGGGGAGAGAGAGGTGCTGGTGATGTCTCAGCTGCATTGACTCAGACCCATAACTCAGCTCTTCAGAGACAAAACAGTTCTGGCTAACACGGATAACATTAATCAGAGAAGTCAAAGTCCAAAACATGTGAAATTCTGACATGAAAATTTGTATCTGCAGGAGGCAAGTATTCACCAGTGTTCCTCCAGTAAAGGCTACAGATGAAACAGACATTCATTAACACTTTAAATTATTGGAACAACAGTTAGCTGACAGTTTTCCAGTAGGAAAATTCATCCAGAAGTTGAAAAATGGCTATTAGTCATGGGAACATGTTCATTTTGTGAGGAACTGTTGTGTAGAGGATACCTCTCAGTACTAAGAAGAGATGAGGAAAGAGTGAGGAGAAGGTTAAAAAATGACAGCAGATACTTCTGAGGTTAGGAAATATTACAGGTATCATTGATCTTCCACCCAATCCCAAAAGGCAGCACAAAATTTGAAAAACATGAAAGCTAACACTTAAGGCATCAGAGGGGTTGGAAAGATGTGTGGATGTGTAACCCAGGGATGTGGTTTTGTGGGATTTGGCAGTCTTAAGTTCAGGGTTGAACCTGGTGATCTTAATGGTCTTTCCCAACCTAAATGATTCAATGAAGTCTACTGGGTCTGGAGAGTTTTCATGTGAAGTGGGTCAGAAAACTGTTTAAGCCAACCCAGGGCAAAAATCTCATTTCCAGGGCACACAGGGCCATTTGGCTGGGATCAGCATTGTACAGTGCATTTCAGCTATGCCAACAGGCCCATACAAGAAGAATTCTTTCTTCAGAAGAGGTTTCTAGCTGCACAGCCTGGACCAAATTCTGGCTAAAAGGTACTGTGATCTTTCCCTGGCATGTCCCTGTTAACTCCTTGCCATTGCACAATCATTTAAACAGATATATAATCACATAATCATAATTTACCCAGCGTTTTTTCAATACCAAATTCAGTCATTATTGAATGCTAACAACAAAAGTCCTGTCATATTGAAGAAGTGAATTTTAAGGAAGCTGGACAAAAAGGTTTTTTCAGCTTATGTGTTTTCTCAAGAAAATACATATTCATAGTAGTTTGATATACCAGCTCACATGGGCAAGTATATTGAGTATATAAATACTCAAATGAGAATATTTGCACGAGTAATTAGGACATGTTTGTTTTTCACGAGTGCTTATTTAGAAGGAAGTGTTTTTCTACCAAATACTCATATATAAAAGAGGTCACGAATGCAAACAAAATGATTCACGGGGATTAGTCTGAAAGCAGATTTCCCTGTGTGTCTGTAATATTTCCACTCACCTCTGGTTGCTGTATGGTAGCCAGTCATCTGCAAAACCTGATGAGCTCTGACAGGGCCTCTCCAAGTCTGCAGGATCATCTGGAGCACGGATGGAGGCATTACTGCAGGTTCCCCAAAGCACTGAGCTTCTGCCAGTAATTAACAATATAAGAAATAAGAATATTAATTATAATAAAATAATCCTCCCTCAACACGAGACCCTGAGTCTGAGCTGACACCTGTTCATTATCCCCAGGATGCTGTTCCCAGTTAATGCTGCCTGAGCCCGTTAAGTTGGATCCAAAGGACAGGGCACTGCTGTGTGTCCTGCACACCCAGGGGTCTGACAGCAAAGATGCTGCTCAAGGTTTTTTGTTCCATGTGAGAGCCTCTCTTGATTCCAGACCCTCCTGACACCCTTCTCCCACTCCCTGTGGGAGCACAGCCGACCCTCATGGCACAGCACTGTGCTGATGGAACCCATGGAGCTGGTTCTGATGCCTTTTTCGGGCTTACCTAGAAAGAGAGGCCAAAGTTAAAGAGCTAAAAGTGGATATATTTAATGTTTCTTTATGGACTTCAGGTACATTAAGGGCAGACAAAGCCTCTCCAAGGGGCTACACCCAAAATGGATGACAGTCCATTATATCAGACAGATATAAGTTTGGTCTCTTTGCATATTAGGGATTAATTCTCCAATTACGGCTTCAGGTAATGAAGTCAGATACCCTCAGTTCACTCCCAACTCCCCTCAATTTACTTTTGTTAATACTTTTCAGGGCCTGAGGCAGAGGGTGTCCCTGGATCTCAGGCCTGGAAGGATTGTTTTGTTTGACCACAATGTGAAGAGAGCTCACTAACACTCTATATGGAGTTCAGAGTTATACACCAAGTCAGTGCAGGATTTGAAAAATATAAAAGCTAAAATCTCAAGACATCAATTGCAGTGTGGTCATGCTCTCACCTTCCCTTCTAAGGGCTCCAATGCAGTGTCAGGGAATCAGCTGAATTCTGCTGTGCCGGTTCCCCCCTCTTCCAGATGGAAGAGGTCCTTTCCACACATATTCCCTTCCTCTTTCCATGTGAGTGGGAGAAGTGTGAAAGGATTGTTCTTTGTTCAGGATTTAACAATCTCACTGCTCTCTGCCACTGCAGGTTTCTGAGTCATGTAGGTTGGCTTTTCAGAGCAGATCAAAGCAGACACTGCCCAGGTGTCTGTTCAAGCTGCTCCTCAGTCCTCTGGGGCATTTAAAAATCCAAAGCAATACCAGAATTACCAAATACTGGTGCAGTGGGTTTGACCTCCTAAGACAGTGTGATTCCATCATTGACTTCCTCCTGATCTTCCCCTCAAGAGCCACACTCCTCCTCCCATTGCTGCCCTCCAAACCAGTGCAGGAGCTCCAGCCCTCAGCTGAAGCTGCTGGTTACTCCAGCAATTACAAAGAGCTCTTAGCAGTGATGTGAGGTCCTGGAGGATGCAAAGAAGGTTCAGCATGGGTGCTACAGCTAGAAGTTGAGAAGGAATGGGAGACCCTGACCTGAGGACTAATCTGGTCCAGGGGTATTTCAGCAATGGTTTGGATGAGGGCTGAGGAAGAGGCTCCAAAGGAAGATGGGGTCTGTGGGACTACGGTTTCCTGGCAGCAGTAGGGGAAAAGCACAAAAGTGAGAGACCATCCCCCTCCTGGCATTTCAAGAGGGGAATATCAGTTATTTTTGACCCTGGTGGTATTCACAGAAGTCTTATCAGGCACTGGCTCCAAATGGAAAGTGTCCAGATAAGGTTTCCTAGAGTGATTCAAGGCCCAGGGAAGCTCACTTACAGTGGGGCTTCAACAGATCAACCAAATCATTTTCACAAAGAAACAAGAGAGATACAACTCATAACAAATGTAGGTGGATAAATTGTTAATTGATTTCTGCTGGATTGCCAACCAGCAGAATCATAACCAGACCCACTGAGTGGGAGCTGCAGCAAGGCAAAGTCAACCCGGAAATAATTGTTAAAGCCACCAAGGCCTGGTCAATTCATCATGTCATGAGCTCAACCTCAGGACATGGCTCTCAAATCTGTTTTGATGTCTCTTGCCTAAATATTTGGTTGGATTCAAAGGGAGCAGGATCCAACCTGACTCTTCAGATTCACTGCTCCTGCTCTGCAGCCGCTCAGATGGGCCTGGAAAAGCTTTGCTGATGCAGGCAAAAGCATCCCTGTGGCAATGTAACTCTCAGAGCCTGGCCTTTATTGTGCAAAGAAAAGTGAGTGAATGCTAAAAGAGCTGTTTTGATGCCCAGGTGCAGTAGATTCTCCTCATGCAAAAATATTCCCAAAGAATCACAGTCTTGGTGCACCTGAGCAGCTCTGGGGTGGCTGAGGTGTCACTGTTCCCTCCTGGTCCCCCCTGCCATTCAAGGGTCAGTGGGTGCTGCTCTTTGTGCCAGCTCTGCTGCTCTCCTGAGCCACCTGGAGCAGCTCCCCACGGCAGAAATCACAGGAAATCCACCCCAGTGGCCTCCCAAAATGAGAGCAAAGCCCGGCCAGCATGACACGCCTGAAGGCCAGGGGAGATGGAGGCAGCCTGGCATGACCTGTGCCTGCTGTCACCCCTGCTGCCCCTTCCCCACCAGCTTGGCTGCTGTGCCAAGAGCTCTGCCAGACAGGCAAAGTCCTTGTGCTGTCCCTGCAGCCCAGGGTCACGGATTAATGGGAGTTACTGAAGTTTAATGGGTGTTAAATGAAGTTTACTTGACTCGATGCCCTTTTTCCAGAGCAAACTTCCTTTGCACAACAGGAAGTTGTAGGTTTGGGGCCATTGATGGTTTTAGGAATTGTCAATATCCTCTGCTGGTGCCATCAGCACCTCACAGCTCTCAGAAAGCAGCTCCAGGAGAGGCCTGAGCTCAGCAGGGTGGACTGGTGATCTGTGCCCTACTTAGCTGCTGTATATATTTGTCAGTAAGTGGGGCACTCAATAACCTCAGATCTGACAGCCTTCAGATCCTGTATGGAGACCTGTCAATCATTCTGGCTTACATTAAACATCTTCCCAGGCATCTGGACTATATTATAATATCCCATCAGTGCCAAATTATAAACATGAACCACACAGGCTAATCTCTTGATTCTGGCTTATTTCCCTTTCAGACAGTCCATGGACGAAGGGAAAAAAATGTCTTTTGTCAGCATAATAAAATTATAAACCATGTGTGAAGGAGGGTGGAGCCATCACCTGGTGCCTCTCCCAAGCCACCTATGGATTTTTGCAATAAATTTAGTGGGTTTGGCCATTTTCACTCTCTGCCCTGGTAATAATCACGGTGAAGACACCCAATAACCAGTAAATGGAATTACAACAGAGGAAATCCTTTGATGTTTTGTGTGTGCTTCTCAGTTTGCTCTATGACATGGTCCCACCTGCTGTCCAAGAGGGACAGGGCAGTGACCACAGAGAGGGCACTGACCACCACCTTGTCCTCCTCTGAGCCAGTGGTGGGAGCTCTTCAGGAGAATGTGGAAATCACTTGGAAGCTCTGATCAACTAACAGGTGACTTCTACATCTTAAAGTAGCTTCTGGTTCATTCTTTTTCTGAGAGTCAGTTAGTGAAGGTAAAGAATATTTTCCTGGAAGTCCTTTTTCCATCCAGCTCTGCTCCCAAGGCCAGGAGCCCAGGTCAGCACAGGACTGTGAATGTCCTTGGAGGAACCCATACCTGCATCTCTTCTCAGGCAAGGACAGAGTTACTTGAGGAAAGAAAACAACAGGAAACTTCTTGCACACCCTGAGGACACAGAGGTGGAAGAGCTTGGCAGCGCTTTCTGAGAGATGCTCAGCATCTCCAGGAGCTTGGGCAAACCCAAATATCTCTTTGGGAACCTTCTCCAAGGAGCTCCTGTCCCATGGAGCACCAGAAATTGCCCACTGTAGATCACAGTCTAAGTGGGATCCAACAGGAGGAGCTGGACAGGCCCTTCCCAAGGAGAATGTTAGAAAACTGTAGGTTTGAGCCCTGCCACACCAATTTTGCCACAATGACCTTCAGATGACCTTGCTTCCCAGTGTGAGAGCAGCAGCAGAAGTGGTTTCAGTCCACTGCAACTGGAATGGACTGGGCAGTTTGCCAAGTGAATATCTGCTGGGTTAATCGCTGTGCAAATCTAATCAGGAACTGGAATGTGCCAGGCTCATTACTGAAATTAAATTCACCTCCAATTAAAGAGAGAGCTACAAGCTTCCATCCTGCAGAGGTGCCCCCAGGCTGCCCCTCCCAAAACCAACATCAAATCCAGTCCTGCTGAACTGCAGGTTTGCTGAGCTCTGGAGGTATTTCCAGGTGTGAGGAAGTGAACTGCTGCTTGTGATTTCCCCCAAGGCTCTCTAAGGAGTTTACTGATGCCTTTAATAAGTCACCTTGCAAGTCAGGAGTCACTTCAGTGGTAGCATTTCCAAGGAGCACTCACCAAGAGGAATCTGGGGACACAGTTACTGGAATACCTCCCATGGCAGGATTGTTCTTGTGAGCACCTTTACAAATTCTCACCTTCTCACATGCAGAATCTTTCCTTGGGACTTGCACGCCTTGTGTCTACACTGTGGAGTCCAAATTAAGACATTAAGTTTGTGCTGAGAACAAGGCTGCAAAATTGAGCAGGCAAAGTGTAGAGATGCTGACTGAAAAGTTGTTCAAGCTTCATTTGCCCCTTTGGTTTCTACATTACACTTCCACAGCCTAATCACATCATCCCTGCACACCACATCACCTCTGCCTCCATCTGTGATTCACCTGGGCATTATCTGATTGCAGGGGAAATCTTTTATTATCTTAGGTCTAAATCTGTTCCTGTAACTGAAATCCAGCTCTGAAGACTTGGCAGGACTGCCAGATATAATTCCTGACCTTCTTCTTTTCTCCTCCAGTACTGAAAGGAAAAACAACCCACTAAGATCAGGGCTTGGCTTTCACCTGGAGATGGCCAACATGGGGGCAAAACTTGAAGGCTTCCTGTACCCATGTCCTTGGTCCACTCACACCTTCCACTGCCTGCTCTAAAAGCCACAAGTATATCCAAAAATATAGCTGGGGTCTGAAATCCTCCATCCTCACGCCCAGAAAGCAGGAGTAGGTGGGACAGCTGGAGCGAGGGGCAGGGCTGTTCCCTGCCTGCCTCACCCTGAAGTTCTGCCCCTGCTGCCTCCTGCATTAACAACCCCACACACAATTTCCTCAGTGGCTGGAGCTGCTCAGGAGCTGGGAGCACAAGCAGCAGCAAAGCAGCAACTCCTTCCACGTGTCAGCAAAGAGCTTCTCAAGGAGCAAAGCTGCACCACTGCCAGCCCCTCCCCGGGGCAGGTTCGAGGTAGAGCCCGCTGAGATGCGAGGGATGCAAAGCCCTTGTCACGGAGCAGAGAGCTCAGCGCTGCCCCAAGGGTTAATTAGCTTTTGGAGGTGTTCATCTAAGCACTTCCTCGTGGAGGGACAGCCGCCTTTGTTGCCTGGATACTGCCTCGCCGAGGCTTTGAGGAAGATACCTGGCGCTTCATTAGAAGAGGATGTTAGTGGGATTTTCAGGTTTAGCTGCGCTATGTAAATTATTACCCGGGGCAGCCCCGAGGCGAAGTGGCTGCCGATTACTATCAGCCACACATCACATCCATGCTCTGACAAGACAAATAAGGGTAATTGTCTCTCTCCCCTTAATCAGGGGGATGTGATTAGCTGGAGGAGGCCTTGGCCAGGTGCTCACCAGCATTACCCGGCTCAGCAACTTGAGCATCCCTGCAGAGCCGGGCTGGGCAGCCGGGACCGGCCAGATCCGACACCCTTCAGCTGTGGGAAATGAACAGCAAACAAGCAGCCAGCTCTCATGGCTTGCAGAGATGAAAATAATAATTAGAAAATAAAGAACACCTGATGAAATTGTGACTTGTTCCTGGTTTTTTCCACGTTGCCTGGGCTGTGCCTTTGCTGCAGCTCACCTCTCCAGTCTGAGGTGTACTGGATGTTGCTCATGCAAAGTGAAGGATTCCAAAGGGACTGGGAAGAATTTGCACCCAGCCTGGGAAACTGAGCTCAGGAACAGATATGTGGAAACACAGATTTTTCTGAGGTGGAAGATGTATATCTTCAGTGGTTTTGTCTCACATTATCTCTTCATCATGCTCTCTGTAGCCATGGTGAGTGAGATGCCCTGGGAGATTTTCCCTAAGTTATGGAAAAGGAGGATATCCTCATCCTCCTCCACCTCCTTCTATTTTAAGGATAAAATTCCAGTTAAACTGGGCCTGAGTTCCTTGGATCCTCCCACATTCTGCAGTCACCGTTTCTGTTCACCACATGACCTCAAGTCGGACCAAATGACATTAGGCAGAGCCATCAGCAAAGTAAATAACCAGCCACCCTTTTCCTTGCCAGCAGGACACAGCAGCCTGTCAGTGTCTGACCCAGCTGAGGGTCTGAGCAGGGGGAAGGACAGGAAATGAGGCGGATGGAGCAACAGCCTTTTAATTGGAAGGCAGTGCAGATAATTGGGATGGTTTTCCTCGGAACAGAGGATGTTGTACAGTGGCTGTGCCAGAGCATTTGGAAGCTTCTCTTGGTCTGGGAGTGAGGAATTGTCTATGCTGGATCCTTTCTTGTGTGTCCTGGGGCAGGTGTTGGTGGAAGGGTTTGCTGTGCCCTGCAAAGGACCTGACCTCAGAACTCTGTCCCCGCTACTTGAGAGAGCAAACCTGTGCATCCACCCCTACCACAGCAAAGGCATCTGCCAAGGTGACCTTCACTCAAGTGCCTTCCAAAGGTGCAAAACATTTCTGAGTGCAAGGAGAAAGTGAAAGCCACTCTACCAAGACCCTGAGACATCTTCCTGTGCTGCCCCCTGAGGCACAGCCACAAGGGCTGCTCTATCCAGCAGAGATCGTCCAGCTGGAATGGCTTCCAGTGTGAAAGCCTGGGCTATTCACCTGGAGATTATGGGACTTTGGAGCACCAATTTAACAAGAAATATGTCAATCACTGGAAAATTACTTGATTTAGAGATGGACAGTCTTGGTGCCAGATTTAACATTTTGAAATGTATCTCCTTCCTCTTTTTGCAATGGAATCATTGAACAGAATCACAGAATCATCAAGGTTGGAAAAGACCTCCAAGATCGTCAAGTCCAACCTGTGAACAATCCCCACCTTGTCAACCAGCCCAGAGCCCTGAGTGCCATGTCCAGATATTCCTCTAACACCTCCAGGGATGGGGACTCCACCACCTCCCTGGGCAGCCATTCCAATGCTTAAACACCCTTCCAGTGAAGAAATTCCTCCTGATGTCCAACCTGAACCTCCCCTGAGGTCATTTCCCCTCCTCCTGTCAATGGATGTTTGTGCTGGCTCTCATTAATTTTGCAGCACAAGTTCCCCAAACTCCTGCACACTTGTGCTCATGCATGTCTCTGGCTTCATTAGAATGTTTTGATGCAATTAGAAGCATTTCTGCTCCTTTTCCCTGGAATAGGAAACACTTGTCCCAGAGTGATCCCTGGCAGACTGGCTTGGCAGCTGGTGGTGGTTACAGCCGGCGCTGATGCTGCAAGTTGTCCTTCACAGATGTGGTTGGTGGGGCCATTTGCAGCTTCCTCCCACTGCTTTCCTCCACCTCTTGATGGTGGTTTCATCTCCTGGTTGTGCAAGAGTTTTGTGATTTGTTGTTGTGAATGAAGGTACACAATTGCAGCTGTGTGTCCTCCATGCCGTGAGCAGCGATTTTCAGGTTTTTTTGGAGTAGGGATGTGTTCTGTAAGGTGACTTGTCCCAACACCTTTCTCCTGTTTAGAGACATCATTTTGCAGTAGGGTTCTGAAGCCCTGGACCAGAGGTGTCAGCCTCATGAACCAGCCAGGCCAGCAGGACAAAGTTAGTGCTCACAGAGTGTCCTCTCATCTGCCACACATCTGTCAGTTTATTGCACTTTGCTGTAGCTGCACAGCACACAGAATGTTCGAGGTACTGACTCATCACCAGCCCAACCATCCCTGTGCTGGGAGTGCAGCAGAGCAGAGACCTTGTCCATCCCCCCAGGGGAGCCAGAGCAGCTCTGACCTGGAGCCTGGATCTGCTTCATCAGAGGAACTGGGTGACACACACTGTCGCAGTAGGACACGAAAGGACAAGGCAGGGACAGCTCAGAAATCAGGCAGAATGCTTTCTTTTTTTATTATTATTTTTTTATTTTGACTCCAACTTATATACAATTGATCAGA
>VZSR01001651.1:1123059-1142125 GCA_013398615.1 Brachypodius melanocephalos | reverse complement strand
AAAAAACACCTGAAACCAAGAAGAAGAAGGTGAAGAAGAAAGACTTAGACAACACCACAAATCCTCCAGATTTCCCCATATAGATTACTATATACTAAAATATTAAATTCTGATTTTTCACCCTGTGAGATCACACAATTCCATTCAAACCACAAACCCACAGCCCCAGTGCCATCACTCAATTTTGGGAGCCTGTTGCACGGCCTCAAGTCAGATGTGGTGTTTCCTTGAGGGTCAGTGCCTTTTAGCACAGAAAGCCTGAAATTTTCATCCTCCAGGGTTCCGACAAACCTTCTGATCACTGCCCACCACTGCCAAACACAGGTGTCTTTATTGAGGAAATCTAGAGAGGCAGGAGCCTCTGCTCTGGAGGTGCAGAGCCAGCTGTGATCCCAAACCCCCTCATCAGGAATCACACTTGGAGCAGCTCATGGGGGTCTTCAGGACCAGCAGTGGCCATCGCAGCTCCAGAGGCTCCAAATTAGAAATCCAGTGGCCAAACCATGGAATGGATGGTGAATTCCCCCTGTGTTTTCCCATGCCTGTCCCTGCTGCCATCTGTGGGTATGGAAAGCACCACAAGGCTTTGGCTGCGTCGAGGAAAAGCCCACACCCACGGCGTGGTGACACAGCCAGGGTGGGAGTGTCACCCCTGGGAGGATATTGCTTCACTTGGAAGGGCCTCCACATTTGGGAGGGTGTTACTTCAGAGTTTCTTAGGAAGTCAGGCTCTGATTTTCAGAGATAAAATATTTTTTTTTTAAAAAAAAGAAAATCAGGAACCAAAACTTCAAATAGACACAGAATGTCTGAAGTGATGAAATCACAGGGAGAAACACAAAATCGTCAACTCTGACCAGTGGCCTTGCACCCTCAGTCTGAGTCAGGGGACCAAAATGACTTCATATGTCACACTGTGCCCACAGCACCGTGAGTCACTGCTGGGGACACAGGGAAAGGCTCTGCCATGGCTGGGGACATCTCCCTTTATACCTGACGTCAGTGGGGATGCTTGCAGGACGAGCATGGCTTTCTCTTATCTCCATGTAGTCAGGGATTGCAAGGCCAAAAGAGCTCTGGGTTCAGGTTTGAGAATCTGGAGAAGTGTCCACGTTTGATTTACAGCTGAGGAGCCAAGGGGCAGGGCCCAGCTGCTCTGAGGGATAATTTGGAATCTAAATGGATGTGAAGGATGCAAAATCCACTTCCACCACAGCAGTGATAGGAACAGATACAACAGGCCAGAGTTTGGAGCTCTGAGATATTTTAGTCTAAATGGGGCATTTCCAGTGCCTTTCATTACATCAGGGATCCTAAATCTGCCTGGTGTTTAATTTGGAATGGTTGTGTTGAAGTTTTGTGGACCAGTTCGGGCTCCTGCTGCTTGGCCAGGAGCTGGGGTCACCTGTCCTCACAAGTGGCCAGGAGTTGGGGCCACCTCAGGCATCTGCATCTTATGGCCCATCAAGCTGGGGTTCTGTGCAGTTTGCTGGCCAGACACATCAGGTATAGGCTTCATTCTGGGGGAAGAAAAAGAAGAAAAGAAAGAAAAAAGGAAAGAAAAAACAAAGGGAAGGGATATTTGCATACTGCTGCAGAGAAATAAATTTGGCTTTTCTCTGTGCCACAGACTCTGCAGGACACTCAAATCCCAGAACTGCCCCTTACAGGGGGATTTCTCAGTCCCAGCATTAGTGACAAGCCCTGTCCCTGCACTGCTCGGCAGGAAAGGTCAATCCAGTCACTAATCCCAGGGCAAACAGTGGCAAAATGTGTCTGGGGCAGCGAGTGCAGCTTATCTGTGTTTGTGAGGAGGTGTCACCTTGCCAGTGCAGGTGTGTAACAACAGTGAATGCTGGATATATTCAGTGTATTTCACTCCCTTCTCTTCCTTGTTCACAAATGCATTTGCTAAAGCACGGGGCAAACGTTTCTCTCTGCAAAATTAACCATGAGAGGGAGGCCAAAGACTTACAGAGCCTTTCCCTGTGTGCCAGCCCCCAGCCAGGGATCTTCTGGACCCACAAGTCCAGGCTGCTCTCTGTCCATACCAGGATGTTCCCAGGCCGGCCCTGGAATGATTGCCATCTGTCCATCTGCCCCAGACAGGGAAATAGAAGCTGAACCTCTGTGCACCGTGCAGAAAGCTGATACATCCTGCTGGGAGATGAATCCAAGAAGAAAAGATGGACCCAGGAGAGCCATCCAGAGAAGGGAGGCTGCTTTAAACACCTCAGTTTGGCTGCACTCCTGGCCCATGGTAGGAATCCTGTTGGAACCTTGGAAGCTGAGAATTTTAGGCTTTCTGTGCTGACAGGCACCACATGTGACCTGAGGCCTTGGAGAAGCTTCCAAAATTGAGTGACAGCACTGGGGTTGTAGGTGTGGAGTTTGAATAGAAATGTGTGATATCACAGGGTGAAAAACTTAGATTTTAAGGTTCTAGTATGTTGTAATATATGTAAAGCAAGATGGAGTATTTAGGGTGTTGGTGAAGTTCTTCTTTACCTTCTTCTTCATGGTTTGGGTGGTATCTTGTAATTGGGTAAAAAAATTCACATTGCGGGCCACGGGTGGTTGCTTATTGGGTTAAAGGTAAAAATAATCTAGGTGTCATTTCATAATTGGACAATTTGTTCTTAAAGACCTTGGAAAGAGATAGAGACAGAGCCATTTTTCACCTTATTAGCTAGAACTCACAACTTGTGAGACTGTGCTATAGATAAGAATTAACGAACACCTGAGTCCGAACGTGAACTGCATCTCTTGAGCATTAATCCCAGCTCTAACAACAGAAAAGAAGATAAAACCCCCCCAGAATTCCACAACCTCAGGTCATTCATTTTGGCCTAAGGAGAGGGCAGAACCCCGTGCTGTGTGTGGATGCCAGGAGGAAGCCGGATTCTCATCTGTACCTTCTCCATTCATAGGATTTTTCTTCTTAGGGTGTATCCTGGCCAGGGGATGCCTCTGCTCCTGCTGTCCTTGGCAGAAGCAGCTCAGGTCAAGGCTGTGTGCAGCTCTTTGCACCTTGAGGTGTCCTGGCTGTGACCTGGCACTGTGACTGCCTCCCATCAGGATGGCTCCAGTGGAAGAGGTTTGCTGGACTGACACAAGATTTGCTCTGCCCTCTGCTCATGAGAAATCCCTTTTCTGTCCCCAGCAGGAGACATCTGGTGACACCTAGCCCAAGGTCATGGCCCCACAGGGTTCTGCTTCTACTTTCTGCCCTGAGGAGCAAGGTCTGAAGGACAAAAGTGACCAGCCAGGGCAGTCAGTGAGCACTGAGTGATGAAGGTTTGGGGTAACACTGCTCAGATGACCTGGGGGTGTCAGGCCCCTCACAGGACACCACGTGTATTGGGGGTCACTCTGCAGGGACTTGGGGCTGGGCAAGCTCACATAAGGAGGAGCATTGGGGTCTCCACCGAAGGTAAACTTTGGGTAGGTTTGAAATGTTTCCTTTAGTCAATCAGGAGTAAAACTGACTGAATTTCAACAATCAAATGTTGAAATGACCACAGGTCATTTTAGAACTCCAATTTTTATGTCGTTTTGGTTGCTAAGAAGGGCTTGAAAGCCTGAAAAACTCTTTCCAAAATCAAGTGTGAAATAAAAGTTGTTGGATCCCTGCCTTATCAGGAACAATCTGAGCTGACTGCTGCCTCTCAGCCTGGGTACTGGTAACACCTTATGGGTATGGCAAGGACAGTGTGGACTCAAAATAAAATCCATTATGAGAATGCACTCAACAGACTGCAAAATAAATAGAGATGGAACAGCCACGAGTATAAGAAGGAAGACCTGGAATTGCTGAAATACATCAGGAGCAAATGTACAAGCTGAGGATGCCACAAGATTGAAAGGATCAGGTTGTGTCCTGCAGTCTACCACGATTAACACAGATCCAAGGAATTCACTGTTTTGTTAATATCTACAAAGATAGTGCGAGACGCTTTCCCAGCAAGCTGAGATAACACACTGGTGTCTGCTCCACCCCTAGAAGGAGGAGGGTGTTAAACTCAGCAATCAGGATAAACAAAGTTTAACTGATTGCTTAGAAACTTCAAAGTCGAACAGCTCCAATAACCTGAAACCAAGGGTCTGGAAGGGGGGTGCTCTCATGGGACCATGATATTTTTAATAAATCTAGGAATGCCATGAAATATTTACAAGGCTGGGGGAAAACAAATGCTGGTGGCAGCCTCCACATGAGAGCAGTGGGGAGGTAATTAAGGAGCTGTTACCCTGCTGTAAACACCTCGAGGAATGGCTGTGACATTCTCAGAGCCTGTGGAGGTGCTCGCATCCCATCGTTAAAAACAGCTGCTAAATGGGGTTTTCAAAAGAATGCAGGAAGGTCTAGAAAATCCGGGGTGGTCACTGTGTTTAATTTATCTGCCTGTGAGATGCTGGAAAAACTCAAAGTGGTAATAAGTTGCAATTAAGAATGCAAGTGAGGGAGCCTTTGCTTAGGGAGGAGCAGTTGATTTTGGTATGGGATACATTTTCCAGCAGGTAAGATCTGTATACAAGGATTGCAGGGCTTGGTAAAGCGTTTCTGATGCATTTGGCTGGAGGGAAAGAAGTGGAGGAATCCATGAGCTGATATTCAGGTCACATAAGGAACAGGAGTCATCTCTGCTGGTCTCTTACTGTCTACAAAAGTCTTCCAGAAATGTCCTCCACCTAGAGATTCAGCAGGTTCATTGCAATATTTGGGAAGCATTTGTCCTCCATATAGCCATAAAGCATTATCCATAAAAAATAATAAATATAAATAATTCTTTATAAAAATAAAATCTATTGAAAATTAACTATCTATAAAAATAAAGGTAATTCAGTCTTTCTCAAAGAATTACTTCCTCTCTTTAAACATTACAGAACACAGAGAAAATAAACTGCCTGAAATTAGCTGATTACACAACATATTTCACAGAAAAGAATAAATAATTTAAGCTGACAAGAAACTGGAGGAAATTCCTAAATCAGGCAGAAACCCCTAACTATGAAAGTAAAAACGAATCCAGATAAAATTGCAGGGTTTTTTTGAGCATGTTTAATCAGTTTGGCTGCAGGAGGCTGCTGGTGCTGTGTGTGGGAAGGGGTGAGGGTTGCTCTTGGCTCCAGGTTGTGTTTTATGGCCTCTTAGCGCATGAAACTGCTGATTGCTGTGCTTTAGGCAAGCTGGGAAACGCTGATTCACAAATCCCCACATTTCTCGTTGGAAATCTCTTCGTTTGGGGACAACTTTGTAGTTCACACCTGGAGCTGGGGCTCCCAGAGCAGCACCTGGCACCAGTGCAGCCACCTCGGTCACCTCTGCCTGGGGACACTGGGACCCCCCAGGTCCTGGGAAACACCTTGGGCAGCTGTTGCTCTTAACTGTGATGCTGATGGACAGCTGTCTATCCTGAAAACATCTGGAACATTCCCTGTTCAGAGGAAACCTAGAAAGTTTCAGCCCCTTTCAGACTGAAACCGAATTTCAACCGCCTCAAAGTATTAATTTTCTTGGAAATCACACTTTCCAGCCAAGTTTCAATTTCTTTTCTTAGGAGATGTCCAAACCTTTGTGTCATGGGGATCAGCAAACAGGATTCTTTCTCCCCATGCCTGGATCCAACCACAGATGGACCTGGCTATGCTGGAACCGGGATCCCTGAGCAGGTGGAATTTAGAGATGTGCCCAAGCTCCTACAAACAAGAAACAAAATATTTGCATCAAATCCACTTCCCCTCCACCTGTGTTATTGCTTCCCTGGATGATGAAACACTGGCCTATTTCCATAACAATCAAAATGCCTCCAGAAATGGCCCAGAAGTGCTCAGGACTCGAGCACTTGTGACAGCACTGATAGGATCAGAAGCTCAGAGAAACCCTCGAGGCTCTGAGAAGAGAAGAAATGGAGCTTTTCTATGTATATTTATTTCTGTTAACTCCTAATACCTTTGCTGCATTTCTCCACCATGAGGACAAACTGTTAATGGTATTAAATCTTGAAGATTTAATCTTGAAATCTTAAAAAATAACTCTTGAATACTATTAATTACATGCTCCTATTAAAAAAAAAAAAAAAGAGAGAGAGAGAGAGAGAAAAAAAATTGCAAAATCAGGGGGCATTTGAACTGCATGGACTCTCCTCTGATGTTATTAAAGCTCCAGGCTAAAATTATTTTCAAGATCACATGAGAAATATATAACAAGAGAAGACTAGCTCAGGTTAAATTCATTTTTTTGCTGGGAGTACACTGCACAGTAACTGCAGAGTAGCTGCTGCAACCCATGATTTTTTTGAATAGTTACTTTATTTTATATTGTGTCATTTGTTTAGCTATCTTAGATGTGCAGGCACATTCAGCTGTGAACCCCAAGAGTGGGCTCCAGCCCTGCCCTTGCTGCCTCCGCCTGCCCTGCTGTGTTTGTACATTCCTCTTCCTGGGCTGCAGCTGCTTCCCAAATGGCTTTGAAATTTTTCTCTTCTTGTTTCTTGCGTCCCTTCCCCAATCCTGCAGCTGGACGCTCTCGGGTGCTACGTCAGGGAAAACAGCGCCAAATTAGCATTTTCAGAAGTGCAAAATAATGTCAGTGAGAGAATGGTTTCGTTCAAGGGAAAAAACTGAACCATGAGAGCAATAAGACATGACAGAACATGGTTTCAATTCAGCTGTCTGCACAATGTGAACTTCCACTTTCCAAGAAGCAGGAAAATGACCCGATTTTGCCTCTCTGTAAAGGCATTACGTGGATGTTTCACCTCCTGAAGACCCTGTTTCCCTGCTTCTGGGTTGTCCCTGTTTCAAAACTGAGAAATTAAGAATATCCATAGGAAAGAAAGCAACACCCTTGCTGTAGCTGCTGCACAGATGTGCCTGGCCAGCCTCGTAGGTGCCTACAAAATATGAATTAAATGCATTTATTGCCATTCCTGCAGCTGAGCTGAGGAGCCGGACCAGTTCTGCAGACATGCAGCAAGGCAGGGAAGGGGGAAGTGTGCTCCTGGAGCAGGGGACATCCAGGTAGTGAGCAGGGAAAGGACGAGATATTCCCAAATGTCAGGGCTGAAGGATGTCTGGTGCTGACTCTGATCCTACTGATCAGAGCCCTCCATCCCTGCCCATGATGGAGGGGTTGATTTTTAAGATCCATTCTGTGATCCTATGGTATTTCTGCTCTTACACCATGTCCTGACTGTGCTTGGGTCTGAGCAAACAAGTCAGGTGTGAGCTAGAGGGAAGTTTTATCAGCATAGCCAAGCCTCAAACAGTCAGTGAGAAGTCAGCTCGTGCCCTGTTGTGTGTCACAATTCTGTGATTCTGTGTCCCAGAGGCATCAAACTTTCACTGCTCACCCTGGTCCTTTGGGTTTAAGGAGGGTGGAAGGGACACTACCTGGTTCAGTGCCTTGTTAATTGACTGGAATGAAAAATAAATAGAGAGCCAAAAGCTTTAGGATGGACAATCTCATGGGCACATCTTCACAGCTCCAGTCTCTGAGGAGAGACCACTGGTCTGCAAACTGGGAGTGCCAGGGCTGGGAAGGACCACGGGATGCAGAGATTTCCTCAGGGGAAAGTCACTGAAGTTAGATAAGGAGGCACCCTCAGCACATTCCCTGCAACCCAGGTAGGACACGTTAATCTGCATTTTCCTGCGGGAAAACAAATGCATTTGGCAAAACTTGAGTGTATTTTGCATACGGCGATGCGGGTTTATGCAACCAAGCCCCACTCCAGAGCACTTCAGTAGAAGATTTCTGAATAAATACATGGGGACTAATGTTTATTTATCAGAGATAATCCTCCTGTGAGATAGGCACATCCCATGTAATGCTGGCCCCTCCTGGGACCGTCCTCGGATCCTTCTAGCTCCAGGCACAAGGCAGAGCCTGGGTATCCTCAAATCAGCTCAACCTCCCTTGCCCCATCCCTTTCCTTCCTCCTAACTAATCAATTTAGGAAATTTAAGGTATTTACAGCTTGGGATCTCCTGTTTGTGGCCATGCAAATGAGCCGCTGTCTGAGCTTGTCGGGGCGCTGGGATACACAAAGCCTTTGTGATATGTTGATTGCTCACACCAGGCTCACCCTCCTGCCAGGCGCCTGATTGAGTTGCCACCTTCTCAAACCATCCTTTTCCCAGGCAGCTGGAGGGTGTGGTGCTCCCAGCTTTTTTTTTTTTTTTTTTTTTTTTTTTTTTTTTTTTTTTTTTTTTTTTTTGGTAGTGGCAAAGCCAGTTTGAGAAATTCTTGCCCGCACCCCCTCCAGTTGTGTCAATACAGCTGTGTGGGGAGCTGTGTGGCAATGGGGATGGCTCACACGGGCACACACCGGGAATAATTGGGAGGAAATATTTGTGTACACTCGGCTGATGTCAGCTCTGCGGTCAGAAGGAGCCCTGTGCAGCAGAGAGGACACAAAACTACAGCGGGGATGAGCAGCCAAGGGCTGGAAAATCCTTAAATCCACTCACCCCCAGTAGAAAACCTCATGAGCCGACATCCTGAGGAGCATCCCAGCCCTCCATGGCATCCCAGGCAGCTGTAGGTGACACACTGGCTGGTCATCATTCTGCAATGGCCAGCACAGGTTGGTGGGCTGGGGAAGGCTTCTCCTGGCTGCAAGGACACCCTGCGTGTCTCCAGGGCAGGCTGCAACTCCATGGAATGTCTAGAAGAGGTTTCTAGGGGACGTGAATGCCAAGAGAAGTTCAGAGATGGGGTCTGATGAGCCTTTAGGCTCCAGAGGGACCTTGCCCTGTGAAAACTCCTGGTCAGTGAAGCTACAGCTTCAATGGGAGAAGCAGGAGGGTGCGGATGACTCTAAGCAGATTGAAGAGTGTCCCTGGCAAACCCACACGGCCCCACCCCAGGGTGAAATGGGTCAGCCACACTGCTGACACAGCACAGAAACTCAGCTCTCGTGGAGATACCCTGGAAAGATGGGAACGGGGGATGGAAAGGCTCAGTGAGTGCTAAAGATGGCCAAAGCCAGAAAAGTCAAGTTTCCTGCAGAGAGGTGGTCACACTGGAGAGCATCTGCTGACAACTCCAGTGGGGACCTGATCCCTCCTTGGGGCCACCAAGCAGAAAAGAGAGAAGGGGGTGCTCTCATCCAAAGGACTCACCCTCATCCTTGAGCACATGATTTATTCTTACCTCAGAGAAGCTCAGCTTTCCCCATGGGACACTAAGGAAGGGTTCAGGATACCCTGGATGAGGGATCTCCAACTGAAGGTGTTTTCAGAAGGGGGAGGTTCAGAAGTGGTGTTTTTGCATTGAATCTCTGAGTGACAGGGCGTGTGGGTGTGCAGCTGTGTCAGACTTGGCTGCCACCAACATGAGTGTGCTGGCACTGGTGGCAGAAGGGTGGCAGCTCCTGCAGCTGGACCCACTGCATGCTGTGACACACAGGAAAGTTTGGGTCATTATTTTTGGGTGCACCACCAGCCTCACTGGGTTTCCTTATTCTTGGGGTGTGCATTTCTTCCTGTTTCTGAAAGGTTTGGAAAACAGGAGAATTTTGTCTTTTAGTTTCTCCTGGATATGAGCAGTTCCTGATTATACTGGAGAAGACAATGGCCTCCTAAGACAGTGATCAGCATGGGGTGATGAAGACCACCTGCCCCAAGCCCCTGGAGGGGAGCAGCCGTGAGAGCTGAAGGCTGGAAGTGTGCAGGGCTGGCAGCACCTCAGCTTGGAAACAGCTCTGTGAGTCTTTGCTCTCCAGTGTCAGTGACACAAAGAACAGCTTTGGTCTCAAATGTGTTTACAGGTATCAGTTCCTAGAGGGAAAGCTGAAAATCAGACAACAGGGCAAGAGTAATCCACCTTCACTGCAGGTGAAGCCACATTTCATAGCTGATGGTCAGACAGCCTTGAGTTTGTCCCTGGATCTAACAAGGCATTGAGTCTACCCTGCCCCACCTGAGCAGTTGCCCACTCTCCTCTCCATCCATTCCCTCTCCTCCCTTCCCAGTGGGACCAGAGACTGGTCCTGAGACTTCACCATTCCCCAGCTTTGAGCATCACCCAGCACCTCTGTGTCTGTCTCCCTGCTGGCTCATGTGGAAATGATGTGAAAACCACAGGAACAAGGTAAACAACATCCAACAAGAGTAGAGCAGTGAGTTATCCAGAGTGACATTTGGGAAACATGGACCAGTGTTGGCCCAGTGTGGGCAAGAGGCTGGACTAGAGATCCCCACAGATCCCTTCCTCACTGCTGGGACTCACTGATTTCAAGAATTCAGAATATTCCTGTCTTTTCAGAGACCTGACATCATCTGGTCCCCAAGACACCAAAAAGTGACACCAGCACAAGAATGAAGGTCCATAACCTCTCCAGGAGCAAGCCAGGAAAACAAACCTCTCATCCTGGCAGAAATTGTGCAACTTCAAGATGAAACCATGAGAACTGTTTAGGTGGGTGGGAAAAATTCCCTGGTGCCATGAAAATAATTGGTCCACAGCTGTCAGAGAAATACAGGAAATTAGAAGGATAAAATCACCATCCTGGGGAACGGCAGTGCCTTTATAGGCAGAAGATGACCTAGTGAAACCATGGACCAGAACAGCTGAGTCACGTAGACTTTGTAAAAACTGTGTTTTTAAGAAATGCTGTCTGAGAGAAGCAGTTCTGCAAGAAAACCACACTGAATTAGGTTGAGTTAGCCATACCTGAGATTCTGGGATTGTTGCTCTGTGCTGAGTTCCAGGGTTTTGTAGCAGAATTCACGAGATGCAGTAGATTAAACAGTTATTGGGACTGATATCAAAACTGATCTCTGCTTTTTGTTGGCAAAGCTGAGGCACATCCTGATGGACAGCAGGGAAAGGGGCTCGAAATCAAGATGCAGCCAAAGAGTTCAGTGTCCCATGCATGTGTCAAAAGGAGAAGCAGCTGGGATCTGCACAGAGCAATGGGTTAAAAAGCTAATTGCTTTCTCCAGGGGCCAAGAAAATGGTGCCAGGAGTTTTGAAATTAGCAGTGAAGACAAAGAGAGAAAGATGAGTGAATATGAGAGAATCCTGCAAGCATGAAATGAGCCTCTTCAAATGGAATTTTACACAGAAACAGTGAAAAAGTGAGTGTAACCAACAGGTTTGTCAACGAGCTTTGGGCTCAGCTGCCCACTGGCTGGTTAATATTTGGCAGAAATGAGCACTTGGGCAGCAATGAATCCTGTTTGATTTCAGAGGGAGGCTGTGATTCATGTTCCTTGCACTTTGTTTCTCTTGAATATTACCACCCTGGATTGTAGACGTAGACAAAAAGGAGGATATGCAGGGATGTGCTTCCAGGACAGCCCCAGAGCAGGGACCAGCAGCTGTTTCTTGTTGGCTAGAGCTCAAAAAGTCAAAACTCTGCCAAGCCAGCCCCAGTTCAGCTCTGGGAATGCCCCCCATTCATAAGGAATGCTGGTTTATCACAAACTCAACTCCACATGGAACCATAAAAAATTTAGCTCTGAGCTGGATCTGAACAAGTTGCTCTCAGTTTTGCACCAGACCCAGGGCAAGGAATTCCCAAGTGAGCATGCAGGTCATTGGGGTGTGCCCTGCTGTCTGTAGGGCACAACTTAACCTTTGTGATTGCTTTGTACCTATTTTTTGTACCTTTCTGATACCTTTGTACGTAACAAGCCTATTCTGATGGCTTTGTACCTATCCTCACACACCACCACACATGGTTTTGCACCTGAAAATTAATTTGAATGTGCATTTTGTTTCAGTCCGTGAGAGGAAGTGGATGATTTGCAGCTCAGGTCTTTGAGGCAGAAAGATAATGGCAATTTTTGGATTGTATTTTTAGCTGAGATTAAAATTATTTTAGTTCCTTGTCATCCAGACTTTCCTGCCAGTGACCACATCTGGTCCACATACAGTTATAGAAACCAAGTTAGGCTGCAAAACACAGTTTTGGCAATCACCTGGCCCAACAGAAACATCTCCCAAACAGCCCCCACTGAACAGTGACATTTGCTACCAGATTTATTTCTCATTATCTGGCTCTGATGATGGGCTATCGTCTCCATTGATTTTATTTTTTTTTTCTCCATTAAAACCACAAGTGCACCATCCTGCCTGTGGGCAGCACACTCAGCCTGGCTGTTCCCAGGGCCTGGTTGCTCAGGGCATGGTCCTTGCTGTGATGCCTTGGAGAGGCTCCCTAGAACACAGATCAAATAAAATTAAGAGAATAAAGTGGGGATTTATTAAAGGCCTGCAATAGATACACCTTGGGTAGTCAAAAGCCTCCCAGAGGCTACACCCAAAATGGGCAATGGTCACGAGTTTTTCAGACAAAAATAAGTTTGATCCATTTACATATCAGGGGTTAATCCTCCAATTACAGCTTCAGGCAATGAAATCATTCACTCCAAGTCTGCTCCCCAAAATTCAGTGGTGTTTAAACCCCTTGAGGCCTGAGACAGTGAAATGTCCTTGAGTTTCAGGCCTGGAGAGGAATTATTTTGCCTGAATAAAATGGGAGAACATTTTGGGAGAACATGAATAATATAATGGGAGATAAATATATAATATATAGATAAATAAATGGGAGAACAGCAGCTGACAGGCCGTGGAGTTTTAGGGTCATACACTAAAGCAGTACAGGATCTGAAAGATATAAAAGGTAAGTGGTAAGGCAGCAGCAGCACCCCTGCTCTCTGGGGTGGGCAGGCCAGGCCTCCATCCTGCTTCACCTCCAGATCCTCCTCCCCTCCTGGCTGCTGTGAGGGGGCTCTGGAGACCCCAGCCTGACCCTCACACTGGGAGATGAAGAGAGGGAGCCAAAAGCGTGGCTGGAGGCCCTGCTGCCCTCCTCACACTGCCCTGCCCACCACAGGGCCTGCCAGGACAGCCAGGCCTGCCAGCCTCAGGCCTGCCGTGAACTCCTCCTGGGAACCCCCAGCCTGACATTTAAAACAGGATACAAACACATCCAAGCTGAGTGATGAGTTTACCGCACAATCAGAACCAACAGAGGAAAGGAAACACGGGCTGCGAAGGTCCCTGCCACGAGATCAGCTCCTGCGTGCTGGATGCCACCCTGTGCCAAGGCGCTGTCCCTGAGGAGGCCCTGCCTAGCCCACACAGCCTCCTCAGAGAGCTGCTGCTGTTCCCACAGGCCCTCTACACCCAGCCTTGCCCAGCACAGGCAGCACAGGTCGGTTTAACCCGTTTAACACGTCGGTGTTGGAACGTGCAGGTGCACCAGGCTGGGAGCTCCAGCCATTCCCACCAGCCCTGATGGGCTGCAGGGTGCAGCCAGGCTCTGGAATCTGGCACGGGCAGTGCTGCAGCTCTGCAGGCCTGGGCACACTGCAGACGGCTCGTGAGAGATCAGTTTGCTTAGTGGCGACCTTCTTAAAAGCACACGTGGGGTTTGATTGGCAGCCTGGAACCAGCCAAAACCATCAGCACAGAGCTACGCTGGCTGCTGAAGGAATCAAAACTCAGGAGGAATTGTTGTTTTGGACTGCGTGTGCACGTCTCTCAAGATCTCAATGTGAGTAACCCTAGGAATGTGTTTTTCCATCCATCAGATGTGCTTTGCTGCCCTGCTCTTGATGTTGGTATCTCTTGGAGCCAGGCTGAGCAGACGTGCCTGCACTTGTCCCACCAGGATCCTCCTGGGCCTTTGGCTGAGCTGAGCTCTCTCACAAGGCAGGGATCCCTGCCAGGTTTTCCCCTGAGAAGACACCTTGCCCACCTTCAGCAAAGCTGAACAGAGCGCTGGGGCTTGCAGCCTGAAAGAGCTGCCAAGGATGAGTTCCATCCCCTGCCCTGGAGGGAGCAGGAAGGGATGAGGCAGGGAATAGCTATCCAAACAAGTTTGTACACACATGAATTTGTAATGTGCTGCCTAGAAAAGACTCTGGAGCTGTGGTGTGGAAGAGCCTGGAGAGCCTTGCGAGGATCGCAGCCCTGCCCTCCGGGGAGGATGGGGCAGGCAAGCACAAAGCTCTCCACTGGCATTTGGCTCCCCCAGCCCAACCCCTGCAGATGGGTTTGGGAGCAGCACAGCCACGCAGGGCTGTGAGGACACAGAACAGCTCCAGCTCGGTGAGTTGGTGTCTCCTGTATTTACCTGGCCCTGCAGGAAATTCCTAATGAAGTGCCAATAAAGCTGCCAGGTGTCAGTGACTGCCCACTGGATGCATCGAGCAAGGCAGGGGGTGATTTCAGATTGCAAACATTTTGTGGTTCCATATCCGAAGAGCAAGCCACACTTTTTTCCCAAGAGAGAGACGGCAGGTTTTACCAGCACCAAGAATAAAGAAAATGTCAGAAACGACTGTGATTAGGCCCCAGGGAAATGCTGCTTTCAGATAATTTCACTGCTTTTCCAGAAGCTGCTGGCTTCTGGATCATTCTGGGAAATGTTAGGGGAGTGCTAGACACCTCACCAGAAATCAGAGTCCCTCTCAGGGCATGACTTCCCTCTCCCTGACCAAGCCACACTACTTTAACTACAGCTGTGAGCAGAGAGAGAACCTCTGAAGGTACACCGGGGAATAATCAGGTGCCAAAGCAAATCCTACCACTGAGAAATCTCCCTGGAGGAGCAAGACAAAGAGGCTCCTTAACAGTGTTCACCTTCCACAGCAGCTAAATTCACATTTGGCATGACCCTGTGGACCAGAGAGTGGACAATCATCCTTGCTGGGCACCAGCACCCACCCTGAGAGCACCTCCTTCCACTGCCCTCACTCAGAGGCAGCCTTTTTTTGTGTCCTGACAAGGAAACTCTTGTGGCACTCCAAGGACAAGCTTGCTTCTCGCCTCCAGTGGGACCCCAGACAAAATTTTTAATTTTTGTTGTCATGAATTGTGTCTCCACCACCTGCTCTGCCCCAGAATTGTCCACACCCTCCCTCAGGACCTTTGGACTTTCCAGCTGAGTTGTTGGCTGAATCTCACCAGCTCCCAGCCTTATGCCTGCCATAAACTGCTCCTGGGAATCCCCAGCCTGTTTCTGATGTTTAAAATGGGACACTAATGCATTCAAGCTAAGTGATGAGTTTACTGTGTAATCTGAAACAACTGATGAAAGGAAACACAGGCTTTGAAGGTCCCTGCCACAAGATCAGCTCCTGCCTCCAAATGCCACCCTCTGCCAAAACTGTCCAGGGCAGCAATGCGGGGGTTGCCCAGTCTGACCACGATGCTCTCTCCACTGGAAACAAATCTCCAAAAAATCCCTTGACCACTGGACCAGTCCCTGGCCTGATCCTACAGGAGCCAGGGGATCTGCACACACCCAGCCAGAGGCCAGGGAAACATGGGCACCCTGATGTGCCACAACCTCAGCCACAACTTCTCCCTGCCTTTTCTTCAAGTTAGGCTCTCTTGCTCTGTGTGATTTCTGATCTCTCTTCCCATTCCCATCCCCTACAGCAACCAACAGCCTCCTCCTTTTCTGCCTGGCAGTCTGGGACACCTCAGTTTCCTCTCCCGTCATTTTGAGAGCACCACATGATAGCACCAAATACCAGCAATTCCAATACACTCCCCTGCTTTGTTCCCCATCCAGACTCTGCCTTGTGGATTTTCCAAGCTTTATTAGCACTTGCTATATCACACAATTTGAGAAGTGCTGACTGTTCACCCACTGTGTGTTGTCACGTGCTGGTAGCTCAATTCACTGCTGGTGAAGAAAAACGATATCAGGGATCAGGGATACATCCTGAGTTGGAAGGGACCCACAAGGAACACAGAATTTCTGGCCCTGCATAGGATGACCCCAACAACCCCACCCTGTGCATCCCTGGGAGCAGTCACAGAATCACAGAATCACCAGGTTGGAAGAGACCTCCAAGATCATCGAGTCCAACCCAACCCCAACACCTCAACTAAACCATGGCACCAGTGCCACATCCAGTCTGTCTTTAAACACATCCGGGGATAGTGACTCCACCACCTCCCTGGGCAGACCATTCCAGTACTTTATCACTCTTTCTGTGAAAAATTTCCTAATATCCAACCTATATTTCCATTGGTGCAGCTCGAGGCTGTGTCCTCTGGTTCTGTCAGTGCTGCCTGGAGAAAGAGCCCAACCCCAGCTGAGCACAGGAACCTTCCAGGGATTGTAGAGAATGCTCCTGGAGCTCTGGCAGCCTCGGGGCTGTGCCCATTCCCTGGGGAGCCTGGGCAGTGCCCAGCACCCTCTGGGGGAAGAACCTTTCCCTGACATTCAGTCTAACCCTCTCACAGTGAGGCAGGTAAGCATCCCGTGCCCCCTGTTCCCAGAAGAGTGGGAGAGCCCAGGTGCCATCCTTGTTTTCCCTGCCATCATCTCTGCCCAGCCCCATCCCACAGCCTGGATCTGTGTGGAGCCCTTTGCTGTGCTCTCCAGGGCAGGAATGGCTTCTGCTCCTGTCACCAGAGTGTCTGAGCACAGCAGAGCCCAGTGCTGCCCCAGGAGCTGGTGAACAGCAGTGACAGGAGGTGGGCAGGACATGAAGGCACCCAACAAAGAGGAAATGGGTGCAGCCATCCCTTTAGCTGATCCAGCTTTGTTTGCAGCCCAAGACTGCAGCCCAGGAGGAATTAGCATGATTGGAAGCTCAGCTCTGCTCCCATGGGACTGGCTTCAGCACAAATGGCTGCTGCCAGATGAATTTTGCTCAGGAGTGTGATCTGCTTGAGCTGCCCTGTCCAGGGGCATTTGTTCTGACACATAGCCCTGGTAGGGAGATGTTCACAAGCAGCTCCTGGCACAAAGGAATGCTCCCACTCTTTCCCCATTGGTGCAAAGCAGGGTAAATCCTCTTTGATCAATGCAAAATCCAGTGTAAAACAGGAGTATCCAGCCCAGGCCATTTAATTCTCCAAGATATCAGCAGGCTCATAATCTTCATCGGCGTTGCTTCCTCCTTGAAATGCTTTTCATTAGCTGCTCATTCAGGGAACACAACAACTTCTGCTGCCTCAGCAAAACACATGCCACACTTCTTGCTCAGCAGCAGAAGGCAAACATTTTATTGCATTTTAATCACTGGCAGTTTCAGCAGTTGCTTCCTGCTCTCTGTGTTTCTTCCACCCATCTCACTGAGAATTCTCTACAAACTTTGATTGCTTGGCCAAAGCAATGCAGGACCTCCTCAGCCTCCAAGTCCTGGAGGAACTGAAGGTTGAAAGCTTGGTGATCTGAGAGGCCTTTTGATCCTGTCGTGGAAGAAGTGAGGCAGGCTGAGCACAGCTGATCAGCTGCAGAGCCTGGCTGCCCTGCTGAGACCTTTGCTATGTCACCAGTCTTGCTGGAAAATTCCATGTAAAATCGTTATTCTGAAATTAATGATTTCATGGAGCTGTTTCGGGGGAACGTTTCCATGACCAAGAAAAAAAAAATAAAAAAGAAAAAAGAAAGAAAGAAAAAAAAGATGGTTTGAATTGCAAAATGAGAAAACCCATAGATGGTGTGCCTTCTCCCAACCCAGTCATTGAGGAAGCAGAAATGCTCCATGACAGCAGTGCAGCCCATGGTCAGGAGAGGGTCAGGGCTCACAGCCCACTGCCAGAACATGGTTCAGGCTTACTCTGACCCTGCAGTTTCAAGCCAGGAAATGTTGAGTGACCAGAGGAAGGCTGATGGAGCCTGGCTGATGGACCCAGCCCAGTGACTGGGATCTGTCATCTGCTCAGTGTCCCTGACAGCTGAGGGTGATGCCCAAGGCCAGGCTCTCTGAGATCCACCTGCATTTCACTCCTTTCCCGGGGCAGACCCTGCCCTGCAGCTTGTGACCCTCTGCTCCCCTCCCAGGATTAGCCTTCCTGTGCCTCTGAATCACACTGAGGGTTTCAAAGAAAATTTTGGTGCCTCATTTCTTCATTTTCCTATGTCTGGGGATTTTCCAGCCTCTGATCCACACGCTTCACGCTGCTGCAGTGCAACTCATCCTCCTCAGTCCTTCTCTTTGCTTGGGCCTGATCCTAAATGTGCCTGCAATTTGCTCACAGCCCCCACATTAAGGTGAAAGTTTGGTTTCTTGCACCAATGGCAAGGTGGGCAGGAGATGGGGCAGGGAGTGTGTGCCAGAGACCCCCACCAAACAGGCTGGGTGAGGGCTGGCAGAACATGGCACTGCCCAAGGATGGGACCCAGGACTGCCTGGGGCAAGGGCAGAGTGGCCACCAGCATCCCACCAGCAGCATCAGCCTTTTCGTGCTCGGGCACCCCACTTAATTTCAGAAAAAAAAAACCCCATTGACCCCCTATTTACCCCTTGAAAATTAATGATAGGGTCGGGTCCGGGTTGTGGCCATCAGCTGTGCCTCACTCTGTGCAATTCCCTATAAAGAAGAGATAAAATTCAGCACAGGAACGCCGGGGAAGGACGAACAAAGGCAGGTCCATTCCCCTCCCTCGGTGTTATCCGGGCTCCATCCCTGTCTCCAGTAACTCGATCCCTGTCCCTGCCCCGCACAGTGCAGTTCCAGCGATTCCATTCCAGGGTAACACTGAGTTAATTCCTCCGGAGCCTCACGGGACTCCCCAAGCAGCCCTTTCAGGAGGGGATTTTGCTGACTCTGCAAAACAACCCACTCCTGGACCCCCCAGACCCCCAGGTTTTCTCCTCCAGCCCCGATTCCCCTGCCCTGTGAGCTCTCAGGTTGCCTCGGGACAGTCACTTGCTGAAACTCTGCAAATGCAGAATTTTCTCCCCTGCACATCTAAGCCTGAGCAATAGAAAGATCAGGATTTTTTTCTTCTTGCAACTTGGAAAACAGCCCTCTGCCCCTTTATTTTTGCTCCTTGTTTTCTGTTTCAATAACCTCTTTATGTGGAGTCCAATCACCAGGTTCCACAATTTTCAGGGCTTTGCAGAATTTGCAGTTCTTAAATTTTCAGAATTTGCAGTTCCTAAACGGCAGAAAACTGGGATGGGATGGGATGGGATGGGATGAATAGAATAGAATAGAATAGAATAGAATAGAATAGAATAGAACAGAATGGAATATTTCATTTGGAAGAGACTTACAATGATCAGCCAGAGCAACAGCCCAACCATTTCAGGACTGACCAAATCTGAAGTGTGTTATTAAGGGCACTGTCCTAAT
>VZSR01001651.1:1108828-1122959 GCA_013398615.1 Brachypodius melanocephalos | reverse complement strand
ACCCTGAGCAATGCTGGCTCTTGGCTGGGCGTGCTGTGAGGAGGGCAGGAGAATTTTGCCACATTTTCCTCCTCCCTCACTGCCCCCTCAAGGTCGCATTGGGAGTGATCTGATGAAAGGGAATAGGGAAGGAGAAAAGCGAGATGAAAACTGATCCCTGCTCCTGCTCCCTGCTGCCCCAGGATCTTCACACCTAGCACCCTGGACACACTTTTGGGCTGGTAATGAAAGGAATTGCACATTCAAGTATTCTAAGAACTCCCTGAGTTTTTGTCCGGAGAGAGGATGGGAAAGCTCCTTAAGGGAAGGATTGTGTAATCCTGGCATGCTGCAGTGCTCTCGCTGCAAGGTGACAGGAGACTGAGCAGAAAACAGCCTTTGAAATGCCCAGCTGGACACAGGAGGGCTTCACTGAACCCCCTCACCCCACTCACAACCTGAGGGCTGCTCCTCCAGCCAGGAGGAAATACCCAGGGATTTACCAGCAGCCAGGGTCCTGCATTTTAGCAGCAATTTAAATGTGACTGGCACTGTTCCTGGCCCTGAGGCCACTGACACTGAACATTATTAAACTTTCTCATCCCCCAAGCTGGGATGGGTTGCAATCATACCAAGGTGCCCTTAAACTTCTCTCAGGAATTGTTTCTAAAACCTCAAACCACAGGACTGAGACCTACAGTCACAGTGAGACCTGGAAATGTTCTTGATGGCCACAGGGACCTTCCAGCCCAGATCCCTGTGTCCCAACCCTCTGTCATGCCCAGACTGGGGAGGGCTGGAGCAGGAGAGGCAGCCCCAGCAGGAAGCAGTGACTTGCACATCCTTGCTATTGTTTGGAGCTCTCCTCAGCCCTAGTGAGATTTTCCTAAAATCCCCACCATGGTTTCCAGTGCTAACAAGGTGGAAAGGCAGTTTCTGTGGTAAATACAGGATGGTGGGACTTAGGAAGCTTCAGGAGCTCCAGTTTCACTGTTCTTCCTCCTGCTAATGGCATTATGGTCTCCAGCAAGGTCATTTGAAGGTTATTTCCTGTCCCACTGTAAACCTGAGGAGCTCTTGGCTGTCACTGCACAAAGGGGTTGGTGTGCCCAGCTCCCAGCCCTGCATGAAACAGCCCCAGAGAGAGCTCTGCCCTTCCAGACAAGCTGCTTCCTAAGGTGAAGCCTCTGAGAGGAGTCTTCAAAGACTGAACTCTCTCTTCCCAAAGCAAACTTTCCCTGATGCCCCATGCAGGATGCCTAAGCTTCTCAGAGGCAAACCAGGGGATTTTGGAAGTTCAGAGCAGATCCCTCAGCTCATCTCCCACCTCTCCCTGGAAGGATAGCTAGGGGTTAAGCCATGCTTATCTCTTCATCAGCCTGGGCAAGAGCATCCAGAACTCAAGTTTCTCCAGCAGATCTCCAGGCTCCCCTTTTCTCCGGAGTGCATTGAGCAGCTCTCCCCTTCTGCCTTGTTTTTTCCACTTGCATCCATGTTTTCCAATGTACCAAACACGAGCATTCTGCACTGGGGCCACATTCCTGGGCCTGACTGCTCAGATGAACCCCCCCAACATGTGCCAAAGTGCTCTTCTGCAGAACAGAAGTGCTTTTCTGCAGAACTGCTGGACTGCTTCTCAGCAAATGTCCTGTCAGTAGCTGGATTGTTTGAATATCCAGGGAAATTGAGTGCAAACTGCAGATTGGCCAGTTGATTTCCCAAGAAACAATTTTATCAGAACTTCTGGCAGAGCAAGTGCCTGATTTGACACAGTCTTTCCAGGGGTGGGCACAGAGAGCAGGGATTCAAGCAGCACCTTTGTTTGAAAAGTCAGAAGTTTGGCTTCGCTCCTCACTTCCAGTGTGTGCCCCAGGCTGCAGAACAACCATCTTCATCAAGAGTAATTAAATTTTCACTGGGCCAGGTGAAGGCTGGTGTGCATGGTGCAGAAGATACCCACTCAGATACCTGAGCTGCATCTTTCCAGGGTAACAAATGCACCACAGGTCTGTCTCCAGTGATGTGATCCCAACTCATCTCTTCTCAAGCATGATTTGAGTTGCTGCAGGTTTCATGCTGCTCATAAACCAAATCTTGGGGGAAGTTCTGTGCTTGGATTTTTCCCCTTTCACAAACCAAGCTTCCATTTCCAATAAGCAGGCAACACAAATTTAAGCCTCCTGAGAATATCTTTGCATTTCTGGTTTGGGTTTTCAGTGAGACATCATCAAATACCAGGTGGAACAACACACTCCATCCTAAGACAGACCTAAGAGAGAGAGGGTCCTGCACAGGACCACTCCAAAAACCATCCCAGGCACATGGTGTGATTTTTGGGGTGTCCTGTGCAGAGCTGGAAGTTTGACTTCAGCGCTCCTTGTGGGTCCCTCCCAACCCAGGGCTGTTCTGTGATTGTGGTGAGGGACATCACAACACCCAGCATCAGGAAAATCACTCTGCTCCCTGGCTGTTTGATAAGCTATTGTTAGCAGCAGTAATCCTGTGGTACAGGAGCTGGGAGGGATTAGGAAGGAAGAGCATTCTCCCTGTGTTGTGGGGATTGCACAGTAAATTTCCACAGGCTGGTGTGCACTGAGGTGAGGCTTTCTCAGCTACAGCACTCCTGGAATTGCTGCTTCAGCTGTGGGCTCTTTAAACAACACAGGAGTCTAGAAAAAAGTTGTACCACCATCATGGAAGTATAAACCTCCAAAAAATGTTGGTTTATTCCAGAACAGTGGTAGGGCTAAAATCTGCTTTTATAATAATTTTGTTTCTGTTGCTTGGATTTGGGGCAAGGATTGCTTCCCTAGGAGCACAGGGTGGCTGGATTCTTTAACAATGACTTTCAGCATTGCCAGTCATTGTCAAACCTCAAAAGTATGAAATCAGATTAAAAGATATTTAAGAATTGAAAACACGTTGGATCCTATTTTGCCTACTCCATTCTGCCCTCACTTGTGCTCTCAAGCTTTTCTACTTCAACCAACCTGAAAATAAAGAGGCTCAGATTTGCCTCCACAGTGGATTTGTGGTGGGAAACCTGTGCCTGCACTTGTGGGTCCTTCCCTGTCCAGCTGCACCATGATCTCTGCTCATCATCCAGCCCCCTGCCTTCAGGCATCCTCTTCCCACTGGAAAGCCAAAGCCAGATAAATCCATGGCCCCAGACAGCCTTGGCCATCCAGCTGTGCCATGCTGGCACCTGCAGGGACAAGAATGACATCTCACTGTGTGCCTGAATCCCATGGATCTGGGTTGATTGGAAAGCTGGGCTGTACCAAACAGCAGCACTCTGGCTTATCACCAGAGCCCAGCCAAAGCTGAGTGTGCAGTGTCTTCCTTTGGAAGCAAAACCCAGCAGGAAGGATGTGATTTTTCAGGTTTTGTTACGTAAAAGTGATTTAAACATTGCTGCCTTTGGTAAGTAGCCAGAATTGATGTGTCTCCACAGAGGCACAAAGGAGGGCACACACTCAAGGAGATACATCCTCCTTCATGCCATGGATCTTCTTCCCCATTCACATGGGTGTCAGCCACAGCCTTGTCCAAGTTTCCCCTTGGCAGCGTGACTGGAGCTCTTGTCTGCAGTCCCTATCACTCCTATTTTCCACAGGGCTATAACAGGAGATGGAGCAGTGACATGTGACAGACTGATTTAGGCCCTGCTGAGAGGATGTTTACAGAACTGGGACACCAGTGACGTGTTACAGAGAAGCAGGATGTCTTTGCTCCTCTAACTCTGTGGCTCAGCAGAGCTTAACCTGTTTGCTCCTTCCATAAATGTCCCAAAGAAAACCCCGAGCATCTCCAGGCATTTCCCACCAATGTTCAGTCCGTGTTGTTGCTATCAGGGGTTGCTCTGTCCTGGGCCAGTGCCATGCCTGGTGTGATCATAATGGCAAAGAACCACATCCAGAGATTGGGGCAGGTGTAGCACAACCCGATTTCCCATTTCTTTTGGGAATTTCAGCAACAGCTGTAGGAATGCATCTCTTCAGAGCTCTGGCTTGCAGCTGTAGATGCTTCTGTCCCTTTCCTGGGCAGAAGTACAGCCTTTCTGGTAAGAAAAACACCTGGTCATCCTCATGTTGCATCCTGAGAGTCAGAAACTTTCCCTGTGAGCGTGTGTGTGCATGCTCCAGCCAGTGCTGGTGGAAGCAGACAGAGAGGAGGTGAGGCAGCCAGTGAACCCAGAATAACTCTAGAGATTATTGGACTTTGCACTGAAAATTACCTGCTGCCTGATTGCTCTGACCAGAGCCCAGGTGAAGGCTGTGGGGTGGTCCCTGCACCATCAGGGTGTGGCCCCTGCCCTGTGCCACACCCAGGCTGGGCTGCAGAGGTGGCAGCTCTGGGCCCCAGTAAAGCACCAAGAAAGGCTCTGGAAGTTCCCAGCGCTGGTGCTGTGCTTGGGTCACTTGGCCAGGTCCTCAGGCAGGTACTTTGTCCCTGCAGTGAGCAGGAAGGCTCTGAGGCCAAGGCACTGCTGTCTGTGCAGCAAAGATCACACCCATAACCTGTGTGTCCCCAGCTCCCCCCTCCCACCACAGGGCATGGCCGGATGTTCCCATGACATCCACGTCTTACAAATATTAACTCCAGACCATCCAGACCGTACAGCTCCCACCAAGCTGCCAGCTCTGTCTGCTGCCTGTGAGCTGGTTCCCCTCTCAGCCTTTAAGGCTGTGACTTGCTCCGTTCTGACACAGGCCACACCTGCCCTCTCTTAGACCTTGTTCCTTCCCAAGGGAATCTGCTGATGTGAATGCATAAGAGGCAGGAAATGTGAAAATTCAAGACCTGCTAGTGAGAGGAACTCCCTTAACCTTGTCTATCCCAGCATCTCGGGACTCCAGCCAGGATTCAGTCCAAGGCATCTCCATGGCCCAGGGCTGGCTGTGCTGCAGTCAGCAATGACAAACACTCCCCAGCTGCAGCCAGGGCATGTGGCTTCCCAGCCAGTGTCGGGGCCACTGCATACAGAGAAACTTTTCCCTAAAAGACCTGTGATGTCTCATGTCTGGTTTTCACCGCTGCTTGGTCTGTTTTGAAGCAGCACAAGGCACTGCAGGTTCAGTTCTCTCTCCATATATGCTGGTACAGGCTCTTGCACATTTGCTGATGCTCAGCACCTGCCAGAAGCCTCTTCTCAGTCCCTACCCCAACACTCAACCTGCACTGTTGAGCAAGAGCACACAAGATTTAACGGGGGTCCAAAATTTTCCTCATTTACGACTGAGATTGTGGATGTTCCTGTCATTCTAGAAAGAGCTGGTAAGATTTCAAAGCTCACTCAAGTGCTAACTGATCTTATGAATGCCACAGGTGAATGACATGCTCAATCCCTGCTGTTTGAGCTGCCCTGGTGACATCTTTGTTCTGGGAGATGTGCCCACAGTAACTCACAGAGGAGCTCATTAAAGTGCTTTGGAGGAGCTCAGGAGCTGTGAGTGGTGGAGGAGGGAGAAGATGAGGCTGTGTTAGATACAAAATGATTACAAGCTGCTTGCACAGAATGCCCATAAAAAGGTGAAAGGATGATAAAACAGGTCTGGGAGACGCAGCAAGGTGTCAGCTAATCCCCTTCCCACACAGTGGTGCTTCTGGCACTTACGACAATGTCTGACCTGGATTTTAAATCCTCTCATACTGGAGTCACAAGATTTTCCCTGGCATTTGCCCTTCCTGATGGTCAAAAAGTTTCCACTTGTGTTGAACCAATTTTTTTTTTTTTAGTATATTTTCACCACTTCTTTTTGCCCATGAACACTTGTTGCCTTCAGCTTTGTGCAGACTTTCCTCTTGAAATATGTCTCAGCAGCTGTAGAAGCTATGCCTGCCATTGTAAAACATCAAATTTGCAGGAGGCATGCAAATGGTTTCCCTAAGGCTCCCCCTTTCATCAGCACACACACATCCACATGCTGGCACTCTCCTCTGATTATTTTGGGAAGTTCTCTTGTTGCAGCATGGAAAGGGAATCAGAGATCTGCCTGCCCCAGGCCACAGGACCAGCTTTCCCCAAAGGGAAGTGGGAAATAAGAGTCCAAAAGTGAAGTGAAGTCCAAAAAGGTCCAAAAGTGAAGTCCAAAAGTGAAGCAGGGTGCAGCTCACCTCCTGTGTGAAATGGCTGAAAGGCAGGGAAGCCACTGTGAGCAAGTCATTCCCAGCTCCATTTATAAGCACTGGAGGCAAAATAAAAAAAAAAAGAAATACAAGTGATTCATTTGGTTCTGACCTACCTGTCAGGCAGGTGAGTCGTGCCCCAAAAGTGCTTCATTCCCTGTATGGAGCCTCAGCTGGTCAAGACAGCTCACCCAGAGGGAGACAATGACAGCATCTCCCACATCTCTGAACAGGGGAGAAGAAGAGTGGGGAGCCAAGCTGAGAAGCTCCAGCATCAAAGCCTGGTCTGGCAATATTGCCTAAGCCTGAGCAACAGAAGGATCAAGGTTTTTTCATCTTGCAACTTGGAAATCATCTGTCTGTCCCTTTATTTTTGCTCCTTGTTTTTTGTTTCAATAACTTCTTTATGTGGAGTCCAATCACCAGGTCCCACAATTTTCAGGGCTTTGCAGAATTTACAGTTCTTAAATTTTTCAGAATTTGCAGTTCTTGAACTGCAGAAAACTGTGATGGAATGGAATGGAATGGAATGGAATGGAATGGAAATAGGAATAGAAATAGAAATAGAAATAGAAATAGAAATAGAAATAGAAATAGAGATAGAAATAGAAATAGAAATAGAAATAGAAATAGAAATAGAAATAGAAATAGAAATAGAAATGGAATAGAATAGAATTAGAATTAGAATAGAATAGAATAGAATAGAATAGAACAGAATAGAACAGAATGGAATATTTCATTCAGAAGGGACTTACAATGATCAGCCAGATCAACAACCCAAACATTTCAGGGCTGACCAAATCTGAAGTGTGTTATTAAGGGCACTGTCCTAATGCCTCCTAAACCCTGCCAGGCCTGGGCACCCACCAGCCCACCAGCACTCAAGGGAGCCTGTTCAGTGCCTGACCACCCTCTCAATAAAGAAATGTTTCCTTAGGTCCAAACTTCTCGTGCATCCTGGAACCCTGAGCAATGCTGGCTCTTGGCTGGGCGTGCTGTGAGCAGGGCAGGAGAAAAACTCACTCCAATCCTGCAGGAGGACAACTGGGGCTCCCAGACGTGCCTCAAGGAAGGAGAGGGTGCATATGTGAGAGGGGCATTGGCAGGGAGAGCTGCACTGTGGGTTCAGGATGGCTCCATAGCTGGCAAGCACTTGTCCTCACTGATGTGCCAGCCAAGCTCCTGGGCACTGGAACTGGTGCCAGCACAAATCCAGGCTGACTACTCTTTAAGAAGGCAAATATCCCCGATGGGGAGTTTTTATGATACCCCTTGAGGGAAGTTAAACACACATTTGTTTTTAAAGATAGAAGAGAAATTTAATGAACATTTACTAGGCAGAGCCCTACTGCAATATGTGCAGTCTGAAAAGATGCATCACAAGCAGATTCCTTATATTCCCTTGCTCCAGAACCAGTCCCTTGCAAGGAGCCATTTAGTCTCTGACACTTCTGCTTCCAGAGAGTTTAACCCCTCCTTGCATTTGGCCCTTTGCCCTTTGTGCCAGATCATTCCTCGGTCACAAATTTTCCCTGCTGAGCTGTTACAATGAGTATTTCCTTCATCCCAGATCAGACCCTGGACCAAGAATCAAGTCCATATGTGTGTAAAAGAGAGCAGGCTGCAGTGAGGTTCTCATCTCCTGTGACCCCACTGATGACCCAAGTGCAGCTCCTGCAGCAGTGAGACAGCTCTCCAGGAATTTCAGCCCAAGCTGAGACCATGATCCAGCTGGAAAATTTCTTGAGCTCTGTGCCCCACCTCCTTGGCCACCCATGGTCTAGGGTTTATTCAAAACCCCTGGGGCTGGATGTTTTCATCAGAACAGAAGATTAAACCAGGAGTGCAGGGCAGGTGATGAACACCAGAGCTGCTCTCAGGCCAGACCCCAACAAGAGTGGCAAAGCCATGCTCTGAGCTAGTGAGATTTACTCCATTTCATTGATTAATGATGTGGCTTAACCCCATCCTGACTGGCAAGAAAAGCTTAAAAACAGGGATTATGTGAAGTGTCTGAGGAAGCACATCCTGGACTCTGGCCAGACAGAGTTGTACCTTTGAGAAAGGGAAACCCCCAGTGTAATGTCAGCAAGGCTTCTTTCAGGAGGTTCTCTCACTGCCCAAAATCCAGCAGAATGTTCTGGCCAGACAGGTTGCCCAGAGCAGCTGTGGCTGCCCCTGGATCCCTGGCAGTATCCCAGGACAGGTTGGATGGAGCTTGGAGCACCCTGGGACAGTGGAAGCTGCCCCTACCCATGGCAGGGCAAAAAAGAGGAGCTTTGAGGTCCTTTTCAATACAAATTGTTCCATAATTCCATGATTTTATGATCCTATGACCTGGTGGACTCTTCCCTCACACAAGGAACTTGGGGCAGCTCTTGAGGTGGAGGAGGTGCTTGCCCTGCATGCTGCAGATCAAGGCTGCAGGTGCAGGTTGAGGAGCTCTGTGTAAAGCTGTGGCCAGCCAAGCTCGTGGTCATGCAGGAGTTGTCTCCTGTGAGGAACAGGAGGCTCTGGAGGGCAGAGTTGGGTGCAGCCAGTGTTTGGGCTGACAGATAGGTGGGAATCAGAGCTGGAGAGTGACCTGCAAGCCATGGAGAGGGAATGCATGGAAGGTGAGTGGGACCACTGGGCTGCCAGCATTGCTGCTGAGCCTTGCAGAGCAGCACTCCAGAATGAGCATTTAAAGAGCAGCTCTTGCAAATTGCCAGAGTCCAAATTATGGATCAACAAACACAGCCAGATGGACACTGCTGCCTTCTGGACATCTGCATCATTAATTGATGCTATCAGGGCTCAGCCATGCTGCCAAAACTGGAGGAACAGGCCCTATGCCAAGGCTATGCCCAGCACAGCCTCCTGCTCTGCCATGAGGGCAGAACAAACTAACCAGGACTCACACTGTGAGCAGGAGCCTTCCAGTGAAAACCTGCCCTGAAAGACAAGCTTTAGGAAAACTCTGTCCTGCCAGTTGAACCATCTGTCTTGTTCCAACCTATTAATGAGCCACATTCTTACCTTTGCTTGTGTCGTTTTTCAGCTCTGCTAGCTGAAAAAAGCAGCTCCGCTTTAGCTTTAAATTGACAACAATTCTACCCTGGAAATCTGTCAGTGCAAATGATCCACAACCTTTCCAGGTCTGAGTGAGTGAATTAAACATTTCCCAAACTGGCACGAGATCCAGCTGTCCAGACCTGCCCACAATCTTGCTATCAACCTCTTTGAGCCTCCAGGACAACGTAGTGGATCCAGCCTGTGTGACAGGGCTGGTGTCACTCCACAAGGAGCCCTGAACACGCCCAGGAGACATTTGGAAGAGCATCAGTTGGCCCTGGTGACAACAATGGCATGGGCTGTCTCTTGGCATCATTGACTTAACCCCTGTAATGGGGCAGAAGAGAGTTTGGGTTATTGACAGTGGCTCACCATTCACTCTGATTTTACTCCACACTAAGGCTGTTATTAAGGCAGGAGAACTGGAGCCTGCTGCCTTCAGAACCCTTCTGGAGTGGTTGCTGGAGGCACAGGGATCTCCAGTGCTTACCCATCATTAGTGATCTCATACAGCTCAATATGAAAAGGAAAAAAAAAAAAAAACAACAGCCAACAAAACCAAACCAAACAATTTAGCACAAGGAAGAAGGCTGCCTCTATGTAAATATAGACAAAAAAATCCCCAGACCATATTCCTGGAGGCACTGCAAAAGGTGGCTGCACATAAAAGCCGTGCTTCTCTTCTCAGTGGTTAGTTTTGTGTGGTTGGGATTAGAACAGCGTTGAACACGTCAGTTAGGTACAAAATTGTTGTCAGCACTGGCAAAATCACTTGCCCTGTGGACAAGCTTACTGCTCAATGAGCTGCTGTGGTGAGGGCACAGAATCAGCGTGTTCAAACACAGGGAGTTTTCCCAATAGGACACTAAATGAAGATGCTTGACTCCAGTCAGCAGGCAGATGAGAATCAGAAGGCTTTATTTACAATTCTTTCAGCCTTTTTATAACATGCTGCACTAAAAAAGCACATTATTGGTCCATAGAATTGACACCTCTCTCCATTGGTCAAGTAACAGAAATAGCAAACAACACCTGGGAGAGAGGTTCTTATGGAAAAGAAATATTGTTCACTTAGAAATGTTATGGGAAAAAATATTTATTTACACAAAATTGTTTTGGGAGAGAGAAAACTGCTTTTTTCCATTGGGAAGAACTAGCTCAAAAATATCAGGCTCACAGGGAGTGAGCACAAGAGCTCCTCTCTGGGATGAATGAGCAGCAAACCAACACACTCCTGGTTCAAGTGCTCCAGAAAGGCTTTGTGTCTCCCTGTGAGTGGGGATCTGATTTACACTGACAAAAACGTGGCACTGAGTGTGCACAGAGCCCCGGGTTGGTGTCCTGATTGAGAAGGCGAAAGGGCAGCAGCGAGCAGATGCCATCTGCCAGGGAGCTGAACCTGAGCCACTCTGCCCTGCAACAGGGACTCCGGTGTCAGAGCAAAGCTCTGCTTGCAGGGGTGAAACACAGAGCAATTTGACCTTTAGGTGGCAGTTCGTGGGATGTCAGCTCGAATGACGCTGTAGGGAGGGGGGGGTGGGGGTTATTAAGGTATAAGATATCACCCACAAGCAGGAAAAATAACAGCATTCCCCTAGGAAAAAAAAAAAAAAGAAGCCTGTGATTTGTCCCTCCCCGTGTTAGACTTCTTGCCTCATTGCTTCACAGATCCTCTATGGGAGACAAGAGTTTATCATCAGGGTACCTGCATTTCTAGTAAGAGGTAAATTCCCTTTTGACTCCTCTCCATTGCTTTACAAGCGTTCTGCTCAGATCTAATGATGTGCAAAAGTTTACGAAGCATTTTCCATGACCTGGAATGCTTGGCAGCTTGCGAGTAGAGCAAATAGCTTAGCTGGGATAATAGAGAGGAAATCCACCGCTGAAGAGCTCAAGTCATTAAGATGTTTGCATTTGATGAGACAACCACTCCCGAGGGCCAGAGCAAAAGAAATGAGCCAGTGGTGCTTTTCTGCATCCATCACCCACCTTCCCAGCACCACCAGAGATGCTGGCTCAAGTCTTTTCCCAGTGCACCAGCTTGATCCCTTTCTGCCCCAAAATATTGAAATTCAAGCGATTCTACACAAGGAAATAAATAACAAATTAAATCCCACAGTGACCACAACTCCATCACTCCCAAAACTTTGAGGAGAAGGGCTGAGGCAGCAGGTACCTCACTGGAGCTCTCTTTGGGGAACATCATCAACCTGAAGCTGTAAGGTGGAGTTAAATACCTCTTTGTTCCCAATCTGCAGAGCTGTAGCTTTCATTTGTATTTTAACACTTTAGAGAAACTGCAGGTGGGTTGGGGGGTTTTTTTGCTTTATTGCTGAGTGAAATGCATCTTTTTTTCCCAGGAATAACTGGGAGTTGCCTGGAGAACCATTGCAGGAGGACAAAGTGCTGGCACTATGAACTCTGAGGGGTCAGGAGGAGGTGACAGCCTGCAGCCACGGGAGCCCTTTGGGCTCTTTTGGGTATCTCCATTCATGCCACACACCTTGGAAAAGGGAAGCTGAAGCAAGGGCAAACACCTTATGAGCATCAGAGGGAAGGGAGGATTTAATCTTTGTCACTCAACCTCAGGGACACAGACAAATGGAACCAGAAGGAATTGCAAGCAAATAAAAAGAGCTGTTTCACACTGATGGTTTCTGTGACGAGGCCAGGAGCCAGAACCTTCAGGCAATGAGGTGTACAGGACCCTGTCCCTGCCCAATTCTCAGCCCCACTCTGGGAGACCTTGATGCCATCAAGACTTCTGCCCACTTGTTCCAAGACATTTCCTCCTTCTCTGTCTCCTGCTGTGTTGCTTTCTCACTGAAGACTCCAGTTCCTGGAGCACAAAAATCCAGGGAGCTGCCAGTGCTCAGGTGGGAGATGTCACACTGGGGTTGTGTTTTACCCAAACTGTCAGGACATCATCAGGACTGACACTGGTGGTTATATCTGAACTAATCCAGATAAACTCTTTGCTTTTTCTCCCCAGCTGACTGGGGCAACTCAGCATGTCCAGGTGGTATCTGGAAGGACAATGCCTGCCCTTCCAGAGGGATGTTAAAGTCATCCCTAATTTGGCTCATTATCTGCTGAGTCCCTGGGTGTCATTTCAACAGCTCATGAGATACAAATTACTTCGGAGCAGTGTACATTTTACACAGTTGCACGGAATTCTTTCCCAACCCTTTTTCCTTTATAGGAATCACAAAGATGCTGGATTTTTTAAGTGACTAATTGAACACTGTGACGGCAGGAATTGTCTGCCATAAATAAATGCCAAGGCTAATTAAATTAGACACAGGTACAGTGATGAAGTCTTCAAAATCCACTTTTCCACGGGGTGCTTTCAGACATGACCCTCTGCTGACACAGCACAGGAGCTGTCCCAGGGCTATGGAGTTCCATTCCCTGTACCAAAACATGAGGTTTTCAGACAGGAAATTGCTGGGATTCACATAAAACTGTGCTAGCAACAGTTTCATGGGCGCTCAGTGGATGCTGGATTTGCACACATCCCCCCCTCCTCACCATTCATAAATATATGCACGAGCATCATTTTATTCACACAGATTTTGGCAAGAGGCCCACTGAATTCAGCAGAGAGAAGTCCATTGACTTTGGTAGACTTTGCACATTGCGGGTGAGAACAGATGGAGGCTCCATTCACCAGTTGCCACTCGTTAGTTAAAGCTTATTATTGCTGAGGAGTTTTGTTAATGCATTTGCAAGCCGAGCATGATCCGGGTGATGTAACCACCACTGAGTGCTGGAGAGCAGCAGATGTGCAGCACAAGAGAAGGAGTGAACAAAGGACACCCCTGCACACACACAAACTGCAGTTTACTGGCCCACTCTTCTCTTGCTCACAAAAGGAAAAGGCATTTTCCAGCACAGAGCTGGCAGGAGACAAGCAGAAAGAAGGAACATGTGAGCACAGACCCTCTCTGCTGCCTGAGGATGGTCCCCTGGGTTTGGGCAAGGAGCTACACTGAGCCTTTCCATGCAGAGTAGAAACTCTCCTTGCTTGATGAGGGAACAAGAAATCACATTTCCTGAGCACAGCCAGGGGAAGGGATGTCTCCTGGAGAAAAAGATCTCCCCTACACAAGGTTCCTGCAGCTTTGGCCAAGAGCTTTCCTCCAGGGACCCACACCATTGTGTTTCTCAAAGCTGGATCTCGTTTCTGTGGAGCTCCACGAGTCCATGTGGCAAAGAAGGAAAGGATTGCCCAGTGGCCCATGGGCAGGCAGTGCTCAGCAAACAGTTTTTGCAAAAGGCAAGAGAATTTACATTGCCCATGGGGCCATTGGGTTATAACAGAATTTAAATCACACAATGCCAGGATGGCTTGGGTTGGAAGGCACTTTAAAATTCATCTTTTTACACCTTCTGCCATGGGTAGGGACACCTTCCACTGTCCCAGGTTGCTCCAAACCCCATCCAACCTGGCCTTGGACACTCCAAGAATGGGAAGGGGTCCAGAAGGGACCACAGAGGGTCTGTCCTTTAAGATTTGTCCAGCTTGCCTCGACAAACACTGAGCAGCCTGTGCCAGCAGGGCAGTGAGATCTGTCTGACCTGAGCTGTGATTTTACACTCTATATTCCAGTGGTGCTGGAGCACACCAGGACTGAAATTCTTGCATGGAACCATGCCAGAGTCATGTAAGATGAACAAAACCTGCTCTTTCTACACTTCTTAAGATGGTTCAGGGAAGAAAGTGAACACAGATGAGTTACAGAGGAACTGAACCTTCCCATCCCTGCTTTCTCTTTCTGCTTCAGGGCTTTTTGTCAAGACTACAGGAACAGCATCACTTGGGGCAGAAAATGGCCTGAAGGGCTTGAGTTGGGTGATTTTTTTTTTTCCATCTCACCCATATCCTTCCAAGGCTGCACTTGGTGTTGTGTGGCTTCAGCCGTGGTTAATGAGCACATTTCCATGGAGCTGACTTGTGTGAATGCCT
>VZSR01001651.1:1098550-1108728 GCA_013398615.1 Brachypodius melanocephalos | reverse complement strand
TTTTTTGACATCTGTGGGCAGGCTCAAAAGCATTACTGAGAAAGGCAAGAATTTCTACCCAGGATTATTCATATGCTCAAAAAAAAAAGGCCACTCCTTTGGTCTCTAAGGCCATGTCTGGCCCAGGCAGGACTGTCTCCATCATGTGTCCCTGTGCTCTTCTGCAGCTACTTAAAATACATGGTCTCCTTCCAATCAGCTCCTGAAATAAAGGCAGAGGGGAAAGTGCTTCTTCTGTGTCTCAATGCTGATTCTTCAAAAATAAAGAGTAAAAAAATTCTTGACCCCAGTCTCACCAGTGAGACCAGTTCAGGCAGGAGAGGGTCACAGGATGCTTTTCTCCCAGAAGGCATCGTTGTGCCAAGCTCAAATCCAAGTAGCTCTCAAGCTGACAGCTTTGGGTGGTTGGACTTCAGAAATAAAACTCAAAACTTTCTGCTACAAACAGTTGCCATAAAAAAAAAACAAGGTGAAAATCAAATTTTGGGTAGAAAACGGGGGATCAAATCAAAGGGGGAATCCAGTTTTCGGGAGAAAGTGATGCAAGCCAAAGACTTGCAGCTAATGCCTGTGCAGAACTGGCCCTTCTCACCCCTCTGCCCTCGTGCTCCAGCATGGGGGGCAACGTGAGCAGGGATGACCCCTGGCACAGCTCCTAGGCTGGGCAGGAGGGTCACATCTCCATCCCCTCTCGTTCTCTCCATAAACATCCCCATCTGTGAAGCCAAACCAGACCCAGGGAGCTCCACTGAGCCAGGAGTGAGGCTGTGCAGCTGAGAGTGGCTGTGGAAGAGCAGCCTGGCTCTGTAGCTGGTATCAGTTAGTGTGTGCAGAGCCTAAAAATAGAGACCCTCTGCTCTCACAATGACTCAGAGATGCAGAAGGGAAACCCACAAGCTCAGTGCTTGGCTGCCCCCTGAGCTGGTTGAAAGTTTGCATTTAAGACTTTGTTTTGACACAAAACGGCTTTTTGAAAAAAAACAAACTAACAAAAAAAAAAAATCAAAAAAAAAAACAAAAAAAAAAGAAAGAAAAAGAAAACCCAAACCTCCTCTCTTGCCACCAGAGCTGCTGGGAACCCTTCTCATTTGGTCTGAGTTTGGAAGAGGTCTTGGCCAGTAAAGCATGACATTTTGTAGATTTTAAATGCTAGTTGGCAACCCCCCTGCGAGTATTTACTTGCTAAGCTCTTTCTTGGAGGCCTTTGAGAGCAGATGAAATGGTGCAAGGCATGTCAGTGCTCTGGAACTTTGATGGGGATACAGCTCCTTCTCCAGACTGCTCTGATTCCAGCTCAGGGGGAACACATCCCCCAGCTGCCTTGCTGAACCCAGTGAGGAGGGGATCCTTGAACTCCCTCTGTTTGTCCCATGCACTGGGGCCTCCAGGCAGTGCCACCCAGGTTTTGGCCATGCCATGGGTGATTGTAGCCTGGAGAGGAAGCAGAGGGGAGCCAGGGTCCCATGGGCAGGTCCATTACTGCTCCAGCCCTATCCTGCCCATGATAAGAACATGTCCTGCCTCCCTTGTGCCTGTTTATCTGCCCATGATCATTTTGGGTTGAGCAGCTGTCTATAACTCTGGAAACATAACCCACAGAGATTTTCAAAGCTGCTGGGCAAGGCCAGGAGCATCCTGCCCCATCTTTGGCAGGGGTGTCCATCCTGCCCTTCACACACCCTGGGAGCATCCTCACTGCTCTGTTGGACCTTCAGTCTGAGCTCCAGCACAGACAGCCCAGCCCAAGCAGGAGGCCACGAGCTCACACACCTGCAAGAGGTCTCAAAATGCTCCATTAAATCCCTGCACTGCCAAGGACCCCAGGGAAGAGCTGAGGGGGGCCACAGCAGGAGCCTGGCTCAACCCCTGTCCCATCCCTGTGAGGGGCAGCCCAGATGTGGCACCAGGGCCAGTCTGGGTAGCCCTGGTCCCCCAGAAAGTGGACACAGGTGAACCCACACCTGGAACACCTTCCCAGCTCCTTTGGGAGCACCAGAACATGACCCTGCCTCAGACACCTGTGACACAGGGCAAGGGAGACAGTGAAAAGGAAATCAGCCCGTGGTGATGAGCTGCCAGTAATTCCAGCAGACAGCTGGGAGGAGAAAGACCTCAGGAAGCCTCCCCCCTTCCCTGTGAGGATCAGCCCTACCTAAACTAATGGACCATCTGCCTGCTGGCCTGGCCTGTGGGCCCAGCAGGGCAGAGGCAGCTGGCAGCCAGGGATGGGAGGGAATTAATTCCTGCAGCTCAATCCAGAGATCCCATGCTCAGCACCAGGAGCTGAGATCTCTCCACTGGGCCATTCCCTTTCCAGAAACCCACCCCCACTTTACCCAGCCCTGGCTCTTGTCTCAGGGAAGGGGATGGGGGCAGCATTTTGCCCCTTGTCACCACACACAGTTGGAAGTGTCCCTGGTGTGGCAGTGGTCACTGCTCCCATGACCTCGGGGTGGGCTTTTCCTGTTGAGCCCCACCTGGAGCTTCAGCAGGTGTGCCAAGGATGAAATGGCCTGTCCTGAGCTCACCTGGGAGCTGGCACTGCCACAAGCACCTGTCATTGAAGGGACAGGGTGTGGTGACCCCAGCTGTGACTGGACCCATGGCCACCCTTCAGCTCACTTGTGCCAGTGCCTCTCAGCCAGGCTCTGCTCAGGACAGGCTCCAGCCCCTGCTGCCTTTGGTTTGTGACTCTGAGGAAACTCAGAGCCAATTCCTGCCACAAGAACAACCAAATGATCAATTGATTAATTGAACCAGAAAATGATTTCATGATCAATTCAGATCCAGACACTTTTATACTCCCTTTTTCTCACCAGCAAAGTGCTGTGTTTGAGGTCAGCCAGGAACATTTTGTTCCAGCTGAAACAAAACTTCTGCTTTTGTTATGGCCTCTATACCAAAGTGATGCCCTTGGAGGGTTGGTGCAAGCCCAGGGCTCAGGCTCCTGTAGGACATTGGGCATTTGGGCTGGGTTCTGTCCCCATGTGTGGCTTTCTCCTACATGGCAGGTCTGGAGATCTCTCTGGAGACATCTCACACCTCTCTCCTGGAGGGCCACTATGGACTGACTCTCACAAGCAGGAGCAAGATCCCTGCTCCTACAGGAAGGGCCATAACCCCCAGGACAGCAAGATGTTCTCAGTCTCCACGGGCCACTAAATATTTCATTATTCTTCACAGAGCAGAGAAGATGGGTGATTTTCCACCCCCTGGCTCTGCACACCCACAGCAGGACAAAGGCACTTCACAGCTCCACAGCTGTGGGAGTCCAGCCCCAAGCATCTTATTCAGACCAAAAGGTCTTGTCCAGTTTCCTGTGACTGTCACTGGCATTTCCACGAATGCCACACTCGCTGAGAGAAAAGTCACTTTCTGTTAATAACGATACTTGAGTTGGTGGAAAACACTGGGAATTCCTCCTTCGTGAGATGAAGTGGTATTTTGTTTTGATCTGAATCAAGATTTCCTTTTCATTTGAGTCTGAAAATTTTGGAATTGATGGCTCTGTTACATTCTCAGCTTCTCGTTTTTCTCTCTGAGCTGCCAACTCCCAAGGTACCCTGGTTAAGCTTTGGAAATTTGTCGATACAGGGAAGGATTTGGATTGTCAGTTGCACTTAAATGCAACATTTTTTTACAAATAACCAGAATAGTTGTGTGAGGATCTGCTCTGAAATAGGGCACTAGGACAAAAAGAAAAGCACAGTGTGCCCAAAGTGTTCCTGATGAATAACAGTGCAGAAATGTCACTGCTCCTACACGCCAGCTCATCATTAAATACTTCCACTTTAGTGAAATGGCAAAAAAAAAACAGCTGATGCTTTCAGCACAGAACAAACCAAACTCTATCCACATCTGCCTTACAGTGTCAGATTTGTGCAGGAAGCAGAAGTGTTCCTGTGAGATTGTCATCTCTGTCTAGAACATGCTTGTGAAAGGTGAGAACACAATGCCAGCACAGTGCAAGGTTCCTGGGCATTTTAGTAGTGATATCATTGATAAAATGAGATATAACGAGCTTTAGTTCACTTTTTAAAGAAAATCTGACTCAAAGGAGTTTCTGGGCACTTGCTCAGGTATTTATTCTTCCTGGACCTTAAAGTAACCCTTCCAACTCAGTCCTTCCAGACCTCAGAAGAGCATTGCTGTGTGATGGTTAATGCCCCTTTGGTAGCACTGCAGGGGTTTAATTCTGCCACCACTGTTTATCTAAATTCCCACAAAGAAATGGTGATTTCCAGCCCTGAGCAGTGTGAAAGCTCGAAGAACTGAAAAGTCTACTTATTTTTAGGAGGAGGTGACTCAAACCTCCCAAATGCAGGAAAAGGAATCTAAGAAGAGCAGCATCAAGGAGAGAAGCCCTTCTCTCACTCTGAGAAATCAGAGGGGCTCTTCTGCCTCTCCCACCTCCTCCTCTGGCTGAGGGCAGCACCTGGGGCCAGGGATGTCCTTTTTGAAGGGTTCAAGTCAGGCTCTCACCTTCCTACCATGGCATGAGGAAAACTTTCCTCCATGTGAACTAGGGAGTTGAGGGGTCCCAGTGGGATACACAGAATTTGGGATTCTGTCCAAACACTCATTTCCAAGGACTGCTCCAGGGTTTTGGCCAGGTGGGTGCCCTGTGTCTCAGAGCTCAGATCTCCCTCACTCTGGTGCTTGTGGCAATACCACAGCCATGAGCAGCTCTGGTGGGTTTATCTCCACCTGCAATGGTCAGCAAGGTGTGCTCAGAATCAGAGAAGCTGCTGTCCCATGTTAGTAATCAACAGGAGCACCTCAGGGACTGACTCCATGGCTTGCATTCCCAGGGAACACCTTCCTGCCTCCAGCAGCACTTCAGGTATCCTCAACCCACCTGGCCTGTCAAACCCAGACCAATTTCAGTCTTTGCAGACCCCCAGCACCAGGAGAGACCTTGGATTCATGGTCACACATGGGTATAGATCCACTGCAGGAAAAGCCAGGGGTGTCCTCCTGAGCATTCATCACCTCAAACCATCATTTGTCTCCTTCCTAGGCTGCTTCATGGGAGACAGGAGAGCAAAAACACCTATAGAAGGTGTTGGGATTTAGGATATAGAAGATATCCTGGGATTACTTTAGGAGATTAGTTTATGGAGATTTTTTTCTAGAGCAATCCAGTGGGTTAGGGAGGTATTTTGGTGTTGTAGGCGGCATTCATGGACTGTGCTGCCAGTTATGGTGCCCGTGTTTCACAACAAATGTGGACAAATTAGAACTTGCCTGGGATTGTTGGGTTTCTTTGAAAAAGTCTTGCAGCAGAAGTATTTTCAAAAAATCCCTCATTCTTTATCCAGAACAAAAAATGACTTGAGGTGGTAACTTCTGAGTGGTAAATGACCTGAGTCCTCCTTGTGGCTTTCCCCCAGATCTGCTGGTGACTCCGTTGTCCCACACATGGCAGCAAGGATGGTCACCCCTGAATCCCCTTCTGTGCCTGGCTGCCCTGCTAAGCCCACGGAGCTGGAACAGGATTCCCTTGGGAAGCTCCTGAGTGCTGCTCATCCAAGCAGTGGTGCTGGTCCCTCTGCCCCTTCCATCTCAAGGCCACAGCCCGAGAGGAAATGGGGTTGCATCAACCCAGAGGAGCTGAGATGATGCAGCTTGTGGCCACACCAGCCTGGCTGAGCTGTGCAAGCACCAGTGGCATTTGGCCACATGCAATGGTGACAGTCTGGCACGGAGTCTCATTGGCTCTGCCATCTCCAAGACCTTCACTTCCATCCATAGGCAGCTCCTATATTTAGTAATTCTGTTGGTGGCAAAGGCCCAGCCTCCAGGATGTTGATTCAGACACCCAGACACTCAGCCACTTCCTGTTTGGATGCACTAAAATTATTTGCATCATTTAAAAAGTGATGTTGGTAAAGGGAAACAAAGTGTTATTGTCAGAGGAGGCTGAGCTGGGTTAAGAGCCCGTGCACAATGGAAAAAAAAGCAGAACACAACGCCTCCATCTCCCAACAGCAGCACACTCAGACAGAGTGTCCTGGGAGCCACTTTCACCCCTCCTCTGGCTCACTGCTATTGCCCAACAGTGCAGTAAAGCACTGGGATCCCCTGCACAGCCTCCTCCCAGGGTGCCCCAACACCTTCTGTACCTTAATCTCAGGAGCAGAGACATATCCAGGAGCTGTGGTGGAACAGGCAGTACTGGTGGAACACCCAGGCATTCAGAGCTACAGACAAGCTTTTCCACTGTCACACAGCCTTTGCAACCCTGGCCATAAATGTGGCACCCAAGATCTTCACAGATTTCTGTGAAGAGCTCCAGGATCTGCACCTGAGGCTTTGTGGGTGGTGGCTGTGAGCTGGACTCAGCTCTGCCACCTCTGCCAGGGCAGCTGCTGAGTGAAAGGGCAGACAGGACTCACTTTGAGCTGACTGCTGCTGGGTGAGGGGCGATGGGGGACCCCTGCCCAGCTCTGCCCAGCCTGTGTTTGCCCTTCCACAGAGCCTGGCTGTGCCCCAGGCTCACCCCACCTGCTGTGGTGTCACCCAGAGCTCAGCCAGGACACCTTCCAGGAGCAGCAGGTGCTTGGAGACAGCCTCTGCCCTCCCAGCCTCCCAGCCCAGCCTGTGCCTGCAGCCACTGCAGCTTCTCCACTCCCAGAAGAGAGGAAAGAAACAATTTGCAAAATATTTTCGGGCAACCCTTGCAGGTGATTCCTTCTGCACTGCCTGCAGGACCTGCATGTCTGATAACACCCAACTACTCCATGCTCAACTCCCCACAATCTCCCAGACACACAACACCCCCAGACATTTTAATGACAGGAGTTGTCCTGGATACTTCACATCCCATCTCCAAAATATGATCAATTTAGCCTTTCTCCTGTTGTTTTTTTTTTTGTAAAGCCTTACTAAGCTATTCCCAATGTCTAGGAAAGCTGATGACTCAATAGGTTTTTCCACACACAGTCTGGACAAGCAATCTCTTGGCAAGGGTTGTTTATGACTTAGCTGCAGATGGATTTACCTATCCTGCCTGCTTTTTAGCAGAGATGTAATTAGTCACGTGGTCCAGGAACTTTAAAAGTGGGTGCATATCTTAGTGCCTGGATTTTCACACCCACCTTAAAAACACACAGCTGGGTACCTGAAAGAGAAGGTGACCCTGTTTTAGTGTCCTTTCCAAAATTCTTTGTCAAAGTGCATCTTCCAAGCCCAGACTAGATGAGTGCACTGTTTAAGCTAAGGAATAAAAGGGAAATTACGCATAACAAATCTCAAGCATTGGGTTCTGAGTCACCCTCAGTCAATGGCAGCAGCTCTGCAATCAGCATTTAGGTCATAACTGCGTTGCTATTGTATGTCCAGGAATATCCTCTGACACCCACAGCAGTAGCTGTGTTGAGTCAGCAAGGCAAACAAGAGCTAAATGTAGTTAAAATCTTATTTTTGTTACTGCATTTAGCAACTGTTTCTGACTATCTGTCACGGCAGAGCAAACCTGCAAAGTCACATCCCTGGATTTCTCAGAAAAAAAAAAAGAAAAAAAAAAAAAAAGAAGTTGCAGTTTGATTGTTGCAAAGCCATTCTAAACCCCAGGTCAAAAGTTCCCAGTTTGTGGCATCCCAGAGTCCTTCAGGTTTGAATAATACTTTTTGACTTTAGCATCTGACAGCAAAATGTCAGGTAAGCACTGATCATAACACAAACTACCAGTGTGAGAAGTTTGGGATGTTTCTCCAACAGGAGACCTGGAGCAGGGCACACAGTCCTTGTGCTTCCCCTGCAGATTCAAGGGCAGCAAACACGATGTTCAGCAACCCTAAACAAGCCTGGTACGAGTCAGGGGTGATGGCAGAAGGAAGGACCCCGAGCCCTTTGCACAGAGGGGTCCCTGCTGCCACCTCCCTGGGACAAGGTGAGCACTGCCTGCTCTTCCCAAGCCCAGCCAGGAGCAAACTTCCCCCAGCTCTCAGCACCCAGGAGGTCTGGCCCCAGCAGCTCAATGTCCAAACTCAGATCCACCCCAAACTGCACACCCTGAGAGCTGCCTGCACATTTCCCTCTGCAGTGATCCTCTCCTTGTGCAACGTGAGACTTTGTATTTTCAGCTTCATCTGCTTTGCCTTCTCCCAGCACACGCTGGACCTGAGAGCGTGCAAGCTGACCACGCTGCTGGACAAAGATAAGAGCTGAAAATAAAGTTAAAAACGTGGGAAAATACAAATACAAGGACACAAGGCGAGGGTAGGGCCAAGATTGTTGCTGGTTACTGCCCAGATTGATTTCTGGGGGATCTCCCAGGCTGTAACTCCAGCTGCCATGCACCTGGAGACTGTCTGCAGGAGCAGGATCCTAGAACATCACCCTGCTTTTCCCATCACATCTCTTTTATTCATTTCCTTTCTGTTTGGCTTATGTTGGCGTTTGATGCAAGTGCACAAGGGACTTTTTCGTCTCCACTCAAGTCTCCCTGCTCTTGCAGACCTCCTGATTTCTCTGCTGAGTTCACTCCTTCAGGCTTAAAACATTTTCTTGTTGCCTGCAGGATGGTCAGACTATTTAGTAATCCTCGAGGAGCCTGCACTGCTCTCAACATCACTCCAGTTTCCTCCAGAGTTCTGATCTGTGCCCACACAGCTGCACCAAGGGCAGCTACACCAGCCAAGAGCCTTTTGTCCGATAGCTTCCCCCTCCTGCTGCCACTTTGGGGGGTGCACTCTTACCCTGCTCACACATTCACTCCCCAGCAGGTTCAGGATGGAGGAGCTGGGTATATTCCTGTGTGTTTAGAGCTATTAGTCCATGCACTGGCTGTGCAGGAATCCTGGGCTCAAGGCAAGCCAGCAATAACAGCACAGAGAAGCCAACCAGACTTCCCAAGCTCTCACTCAGCACCTCAGGCTGAGAGGAGTTGGGGGAAGGAGCTGGGCTTGGACAGGGTTTGGGGAGGTGTTGTCTCTGGATGTCACAGGCACTGGTGGAGCTGTTTGTTGAAAGAATTTGCAAATGGCTGTAATTGATTAAGAAACGGAGTAATTGTGCAATCTGCTGATTGCAGAGAAAGAGGTTATTTATCCTCCAGACAGACCTGGTTAAAGGCCCTGTCAAAATATTGGGGAAGATGCTGTGAGGAGGAAAAAGGGCACGGGGTGCTTGTCAGCACACCTGAGTGCCAGCTCTGCTGCAGGAAGGATTGAACTGATTCAGTACCTGATTTGATCCAGACATCCCCTGGAGACCACTGGCTTGGGATTCACCTCCCTGTGGGACAGCCACAACACCTGAGGGTCCCATTGCAAACCATGGTGGGGTTCAGCTCCCCCACTGAGCCTGTCCAGACCGGGGTTCAGTCTGATATTTAGACGCTGCTGTGCCTTCATCACTTGATGGAGTTTAGGGAAGCTGGAGGTGCCAACTTGAGGGCGAGCTGAGCTGCTCTTGTATCTCTGCTGGCTCTGAATGAATCAGCTCTCCCAGAACCTCCAGGCTGAAGGGGGACACTCACCCTCCATGTAGGTGTGATGACAGCTTGAGTCTGATTCCAGATGTTATGGCAGAGGAAAGCACCTTCCCAGCCTGTGTCCCTCCTGCACTTTGGACTCTCCCAAGATGTGTTGTCAGCAAAGCTCCCGTTCTCACCAGCAGGCACAAGCTCAGGGCAGAGGTGCAGACTGATTGCTGCCTTCCCCTGAGCCCTCTCTGGCTTCTTGACACCCTTCCTTTGGGTGGGTGGGATGCTCAGCTAGAGCCCCACCTGCCCCAGGCTCCCTGGGTGCAGACAGGGCATCCCCCATCACTCCTCTGCCAGAAGGACTTTGCCCTCAAGGGTCACACAGCCCTGGCTGCTCACAGGGACCAGGTGACACCTGAAGACAAAAACACAACCCAGACCCACCCTGGGGCCATCCTGAGTGGATGAGGCATCTCCAAGCCTTGGCATGTCTTGGCTTTATCCTGCACTGAGCAGAGCCTTGCAAGGGGCAGAGCAGGGGCAGATCAGCCTGCCCGGTTAATCCGTGCTCAGTTCCTTTATCCTGTCTGCCTATATTTAACCTCCCCCCCAGGCACCTGCACCCACGGGTGGGGGGAGCACATGCCACGGGTGTGGGAGGGCAGGGGGGACGTGCAGGGAGAACCTCAGTGGCGGCTCAGCTGCTGCCCCAGGCTGGGCACCACGGGGAGGTGAGGATGTGTGAGCA
>VZSR01001651.1:1073653-1084548 GCA_013398615.1 Brachypodius melanocephalos | reverse complement strand
TCCTCACAGGGTTTGTGTTCCAAGCCCCAAGGCATCTCTGCCTGTGCCATCACAGGGGCAGTGTCTGTGCCATCACAGGGACAATGTCTGTGCCATCACAGGGGCCGTGTCTGTGCCATCACAGGGACAGTGGTGTCTGTGCCACCAGCAGCTGCTGCTCAGGGAGCCACCGAGTGCCTGAGCAGCTCCCACACCTCCAGACTGAGCCAGAGCTGCCAGAGCTGGTCCGGCAAGCCAGCCTGGCTTGCAAATCCACAGCTGACAGGACAAGCCCAGAGCAGACAGGACGGCATTCCTGGGCTGCAAGCAGAGCCTCTGGCACCCTCCATGAGCTCTTCTCAAAGAGATTATGCTTGCAAATGAGCTCAGCAGGCTGGGACTCCCAAAATATGCCCTATGCAGCCAAGAGACCAGTCCCTGCTCCACTCCCAGCATTTGGAGACTTCAAAGGGGGTTGCCACAATCAGGAAGATCCCACTTTGGTCCCTGTTCCCCTGACCACAGCCATGTGAGGGGGCTCACCAGGACATCTCTCCTTTCCTACCAAAGAGCTTTGCTCTTTGCCTCATGTCAGGTGCTCACACAGCTCTTTACAAGGGCAACCGTCTGGATTTTTTTCTTTCATTAAAGATTTTCCTACTTCATTTAGAAGTTCTCCTGCTCCCATAAAACTTAGAGAAATGGGTCTCCTTATCTGCAGGCATGAGCTGATAGCACATGAACTCTGGCAGCTCTTCCACGAGGGTGTGTGCAAGGTGATTCCAGCCATAAACCCGTTGTGGGTGAGGTGGGATTTTTTTTTTTTTTTTTTTTACCCCTCTCATCCTCCAGTTAGAAAGTTCCACTGATTTACAGACTCTCTGTGTCCCCACGGGTTCGTATGTGCGGAGGAACATTTGGCTGTGAAAACACCTGGCTGGCCACATGCTCAGAAGGGGTGTCCTCTGCAGGGTGCATGCAGTGACCTCAACTCCAGACAGGCAGCCCAGTGTGATGCTGCAATTTTCCCCACAGTGCCCAGGCACTGAGCCTGATGCTGTGGTGTGATGAGGGAACAAGGATGGGGAACCCACCATCGCAGGGGTGCGGAGACACGACAGGGGAAGGCAGGAAACAGCTTTTTTGGGGAGTGAGGGGTGAGAGGATGGACTGTGCCGAGCAGCAGGAGGGGTCAGGGCTCCTTCCTGCAGGGTGGGAGCTCGAGCAGGGCCGTGCCCACCCGGACACCCCCTCTCCCCCGGCAGGAGGATGCCTTTGTGCACCCTTTATGCATAATAGATCTTCCCAGGAAAGAGATACTATCTCCTCGCTCCAAATACAATTCCAATTAGATGAATAGCGGCGTAATCCCATAGAGGCACTCAGCTGGGAACTGACCATGTGAGAGGCAGGCAGCCCTCCCCCAGCCGAGCAGTGAAAGGGGATCCCCCCCTCAAGCTGCTGGCAGAGAGGCCCCGAACCCTCCAACAGGGACCATCTGCTCCCGCAGCAGCCCCTCCTCCCGCAGCCCCCAGCGAAGAAAGAGCCAGAGCTGCCAGTGTCTCCTGAAACAAAGGCAGCGCCCAGGAACCGGGGCCTTCCGCCCCCCAGGAGGGAGGAAGAGGAGGGAGGGAGAGCCCCAGTGGCTCCCTGGGAGACCCCCTTGCTGAGACCCTTTGGGCTGGCAGGATTGGAGGGATGCTTCAGGAGAAGATGGAGTGCTGAAATAGGGAGAATTTATTGTCCCCCTGCACCAGATGATGCCAACACAGGGGAAGAGGAGAAGGGAAGGAAGACGGATCACAGGGATGCTCCAAACTCTCCTTTTCCTCCTGCTCTGCTCCTGGCACATCCCAGGGCAGGGACTTGCTTCTCCTGCCGTCCTGGCCAAAGGGCAGAGCTGCTGCACCATCTGCCAGCGATGAGACAGCAGCAGTGCAAGCCCAGAGCTGAGCACTCTCTTTTCTCTGAGTATCTCCGGGCTCTCCGAGGGAATTTCCTCTTGCACCGAAATTTTCAGACTTGTCCCTTAGTGCCAGAGAGGTAATTTGAGGAAAGTCTTGAGAAACCTACGTTGTGCAACTGGGACTTTGAAGAGATTTTCAACCCACAGAGCAACTGACACCACTTTTGTCAGCAGCTCTTACCAAAGCCCTCTGTTACAGCAACCCCTTCCCAAGCAGGAATGCAGTCCCCTCGCTGCTCCACAGCAGATGTGCTCACCGGCATCAAACCACCAGACCCTTGGCTTTGTGGTGTCTTGCTCCACACATCCCACCACCCTCCAGAACAAATCTCCCTGCCAGGGGCACCCTCCATGTCCCTGTCCCAGGATAGACGGGATGGGAGACCAGTTCTGCAGCACACGAAGGAGCATCACCCAGCAGAAGGGGCAGCCTGGCAAGCTCTGCAGGGCAGCAGCGAGTCGTTTTCTGGCTAAAGTCAACAGTTCCCAGCCTGAATACACACAGCTGGGCACAAAGTGGCTGGAGATCACATCTGCTGAATAAGAAGTGGCCATTGTTATGCTTTGTCACCCGTCTCAGAGCAGATAGCACTTTAAAGCCATTTGGCGTTGCACTCTGAATAGTTAAAAAGGTCAGGCTCTGAGCATGGGCAGTGGGGTGTTTTCCCAGCGCTGGGAGCGTGATGAGAATATTTCCAGGTGCGAATATTTGTCTGAACATCCGCTGCCTTCCCAGTCCCTCCGCTCGGGAGGGGAGAGCTTTGATCTCTTCCCCAGCTGAGACCTGGAGCACGTTGTGCTTTCCGTGTCCCCGCTCACCCTCTCCACAACCTGTTGCTGCGGAGCAGGACTAAAGGCAGGAATAAAGGCAGGACTAAATCCAGGATAAAGCCACTGACACTGGAGCCGGGCAGGGGCAACCCGGGGGTTTAGCCCAGGCTGACCCTGCCGTCAATGCCTTAATGTGTTCTTGGTGTGAGATATAGCAGAAAAGGCCGGTTCTTGGTTCCCCGTGGAAGGGGAGCCGCTTTATCCTGCTTTTTTTGTGTCCTGGGATGCTGCTGGAAGCACAGCAGGCACCCACAGCCAGCCAGGAGTGTGCCCCACCACGCTGCTCCCACAGTGCAATCACAAACCCAGACATAAATCGTGGTTAACCTTTGCTCGCTTCTCCTGTGTTTGTCCAGAGGCTACAGAAATATTGCACAAGACACGTGATAGCCGGAGAAACAAAAATAACATTTATTAAACTGTCCCGGAGTGGGAGAGGTGGGGAAGGTTTTTGGCAAGGCAATGCTTCTCACAGTAAGGGGATGCATTTGGGGAAATAATGCAGACCAGGTAGTCCTTTATCAGCAGGTAAAGGTAAGGGTTGGGATCTCAAAAGGGACAGACACACCCCCTCATGAGTCACCTGCAGCAGGGCTTTTGACTCTGACTTTGACGTCTTTGCTAAAGCAAAACAACTTCTTTCCCTTCAGCTCAGCTCCTTCCAGCTACCCTGACTTTAAAAACTCTTGCTAATTCTTTTTCTCCTCCCGTCGATCACCGCCGCAAAGCAAAGCTGAACACGTCCTAACGCCTCGTTATTTCTGAACGAGGCAGAATTAAGCAGGAGAAGAGAACCTGATTTTGCAAAGCCGACCGAGATTTCAATTGCCAGAAAAGCAAACACCTTGGTTTGCCCAGTACGGAGCTGACTGCGAGCTCTTCGCCTCTACCTGCAGAGAGAGAGATCGCCCAGCTGTGCCTCTATTTGTGATGCTAAAACTGGAGCCGTAAAGGCTGATAATCACGAGAAAGAACATTCCTGTAGGCTGAAACCCGTGAAAGCACCAGAAGAGGTGGCAGAAAAGCCCAGTGAATATCCAGGCTGGGTTTATAGAGAGGAATCATCTGTACCAGAGCATGCAAATACAGCCTCACGCAGCTTTTGTATTCACTCGCCACAAACCTGCGGGTGAATGAGTTTTACCAGCACAAATGTTTGGAGGAAAGTGAAGTTCAAAGCTGCACGCATGAGTAACCATGGAAACAGAATTTTAAATTTGCACATGCGAGTATTTGTACCCGAAGTACTTTTGTACCGCTCGGCCAATGCGGGGAGAGGGACACCCCCATGTCACGGCAGACCAATCGCGACTGGGAAACACGGCTTGAATTTCAAATATCACCTACTTACAGCAAACCTCCCGTCCCGAGTGGAGAGGGAGAAAAAGAAAAAAAAAAAAAAAAAAAAAAAAAAAAAAAAAAAAAAAAAAAAAAAAAAAAAAAAAAAAGTGAACAAACCTGCCTGGAATTGCCATCTGCTCGTGAATATTCCACAATTAGCAGGGACGGGATTCATTGGATACATTATTCATTGTGGATTATTCGCCCAGATCTAACAGCAATAGTGCAACGGGCATTTAAATATTGTGATGAGGAGACATAGAGGTGTATGTGACTGTCCCCGTGTATGAATATGGATGTGCTCCTCCTCTCCTGCAGGAATCTCTGGGAACAATAAATGTGTGGTGAATACCTTGTCTTCTGCATCAAGAGAAAATCTAGAACTCTGTGATAAACTGCCTTTTTTTTTTTTTTCTTTTTTTTTTTTTTAACCCTTGTCCTGCTCATTTGTCCTCTGCCTCAACCCCTCCTCCCTCAACTGGGCTACTCATGCCCCAAAATCCACTGCCATTCCAGCAATAAAGGCACTTCCTGTGGCTTAGGCTATGGAGGAGGTTTGGTGAGACAATGTTTTTCCCATTTCCTCCCCAGCCTTCCAGTGTGACCCACGTTAGGCCATGAAAATAATAAAAATCAAATAAAAAATCATAAAAATCATGAAAACAAAACAAAAACCTCCTGTAACGCTATTATTTGCACTGGTGGCTCTTCCAAGGAATCTCCAGGATCTGCCTTGCAGTTTGCAGTGGCCACAGATGGGGTTTAGGAGCCTTTGCAGGTTCAGCTTTCACAGCACAGAGCCAAATAATCCATGGCCATCAGTGGCAGATTGACCCTGTGGGCCAAATCAGGGCAAAACAGAGACACCCCAAAAAACTCCTCAGCTGAAAGTGATGACCAGCAGGCACAGAAATAAAAAGCCTTGGGAGGGGGGCAGATTTGGAGGGTTGTGTGTAGCATGGAGCTGGCACAACTAGGCTGTGCCAGGTTTGCTTAAGTAGAAACAACACAGAGAGGAAGAAAGAGGAAAAATGATAAGAAAAAGGGGGAAAAAAAACCCAAAAAAACAACACCCACAAAATATACAAATCTAATGAAAGAGTCCAAAGTAGCGCAGGACGGGGTTATGCAATTTCAATTTGTCCAGCACTGCTCACAGACAAACACTCCCTGCAGCAGCAGGGACTTGTGCAAGGCAGGGTTGTGAAATCCCTGTGCTCTGCCAGCTCTTGCCCAACGCTGCCGGGTAGCAGGGCTGCACTCCAGGATAATCCAGGATCCTGCAAACCCCACAGCAAGGCTCTGGCACTGGGGCTGCAGCACTGCAGCCCTCTGCCTCTGGTGGGGTCTCTTGGGAATGGTGCAACCATCCTGCAGGAAGAGGTGATCCAAAACAGATGGGACAAACCTTCCTGCTGCCATCAGTAGCCACTCCCAGGCTGCTCCTGATGACGTCTCTGATGGGCCAGGGTTCTCCATGCAGGATGTCTACAGATATCAGACACAGGTGATGCCTTAAGTTTGAGTTTTCATGTTTTTCAGGTTCTGTGCTGCCCAGGGGTGCAGCTCTGAGCTCACAGTCAGGGTCACTCAGCTCTGCACACAGCACGGACACAAAACAAATCCTTTTCCTGCTGCACACCAAGGACAACTTTCAGCCCAAAAGCACAACCAAGGGTGGCTGAAGGGAGGAACAAGAAGGATGGGACCTGACAGCCTGGAGCTGGAATGGGACAATTCAACACCAATGTGCAAATGGAACAAAACTTATAAAGTGTGCACATCTTAAAGCAACATTTTCCAGAGAACTTAAAGGAAAAAGAGGAAAGGGTATGAGTGCCCTAAGTGCCACCTGAACTGCAACCACTTTCAAAGCTACTTTAGGCCATGCCAGAGGGTGGTCAGCAGTGAGTTCCTGTCTGAGACCTGTTCATCTCAATAAGTTTCCACTAGAAATGCAGTTGGGCCAAAATAGAAATTCGTTGTTGGAATGTGTCAATTTAGATCATATTTTCTGGAGGGAAAAAGTCAAAATGAATCAGTACATTTTTCTCTTCTCATTTCAGTGAGCTAGAAAGTTTCATTTGACCATGATTTATTTCATTTAAACCTTCACAGCTAAATAACCTCTTGCACAAGAATAACACACATGGATCAGCATTAGATATCCACCACATAAATCTTGCTGCAATGAGCCACCAGTACCAAATTACTGAGTCCTGCATTCCCCCACACTTTGCAATTATCCTTTTCCTTGGTGAATCCTTCCAATTTGTGCACTGATGTGAACTCATGTGTATTTTTTTTATGGCTGAAGCAACCTTGTCTGGTAGGATCTATGCTAAAACCCCACCAAAGTGTGCTTGGGATTGGATCACTTGATGGGCCTCCAGAACGAGCAGCATTTGCAGGACTTACCTGTGATTCCATCACTCCCCAAAGGTAACAAGGCAAAGACCCGGCACATAAAAAGGTTTATTTACCCTTATGAATCCATCCTGTTCCAGTGCAGACTGAACCAGACTGGTACACAAATCACAGTTAATATCCTCAGAACTCTCATGGTATGCAAAAGGAATCTATTTAAATGTGGAACTGGGATTTGACTTTGGGGAGAAAGACTTTCCAAGCCTAGGGAGGAAAAGGGTTATTGCTCTCTTGTAGGAGACTTGTAGGAGACCCTTTCCTGTGCTCTTTGATCCAGTTCCTCACCCATCCACACTGCATCCAGCATTTCTGGGCCAGCTCCTCTCAGGGCTGTTCCCTGCAGGGAGTGCAGAGGAGTCTGCCCCAGGTTTGGTTCCTGTTGCTGTTCCCAGACCTGCACTGGCTCAGACACAACCTGACCCGTCCTCCCCCACCCACAGGAATTGCTGTGACTGTCCTGTCCCAAGCACATCCCCTTTGGGACTAAAGCTGTCTTTTCACATGTGTCTGTACAGCATCTAGCACAACGACCTGGTAATTATAACAGAAGCTAAATTACTGCTAAAATTAGGTGCTTATTAACATTATCGCCTCTGGGCACCACCACAACACTTAATAATGCTGCAGAGTAAGAGGAACCCAGGACCCATCATAATCTTCATGAAAAACTGTCCTTAAGGACAGTATTTCTGTACCAGGTCTCACTTTTCCATTAGGTCACATTTTACTCATGGAAAAAATACCTGTTCAACTGCCTGAGGATTTCAGTTCAATGACTTCAGCTGCAGGATGAAGGCATGCATATGTTGCCACCTCTAAACTTTACTTTTGGTTGTTAAGCTCTGAGTCACAAGCTTTGAGGGCAGTTTTGGGGGTTAAAGGACTTGGGCTCTGGCAGGTCCCACAGAGCCACCCCACACACAGAGAACTGAAGCAGAATCAGCAGCATGGAGCCAAAACCAGGCTCTGTTTGCTCCTCTCTGGTTCCCACAGCCTCTTTCCTGTGACCAGGGTTCCTGGTGGGGTCAGGTCCAGCCCCAGGGTGAATTTGGGACCTCGGCTGGAGTGGAACACTGCCAAACTTTGCTGCTTAAATCCAACCCCGCTAACTTGAGCTGTTGAAGGTGAAATACGGTCCATGGCAAGTCCCTCAGGAAAGGCTGAGAAGAATGCAAAGCCAGGTGGGGAGGCAAGGGACAGGGTGAACACAGCATGCCACGGGGTTGGAGGACAAGGAGGAAGGGTTTGGGGGCATTTCTCGGCTCCCAGAGCTGAGACACAACACCCTGCAGAGGACACAGACATCCCGGCAGGGACTATCTCCTGCTCGGAGATACAGAGCAGAGGGCTGGGACAGACCTGAGCACCTCCTCTGGACACAACCCCACCAGCAGCCTGCTCAGCTCAGTCTGTCCCAGGTGAAGAAAGGACTTGCCCAGCCCCAGCCGAGGCGGGGAGCAGCCCCTTTATCTCCCCGCACACCTTCCCTGCCTCTCAGGCTGGCAAGGAGCGGCCGGGAGGCTCCTCCCGGCCCTGTCCCTCTCTCTGCACACCCCCACAAGCACTCATATTATCTGTATCAAGCACATTTTTATGTAAATGCCCCAAGCATCCCTTTCAGAGGTACAATGCCTCCCAGACTAAGCCCCTGAATGGCTCCGGCACATTTCCCGTGCCTCAGCTGCTCGCCCAGACAAACAGAAGTGTGGCTCTCCACAAAGGGCTATGGAAATGCCGAGCTGAGCAGAGCTGAGGGGAGGGGGCAGGCAGGGGCCAAAGCTATTTCAATGACAGAAGAAAAGCCCAGCTCCGGTATCTGGATGAGTCAAGGAAGGGCCAGGCTCCACAGATGGGTAAATGGAGCCACACGGGGCAGACGGCTCGGCCTCCCGACAATGCCTCAGCTCCGGGCCCCGGAGCGTCTGTGGAGGCAGGGCCTGCACTCCCAACCTGGGATCTCTCCATGGAAACAGCCCGCAGAGCAGGGAAGGAGCCGAGGGAAAACCAGGAGACAGTGAAGACCGTCACACCAGCCTCCACACATGCTGTAGGGAACAGTCCAAGTGACAAGAGAAGGGGCAATATTCCCCACTCCATCCTTATCCCATCATAACTGAGGCCTTCCTTCGTTCCTGCTGTGATGAGACTTTGCTTCCCCTCCTGGGCTGATGGCACATCCAGCAGCTCTGCCTGCTCCACGTATGAAAGAGTCCTCACTCAGGGAAAAAAAAAGTTTCCTCTGCCAGGAATAGATCAGCAAGAAGCTCATGTTCAGTGGGAAAGCTTTGAAAGCACCCACAGACACCTCTTACCCCTTGCTGGAGGCTGGTGTGCCCAAGGGGTGGTTTCCCTACACCTCACCCAACCAGAAGGACTCTCCAGCTTTTCTCTGCCGTGGATTTGCAACAAACCAGCTGTCATAACATTACAACCTCACAGGTTGTACTTTCCCAGCCACAGATTAGGAACAACTTCATCAGAATCCTGATGAAAGGGTGTACCAGAGGTGTGGCTTGCCTTGGCCTCCCTGTGTGCTCCATCCTGTGCGCTCCATCCTGTGTGCTCCATCCTGTGCTCAGTAAAGCCTCTGTGAGGACAAGCCAGGATCAGCAGGGGGGTCCTGATGTGTATGAGACCCTCTCTCTTTTGGGAAATGCTGCAGAAATGCTGCAGTTATGAGACACAGCAAACAAAACTCCACGGGGAATTGCATGATTGTGGGTACAGAGAGGGTCAGTGGGGAACTGAGGGCAGACAAATGCAGTGACACCTGGATGTGACATTTCATCACCTCAAACACTGGCAGGGGCAGAGCCCTGAAGATGGGAATATGAGACCAATGTCTGTGCACAAATGGGACATTTTGGGGCAGCCCAGGTGTGTCACACCTACACCACCTGACTCTCACAGGGTCAGCTCCACAATGCCAGCTGTGCTCTGCTGATAGAGAGCAGCAACACCAGACCTCACCTGGCGAAATCTTCTCCCTCTGCTGTGCTCTGCTGTCACACATCCCAGTCATTCACACCAACCCTCTCAAGAGGCTGCTGAGAAAAACTGGGCAGGGATGAGGGGCCAACACAGCATGGCTTTCCCAGCACCACTACAAGCCAGAGCACTGAGGAAACTTGACAAGAAGGTCAGGATCCACGTGGAAAGCCCTGGGCAGTGTTTCCAGCTGCTTCTCCTGTACAGAGAAATCCAGGCAGCACATGGCCTTACTTTTGCTGCCAGCCAAGCTGTGCACTCAGTGTATCAGTTTCCCCCTGCAAAATCAGGCCAAGGGCACGCAAGCTATCCTTTCCATTGATTGTTCCACTCTGCTTTGATAATTCACCAATAAACTGGAAGGAAGTTTAGAGTGAGAGGCAGGGAAAGCCTCTGGATCCTGTGTGACAGGAGGGGCTGGTGCAGCTGCAGACAGGGCCAGGGGAAGGGCAGCCAGGGCCACATCCCTGGGGCTGCAGTGGCACCTCTTGTGCCACTCTTGTGCAGCTTCCTCCTGCACCACTGGCTGGGTGAGCTGGACCAGCCTCCCCCTCCTCCAGCTCCTCCAATATTGTTTATTCCAGCCAATTTTGCACCATCCAGGAGTGGGACAGAGCAGGAGAGACAGGGCAGCCCTGGGTGAGGGAAGGACAGCCCAGGGATGAATCTGGAGTGGGGCTGATGGAGAGGATCAAGCACATGGCATGAGGTCTCTGGGTCCTGGTGGTGCCAGGCCACCTTTAGGGCTTTAGCTTTGTGACTGTGAGTTAACTTCCCCCTCACTTCCCCCAGACATGGAGTTTTCTGGTGTTCCCCAAGTCCAGGGCTTCATCCCACCAGGCTGGGAGCTGCAAAGCCAAGCAAAGAGCAGCTGAGGTTTGGGTCAGCTCAGCAGCTCTGCCCTGGAATGTGGGCTTTGCAACAAACAATTATGATAATTGCCAGTGACAAAAACAGGCAGAAAATGTTTGTGTCATGGCAACACAGGAAATAAACCCTGAGCAGAGCCTGTGTCCATCAGCCACTGTTGCCAGTGCAGCTCCTGCTCACGGTGGTTGATGCCCTGTCTTTTCTAACAGGGGTCCCCCACTGTGCACCCCCTCAGGAGCCAAACCAGGGTGGGTTACACAATTCCAGAACTGTCCTGATATGGACACAACAGGGCTGAGTGGGGCAGGTTTCACTCAGACAGAGATCCCTGCAGTGCTCAGCCCCACAGAAGCACCCCAAGCAGAGTTAATCCTCCAAAATGGGGTGCACCAGGTGACTTCACAGGGAAGAGCTGCTTTGCTCTTAATAATAATTTGCTAATAATCTTTGCTAGTAATTCACCTCCTGATAAACTCAGACCCCTCCCTCCCTC
>VZSR01001651.1:1054541-1069785 GCA_013398615.1 Brachypodius melanocephalos | reverse complement strand
CAGAGAGCAGAACATGAACCAGGCTGACCCTTCCCGCAGGATGCCCTGCCCAGGGCGGTGGTGCAGGAGGCAGCGCCGGACTTTGGAGCGGAGCTCTCCGTGCCTTGTGACTCCTCACCGGGCTGGGATCCCCTTGCATCCACCTGTTTTCCTCTCAAAAGCAACTCCCGCAAAACAAAGGGGACGAACAGCAGGCACTCCGCCACCCCCACACAACGCAAATGCTTAATTGCCTCTAGGAAAAGAGGCTGGCTGACCCCAGGACCCTCGTGGGGCAGGAGGGCAGAGAGCAGAAGGGCTGGGCAGGACTGCCCTGCTGCCCGTGACCGGCCCCAGGCTATCCCTGCCCACACTGCCACAAAGAGCCAGGCTGCAGCTCTCATTTCCTGGGAGCGCAGATGTCTCTGGATGACACAGCCACATCCCAGACAGAGAAATGCACCGGTTCAGCCCCAGGGGAGACGGCAGGGAAGTCCCTGAACAGTTGGGTAGAAGAGGAAAAGCCCTAAACGCTCCTAATTTCCCTGTCACAGTGTGAAAAACTTAGATTTAAGATTTTAGTATGTAATAATATATAGGGGGCAAGATGGAGGACTTTGGGCGTTGTCTGAGTCCTTCTTCTTCACCTTCTTCTTCTTGGTTTTGGGTGTTTTTTATTTCTAATTGGGTGAAAAAGGTCCACATTGCAGACCTTGGGTGGTCATTATTGGGTCAAAAGTATAAATGATATAGGTGTCACCTCGTTAATGGGTGATTAGTGCTTAAATAACCTTGAAAGGGTTAGAGATACTCCATTTTTACCTTTCTAACTTGCTAGTTAGAGCTCACAACTTGTGAGGCTGTAAATAGATAAGAATTAATAAACACCGAGTCCAAACACGAAACTGTGACTCCCGTGGATTAATCCCAATTCTAGCACGAGGAAAAGAAGACATGAAACCAACACCAAGGAGCACCAGGAGCCAGCAGTGCGGGCCAGCACACAGCTTCTTCTGCTGGAACCTCCTGTGCCCACACTGGGCAGCTGCACAGCCAGGACCTGCTGCTCCCCTGCTGCAGGTGGGCTCTGGGGAAAGGGCAGGACAGGGCTTGGAAGGACTGGGCACCAGAAGCTGACAGGGCCCCTAACCATGCCCACCATGGATGGGTGGCTGTGGGGAAGTGTCATTCTGCCAGTGGCTGCCCACACTGTGGTCCTGCTGGGTGAAGCCACCAGAAAAATGCCAGCCACCACGTTTCACACTGTGTCCTCCCTGCTGCCTGCAGAAACAGCCTTGGTCCTTGGCATTACCAGAGGGATGAGAAGGGCTGGACATGTGGCTGTCTCTTAAGGGTGGGCAAGGAAACACCAAGATCATCCCAGGGCAATGCCAGGCCATGGGACACAGAGCCAGGGCAGCAGCTCTGTCCCTCACTGGCTGCAGGAGGTCAATGGTGCCATCAGGAGAAACCCCATGAGGAGCAGCTGCAATGAGACCTCCCAGAGCACAGCCTGAACTTGGGCTGTGAAGGCTGGACAACCCTGGGATACCACACAAGATGTGCCAAGCAGACCCCCAGCATCGCTCCCCCAGCTCCTGGGCACAGGTTTGCATTGTTTCACCTGTTCCTACACCATTCCACCTGAGATGTTCTGTTTGACCTCTGCAGCCACCCTTGACCCTGCAGTCACCCCACAGGTGACACCTTTGGTGACTCCTATCCATGTCCTGGTCCTTTCCCCTGGGTTCTGTGGTTTTTCAGGAGGGTGGTGCACAAAGAGGACCAGGGCTCTCCGGGGGACAGAGGGAGCATCAGTACCTGAACAGCTCTGAGCCAAGACAACAATGGCCACAGAGTGCAAAAGGTTTACTATTGCAGGGTTTACTATTGCAGGAGAGGGAGAGTCTCTGATTGTGTTGTGAAGTGGTGGTGTGGGATTGCCTCAGCCTATGGGCCACAGGAGGGATGGAAACTGCATCACCGCAGGTGGGGCTGGCAGGTGTGGGGCTGGGAAGTGTGGGGCTGCCTCCAGCTCAGCCCCACAGGAGCCACCATCCATTCCTGGGTGCAGAGAAAGGCTCTGAAGCATCCCGGCCCTGCTGTGTTTAACCTGGCTAATGAGTAGCCAGGCAGGATGTGGCCATTCAAGGACACGGGATGACAACAGCCCTGCTGCCTCTGCTTACACAGCACACACAACTGGGCCATTCCCACATCCCCAGGATCCTGCCTGGAGCCTGCACATGGCTCCTGGGATGAAGAGCAGGTCTTGGACCAGGAAATGACCCCATCCCTGCAGTGAGAGACCCTCAAAACCTCTGAGAGAACAAAGTGTGGCCGAATAGATCCCTGCCTAGCTGAGAAACAGCCCTGGTAGAACCCCATCCAAAGTCCCCCTGTGCCCAAAAGCTGAAGGCAGCAGGTGCTGTGCATCTCCCAAGCCAGCAAAAACATCAGGACCAAGAGGCAGGAGGAGTGAAGAGGCTGCCTGAGCTGAATGCACACGTGCTGCACGTGGGATCAAAGGGGCAGGGAACGTGGGTGTGAACAAAGCAAGCCCAGCAGACCAGGCTTGGCTGCTCCAGCCTCCTGCTCTGCCTCACACCAACGTGTCCAAGGGACTCCTCACCTCAGGAGCCACTGAGAAGGAGCAGCTCAGGATTTGTCTGTGGTGCTGAAGAAGGAGGGAATGTCTCCCAGTTTAGATGTAGGATGTATCCTCTGGCAGGTACTCACCTCTCCTGGCACGAATAGTTTGAAACTGGACAGACACACTGGGATGGAGTGGACTCTTCATCTTTGAAGAGTTTCAAAATTTTAATGGACTGAGCATGAGAAACCCGTTGCAAATTTTAAGCCAGTTATGCACAGAGCAGGAGGTTGGACCAGGAACTCCCAGAGGTTCTTCCTAAACTAATCCTTGCTGTAATTCCTTCAGCTCCCTGAACTCCTGATCTTTGCAGACCAGCAAAATCAAAAATGGGCCTATCCATAGGTTCCCACATAAGACAAGTTTGGGTGAACCCAAGAACTGGATTTTCTTGGGTGTAAGTAGAATTGGGTTTATTCATGGGGTTTGCTTTGCATGGCTCTGGGAAAGCGAAGGCTTGACATGTCTCTCACTCATGCCTCCCACTCCAGTTAATATTATTCTTCTTGTGAAGAGGAAACCACTTAAGGCACTCACAAGTGCTTCTCATCAGCTTAAGTGAACAGAAAAGTGAATATGAACTGATCTTAGGTAAATGAAATCTCCTGCAATTGTCAGTTAAGGGTTCAAAGCCATTTCATTAATACCCTTCAGCTCCACCTCCGTGTACACAGATCCAAAGAGACACCTCACACCCACTTTCAGCACTGTTCAGCAACACCCCTGCTCAATCCACAGGTACTTGAAGACCTTGGTGAACCTCACTTAGGTCCAGATGCAAAATTCTCCTCGGATTCAGCAGATCCAGGGCAATTTCCACTGTTTTCTATCCCTGCACTTTTTTTCTCTTTTTTCTTTTTTCTTTTGTTTTCTTTTTTTTTCTTTTTTTTCTTTTTTTTTTTTTCTCTTTTCTCTTTTTTTCTTTTCTCTTTTTTCTTTTTTCTTTTCTCTTTTTTCTTTTCTCTTTCTTCTTCCTCTCCTCTCCTCTCCTCTCCTCTCCTCTCCTCTCCTCTCCTCTCCTCTCCTCTCCTCTCCTCTCCTCTCCTCTCTTTTTTTTTCTTTTTTCCTTCTTACTTTCTTTCCTTCTTTTCTTCCTTCTTTTTCTTCTTTCTTACTTTATCTTACTTTCTTCTTTCCTTCTTTCTTCCTTTTCCTCTCTGCCATTTGAATGACAAAGGTTTCTGATTACAGTCCTCCTGGGGAATCAAACACCAAGGCTGCTGCTCATTTACTGACTGGCACATTAAGATGGATAAAGGGAGAGATTTGTATATTGACTCTGTGTTTATGTAACTCATGTGCAAGGCCTGGCCAGAAGCAAAGGGGGATCTGACCCACATAAATAATAACGAGCAGCATTTTTAAACTAAATCATCTGGAAAATTCACAGACGATTCCATCGGTTCTTTCTATTGTGTCACCAGAGGGTCATAAATAATTCAGCCTTGCTCAAATATTTATGGAAATCAATTTAGCCCTCAGTCCAATGCCACCTCCCTGAGAAAACAGTTTCCTTTCCTATCACAAGTGCAAACTGACTGCCCTCTGTCCCACGAGCCTTCCCAGGGCCAAGGGCACCTGTAACCTCCCACAGCACATTCAGGAGCCAGCTCTGGGGCCACAGGGACCACGGGGAAGATGAAGGCATGGTCATCCAGGAGAGGAGCAGGTCCAGCACCAGCCCCCTTTGTGCTGTGAGCACCCTGAGCTCCACCATGGACACCTGCCCTGGCCCAGGGTGGCTGTCAGCTCCAGAGCTGAGGAACAGCCTTTGGCAAAGCTGCGGGCACATGGAGGGCAGCTCCTGCCCAGGTGACAACTGATGCTCGAGTCAACAAATCCTGCACAGGAGAGAGACACCTTGATGGGATCAAAGGTCCAAAACAAACTCCCACAGGAGCCAGCAGCCCAGGGGAGCTCCCAGGGCAAGGTCCATGGCTCTGCCATCCCCACTGAGGAGCAGCTGCACCACCCCAGCCGTGACCTGGCACTCACTGCTCACTGCCATCCCTCCTGTCTGGCTGGCACATGGCAAGGGCTCTCTTGCCAAAAGCAGATTTGCTGCATGGGCTGCCCATCGTGACCAGCACTCCGTGGTGAACCCACCATACTGCTGAGCACCTTTTTGATCCTTCTGGAAGCTCAGCGTTTCATGGGCTATTCCTATTTCTTGACTGAAAAGCCCACTTCCTGGGAATCTCTTCCAGCACCTTTATTGCACACAAACAGGACAAATTCCTGGGGTCAAATATGTGCACACTCTTTAGGGATGCAGCACATTCAGCCAGTAACCAGACCACCACACAGATTAAGATCAAACCTCCTCTGAGCTCAGCCACCAGCACAGGAACTGGGAGCAGCCACACACAGCCCATGACCCTACGGAGGAGCCACATCTCCTCCAGCCTCTGAAATTCCTGATCACCTCTTAGCAGGTCGTTTTTCTGGCCTCTCCCCAAGTTTCTGAGCCCATTTCTCTGCCAAGGTGCACTTTGCCTGGAACAACATGCAGAACTGCTCAAAGGCACAGCAAAGAGGGGTTCCCATGGATCTGTGACAGACACTGGGACACTTCCTCCTGTGGGGTCCCACATCTGTCCCAGGCAGCAGTGCAGTGAACTGGGCAGACACTAGCTAGCTGTGAACCAATGGGACATTGAGACTGACATGGATGTGCTGCAGTGACCAGGAGCTCAGTGAGGGAGGGTTTTGGTGGTTTGGGAGAGATTATCCTCCTATTTCCACCACAGGGGTGTCTCTGCACCAAAAGCACCAACCTACAAACTTTGGCTGTGAGCACCCAGGACAGGAGACAAGCCTGATGGTGAGATCAGGGCAGATGTCCCAGAGTGTCACCAGGGTCACTGACAGCCAAACACGAGTGTTCTCTCCTGCCAGTCACAATTTTTAGGCTCCTCCAGCTCTTCAGGGTAAGGAATGCTCTGTGGGACAGAGTGACTGGCAGACAGAGGGGTTGTGGCAGCTGGTGTCACTGTGGGTTAAACTCTGCACCATCCTGGCTGAAGGAACAGCACAGGCACACTCCTGTGTGTGGAGGGTTTGTGAGCTTCTCCAGTGTCACATGGCACAGGAGACTTCCAGCCAACTCCCTTCTGCTTTCCAGACTCTCTGCTTTCACCCTGACTTGTCACCATCCCTGGAGAGTTTTAAGAGCTGTGTACATGTGGCTCTTAAAACTCTCCAGGGACAGTGACAAGTTGGCTCTTAAAACTCTCCAGGGATGGCCTTGATGATTGGACTTTATGACCTTAAAGGTCTTTTTCCAACCCAAACAATTCCATAAATCTATAAAGCTACTTAACACAAATGCTGGGGCACCCCAAAGGCCCACACATATCCCACATCTGCACGTCTGTAGATGTCACCAGATGAGAGCACAGCTGTTGCTCCAACATAGAAAATCACCAGTGGTCCACACAGGGGACACTTGCATGGGTTTACATGTGCAAAATCTTTTCCTTGGGTGATTCTCCCAAAATCACAACCCAGCCGCTCTGCTCTGCCTGCACACCAAGGAGCAGCAGGGTGCAGTTGGCTTGCAGCTCCCACCACAGATGGAATGCAAACATCAATGCCTCCCACACCTGGGCATGGGAGACAAAGGAACATGGATATTACTCACATGGAAAAGCTTCACAAAGAGAAATAATTTGCCCTTGTTAGGAGAAAATCCTGGGAAAAAGTAAAGTAGGATCCTTTTTTTTAGATTTTTTTTTTGTTGTTTCTTGGGGGTTTTTTCTCCTTGTCTGGTCAAGTCCCTCTCCTGACCAGCATTTGTGATTTAGGAGCTTGGAAAGTGCACTTTTCCTTGTCAGACTGGTGATTCATCACAGACTGGAACAAAATGGATGTTCCTGGTCTGCAGGGCTCTGAACTGCCCAACATTTGGGATGCCATCTAATGATTACCCTTAATTCACAGTCTACTGTACAAGTGTCTGCCTCTGCAGTCAGAGCAAGGACATCACCTGGTCTCTCTGCAGAGCTGTTTCCTGACAGCATGTGCATTAGTTGTGTTTTATTCAAAAAGGGGTTAATTTGTGCCCTCTTATCCCCCCAAGCACAGGAACACAATCAATCTCAAAAGAGCTGCTTGGATTTCTCCTCCCTTCTCCAGCCTCACTTCTTGGCTCTTAATAAATTATTCAGCTTTCCTAAATATGCATAGGGATCTCATTAACAACTAATTTTGCTTATTTAAGCCAACTGCATAATCAAACCACTATAGTGTTTCCCCTTTCTTATAGCCATGAATTATTCATGTGCTGGGGATCTGCATACAAATTTATTGATTCTTAAAAAGGTGCCTTTTTCACAGCCTGGAAAAGAGAAACGCTGGTCATTCTGGTGTCCAACATTTTGCCCCAAACTCCCATGTAACAAATCACGTGGTGTTTTCCTGGGGATAGACAGTGGACAAACCCACAGCATCACCAAATGCACCTGGAATTCCTGAGTGCAAGGAAAGGAAAGTTTCCAATGCTGCAATTAATCATTCGCAGAATCTCAAATTGCAGCCCTTTCCTGGGCTTATTGTTGCAGCATCCGTTTCACTCTGACTTCCTGATGCCTTTGAGTTCTCCCAGAAAACCCCCAGACAAGGAATGAGCACCTTGCAAAGGCCTGCAGAGCCACCAGTACCCCCAGACAGAATCTGGGCTTATCCCACTGCAATAAAAGCATGCAGAGGGTCGAGAGGGAACATGGACCAGCAGTGCTTCCAGCCTCTGCTCAGCTCTGTCGTGGAGGGGAGCAGGGCTTTAGGAACCCACACATGGCCCTGCTCATGCTCACTCCTGGATTCTACACTGGCCTGTCACGTTTTGTCTCATCATGAAGCTCTTCTGAAGAGCTGTCTGTGGAGACCCATCCCCAGACCTCACATCCCTCTGGCACAGATCCCTGAGGAGGTGGTTCTATTCTGCTCTCAGGTTCACAGAATTACAGAGGAATTCAGGTCAGGAGGAACCTCTGGAGGTTTCTCGTCCAACCTCCAGCTCACAGCATGCTCAGCTGTGAGATCAGACCAGGCTGCCACACCCGGTGTTGTCTTGAGAATTTCCAAAGATGGAGCCTGCAAAACCTCAGAGCAACCTATTCTACCACCTGACTGTCCTCATGGCAGAGATGTTTTTCCTCATGTCCATTCTGAAACTCCAGTTTTCAGTTTATGTCCACCTTCTCTTGTCCTTCTGTACTGTACTCTTGTGAAGACCCTGGGTCTCCCTGACTGACTCATCCTTCCCTGGTGCTTCTGGTTATCTTTATTCTCCAGCCTTCAAGGCCTGCCTAAATCTCAGGCTGAGATCTGAAGGAGCAGTGTCCACAACGACAGCCATGACACAAAAAAAGCTTCTACAAATGTCTCCTCCTCAAGAAGAGCATTTTCAGAGAGGGCTTTGACCACCTCATTCCATGAAAAATGAATGTCAGAAATGGAGCCATGAAGCAGTGACCTTCAACTCATTGTAGACAAAGAAGGATTTAGGAACATCTGTGCATCTTCTTGTAGGTAGCCCCAGGTTCCCAGTCCCTGCTGGTGGTTGGGGACTGAAGGAGAGGTGAAGATGTCTCTGTGTTCCCCAGCTGGAGTTCTTGGTATGAGCCTCAGCACAGACAGCTCCTTCCTGAGGTCTGCTAGGAGCCCAGCAGCAGGTCCAGGAATGCCAGGCAGAATCCCAGGGAATGCTCACTGCTCGTGCTTGCAGGGTGTTAATTGTGCTCCCTGGCAGGAGCTGCAGGTGGGCCCACCCAGCAGAGGAACTTGGAGCTGCAAGTCCTCCAAGAGCTCTGATCTTGCCTGTCTGAGGGCACTCCAAGCTCTGGACAGTGCTCACACCTGGAAAGCCAGAGCACCTTCAAAGAGCCCTGAGTGGCTGTAGCAGAGTTTACAGTGTTCACTGCAGGAGGGAGATTTCAGTTCATCTGCTCCAACCCTGTCACCAGAATCAGAGCAGCAGCACACACAGCCCAGGGACATTTGCAGGGCTGGCTCTAGCACAGGTCCCTGGCAGCCTCTGGTTTGGTGGATTGGTCACATTTGTCCCACACAGGGCAAAACTGCACCTTTGTAGCCGCATCTCTCTCCAAGCCTCTGCTGACAAAGCCATGGCTTATCTGCCCCACGGGCCATCAGTGTTTCTTCACTGAATGAACATCAGATGGGCTCATTCTATTTGTCTTTCAAGAGCTGCTGGGGCTCTTTGTTTGCTTGCTTTGTAAAGGAGCAGGTTGTTTTGTTTTAATTTGTCTTCTTGCTCCTTCACGATAAAAAATAATCCTAGCTGTGGGAGGAACATGAATCTGTAAATGTTCTTTTATAACAGAGCAGAATCCTGAGACAAGATCTCCAGTATTTTCCTTTCCCTGTGCCTGCATGGCTGCCTGGCTCTCCACTTATTCACCTGTTCAGCTGCAGCTTCTCAGGGTGTCACCCAGAAGCAAGCCCATGTGGAGCAGCTTGAGGACCTGACTCCAACCACAGCCCCCACCTGTCCTGCAATGGTCTGGATTCAGCCAGGACTTGTTCAGGGAGGACCTGGTGGTGAATCACAGAACCACAGAATTTTCCAATTCAGGTTGGAAAACCCCTCTAAGGTCAACTCCAACCACCAACCCAGCCCAGCCAAGCACAACATCCAAGGATGCAGGATGGCTGCTGACCACCCCCATTTCACACACCCAGCTGCAGGCAGGGCTGTGCTGACCCTCAGTGAGGGAAGGGATCTGCTCCTTGCTGGCCCTGGGCAGGTGCCAGCACAGGTGTCACAGCAAGGTCACCCAGAGCTGGCAGGACAGCACAGCACTGCTGTGGGTCACCCCTGGCTGTGCCAGAGCTCCTCACATGGCACTTGGGGAAGGCAGTGGCACTCGGGGTGACCTCTGGAGACCAAGGCACTGAGGAAATGCCAGGTGCTTTCAGGCTGTGGTGGGTGTCCTCTCAATGGCCCGCATTCCTGTGCTCCTCGCAGCTTGTGACACCCCTGGTCACAGCTCCGCTGCTCATCCCCGCATTCCTCAGCTCTGTGGTGCCACAGCTGGGCTGTGCTGAAGGACTGGACACCACTGCCCTGCCTACAGCTTGGAGAGTAGGGGGGAGTGATGTAGGAAGGGCAGGGAATACTGAAAGCAGAGGTGGGAATGCTGAAATACTGAAAGCAGAGGTGGGAACACTGAAATACTGAAAGCAGAGATACTGCTCCTCACAACCACGGAGCTGAAGCAGCTGAACTGGTTGGTTGTAAACTCAGCTCCTCCAAACCTTTGGAAAAGCATGCAGTAGTTGACTGAGAGAAAACCTTCATAAGACAGAGCAGCTATCACTCCCATTCTGATCAAGCAGCTGAATGATCCCAGGAAGAACTTCATTTAATCAAAACAGCAGGAACCTGACAAAAATCCCAGCTGTGCACCAAGGGACACATGAACCCAGCCACTGCTGCAGCCAGCAGGCAAAGCCCTGCAACCCTGGGGCAGCTGCATGGACACCAGTGGGGCTGCTTGAAGCACAGATGAATGCATTCTCAAGAGCTAATTTTGTACAGACAGCAGGCCTGAAATAGCAGCTTCTGGGAAACATGGCCAACAGGCAGGGAAATGAGAGCGTTCCAAGGCTGGGTGCTGAAGGAGTTCTTGGCAGTGTGGAGAGGAAGGTTTGGTTTCCATTGAACCAGCAAATTTGTGCTCTTGTGTTTTGCTCAGAGTTCTGCTGAAAGCAGCTGAAGGACATCCACATGGCTCCGTGTGCTCAGGTGGGGATGTCAGGGTGAGTCACTTGGCAGAGGACAATCCACGAGTGATACAGATCCTGTCTTGCTCCAGGGGGTCACACTCCTCTGTGCAAAAAGATTCTGTGTCAAAGGAGTCACATTCACTACCTTGAGACTGAAATCTGCCTTCCACAGCTCCTTTTCACCCTCAGAGGAGAGGAAAGAGGTGCCAGCGTGCTGGGTTCATGCAGAGCACACTGCTGCTGGCCACCAGCAGTGAGGACAAGAAACAGGGAACTGCATGCAGAAGCTCCCATGCCTCCAAAAAAATCAACCTGCATAAATTTTATCCAGGACAGTTGGTCCCAACATAACTTCAGGCACATTCCTAGAAAAACTCAGAGCTTTTTTTCCTCTTTAAGATCAGGCTTCTTCTTGTCTGTGTCTTCAGTCAGTCCCTGTTCCTTTGTCCACCTGCACATTGTAGGAGCTAAGTTCATCCTGTGATCCTGCTGGTAACCAGGATGCCTGGGTCCTGTGGAGGGTGGAGAAGGCACTGTCCTTGACCTCTTTGTGAGCATGAACCAGTCACCTTCCTCTTGCAGACCTCATTTTTCCCAGCTGGAGATGGTTCTATTTACCCACACTTGTCAATACAGTTTTACAGCCTGGGTTAATATTGATTTCCAAGTGAATGCATTAAACCCACAGCTAATCCTCAGCACCCGTTCAGAGCTTTCCTCTTTCCCAGCACTTCACAGGTCAACTGCAAAGCAACACAGATGCATTGAGAAGCTTCTACCAAAGCACAGCTTTTTGCTGCAGCTGCTCTTCAGAATTATCCCTGGGACAGATCACAGCACCCAAGGAGATAACTTGGCTTCTCTGGATGCATTTTACTCATCACAGCTGTACTTCCTGGCACTTATTTCAAATCTGCTCTTCAGAAAGAGGTGGCTGACCTGCTGTTGACACCTGTGTCCAAGCAGAGTTCAGCACACACCCCCCATTCCCACCTACCCATGGTTGAGTAGGAGCAGATCAAATCCCAAACGTTGCAAGAACGATTATACAAACGGATTATGTTTTGTTTACATCTTTGCACATGTCTGAGCAGCTCTGGCAGGCTCTGTGGGTGTGTGCATGGTGCTGTCCCTTCCCAGCCCACCTGCCCTCCTGCCTGCAGCCACTGCTGCCCTCTCTGCCTGCCCCATGGAAACAGGGAGGGGCAGAGAGTGTCTGGATTCCCTGAGAAGCTGAGATCCTCACATAGGCAGCATTAATTGCAACTTTTAACCTTTAATTATAGGTTCCATTGGTTTCCACTGTGTATTTTCAGCTGATTGCCTCTGTGTTTCCATAGCTCATACATGAACTCACACTCCAGTGATGGCAGGACCAACTCCAAGTGACCCAAGCCAGTTTGTGACCTTAATGATCTCCCATCCATTTACAGGCACCTGGAGAGAGCCCAGGTGAGGATCCAAGTGTTCCTCACTGATTTCACCCCCTGTTAAAGCAACGTGTTCCAAAAATGGCCTCATGCACTTTAGGAGAACAAGAGTCTCCCTTCACATCAGCAGGGTTGGGGAGTTGAGCCTTTGGAGCCAGTAATCCACAGGGAAGTTGGGACCTTCAGATCCTGCTCCAGAGGAGCTCCTTCCAAATGGACTGCCAAAAAGATTTGATCATATGCAAAAATATGCAAATGGAACCAATTGCTCTGAGTCACACCCTGTGTGCTTCTCCCACTGCCCACAGTTTCACAGGAAGGTGTGCAGCAGGGACAGCACTGGGACTTACCTGCCAGAACTGAGTCACATCGTGACATGTCCCATCCACATCCTTTCCTTGCAGCTCCCTGCTCCCTTCCCAGTCTCTGCTGGATGGAACTGGCCTGGTTTGGGGGTGATATAAGCTGCCAGGGTGGGTTTGTGCTCCCCTTGGAACAGCATGGCTCCAGGCCTGGAGGGGAGCAATGGCAGGGCACAGCAAGAAGGGAGCATCCTTGTTTCTGCACTGATCCCAGCACTCTTCCAAGAAGCTGGACCTGCAGATCTGGGCCTTAATTAAGACTTCAAACTCTGAGCACTGAATGTCCATTATCTTTGCTGTGAGGGAGGCAGCTGCTTCCTTCAGCTGAATGATGGGTTGTGTGACCCAGGAACAAGAGCCTGTGGCATCTTTCGTAAGATTAACCATCTTCTCCCGAAGATCCTCCCTCAGAACTTGCCAAAGGGACAGGTCTGACTGGACAGGAGGCACCTGGCCCTTCCCAGAACCAGGAGTGATCTGTGCCAATGTGCCCTGTCCTGCCCTCCCAAACTCAGAGCCACTCCCTGCCTTCCCTGGAAGTGAGCTGCCGTGGCAGGGACGTGGCAGGGACGTGCCCATGGGATGAGAGCACAGGAGCTCCACGCTGTGATGGTGAGGAGCAATGAGTGAATCCACACTCAGAAGGCAGGAGAAGCACTCAGCCTCACCCAGCTCCCCAAGACAGCCTGGCCAGGCCCTAACCCCTGTGTGCCTTCACCCTGGCACTGGGCATCACAAAATCTGCAGATGCTTCCTCCAGTGTTGAGCTACTCATGGGTTTAGGTCTTAAAGGGCCAAGAGCAATTTCTAGTTAATATAAAGTTGTTTATTATATAAATGCATCTGACACTTCAGGCTTTTCCCATGGGTTATGCCTACCCCAACCACAGAGGGCTTGGAAACCTCCTTCTGTGTTATCTCATGCACAAGCACCAAAAGGAAAAGAGCAGCAAAACAGCCCAAATTCCCATGCTCCTGAGACTGCCAGTCAGGCCTCCATGCATCCCCTCTTGGCTAGGTTATGCAGATGTGGGGGCACCAGGAGCTGCTGCTCTGCTTGCACAGCTGGCCCTGCATGTGCAGGGGCAGAGAGAGGGGCTGAGGATGCTCCTGCCACTGGAACCGCCTCCAGCCTCCTCTCTCTGGCTGGTAATGCACAGGCTCCAAGTGCCCCAGTGCTGTTTGCATCTCATCCTCACAGGCACACCAGGCCCTACAAAAATCACCTGCAGAAGCTCCCTCCAGTCTTTTCCCACGGGTTATGCCTACCCTCACCACAGAGGGCTTGGAAACCTCCTTCTGTGTTATCTCATGCATAAGCACCAAAAGGAAAAGAGCAGCAAACCAGCCCAAATTCCCATGCTCCTGAGACTCCCCATGCCACACATGTTCCCAGTTTGGCAACCTGCTTCCCACAGCAAGACCCCCAAGGACCCCACAGCAGCCCTGTGACCCCCATTCCTCCCAGAGCTGCCGCATTTGTTAAGGCAGCTTGGAAAGAGAAAGGACCAGGGGAGTTCATTTCATGGGGCTTATCCCTCCGTAGTTGTGGGCCCCCTGAAGGCTGCACATCACAGCACCAGTAGTTGTAAATATGGCTTTGTTTCTTTGAGGGAAGAAGGAGAATACGCCCAGCACAGCAGAAATGTGGCCGCTCCCTCCTGCACTCTGCCCTACTTGGAGACAGACAAGATAAATCCTACGGACTCCCAGCTCCTTCTGCTCCTGCTCTGCCTTTGCTCAGGCTGGGACACTGAGACCAACATGCAGCAGTTCTGCACTGCCTGCTCACCCTCTGCTGCAGCTGCACAAGGAGAGCTATGAGATCCCTGCAGCTGGGGTCTTTTAGCTCAACTACCTTACAAATCACACAAGGACCCAGCCCCTAGGGGATGAACCCCACCACTGGGGTGTGTAGGTGGGGATGGAACAGCCTCACTCCCATCCCACTGTGCAGCAAACACGGTGGATGAGGCTCAGAATCTCTGCCAAGCAGCACAGCCCAGGCTGACACCACATTCTGCAGCACCATGTGAAAGGACAACCCCCAGGCCCTCTGCAATGCCTCAGGCTCTCTGTCCCCAAAAAATGGGGACAATCATAATTCACTGCTTTGGGAAAGTTCTAGCCTGAGTGTGAGGTTTTGCGCATGAGCCCTCTTGAAGCATCTCCTGGGGCTGTCTCCCAAGACTCGAGTGTCTTGAAGGGGAGGACGGCTGCCACCTGGAGCATGGCACACTGACCCACACAGCTCTCCTGGAGACCCCAGCCATTCCTCTGTGTTGGTGGCACCAAGTAGAGAGGCACCAAGTTGGTGCCACCCCTGGTATTACAAGCCCTTCTTCTCACTGCAGAAACTATTTGAGAATCCACCTCTACTCCATCATTTTCTTGTCCAAGTCAGTCAATGACAGTCCCCAATGCAGGTGGTCACAGAAGGACATTGTTTAACCCATCTGCTGTCCCCCAAGGACAGACACTTTGCATTTTGGCTTAATGTCACAGAAGAATCATCCGGGGACTCATTCAGCCTTGGGCAACATCTGTCCAAGCACAGAGCTGGTGTCCAGTCCTCAGGGCAATAGAGCCATGCCTGGGAGACAGAGTAGGACAGCACACAGACCATCCTGTCCTTCAACATCAACCAAAGAACAGGCCCAGGGACAGGTGGATCTGCCCCTGGCAGGTGGCACCCATTGATTCCTCTGCAGCTTGGAGGAAATGTCCAGTGGGAGAGGAGGCAGACCCACACCTTGCTACAACCTCTTGACAGGTACTTGTAAGAGTAATAAGGTGTTGGAACCCTGGAAGCTGAGAATTTCAGGCTTTCTGTGCTGACAGGCACTGACCCTGAAGCAAACTCTGCATTTGACCTGAGGCCTTGGAGAAGGCTTCCAAAATTGAGTGACAGCACTGCGATTGTTGGGGGTGGAGTTTGGATAGAAGTGTGTGATATCACAGGGTGGAAAACTCAGAGTTTAAGGTTTTAGTATATATACATATATATATAAAGCAAGATGGAGGATTTAGGGCATGGGCTGAGTCCTTCTTTTTCACCTTCTTCTTCA